>JAJGRW010000378.1:58061-165104 GCA_025461045.1 Carex parvula | reverse complement strand
CAATTGAGGTGAGGACTTAATCGTGAAGCCTTATATTGATTGAGGACACCTAGAATTGAACCAAATATCGTATGAAGGACTTAACCGTGAAGTATTGGTATTTAGGATAAACTAGACCTATGCTATGGTCTAGATAGCTAGGGTGAAGGACTTAATCGTGAAGTCCGAATTATCTACACGTCATTAATTCACGAAAGTGACCCTTTTTGACATTTACGTTTAGAAACCCCATAATTGCAAACATGAGTTTAGAATACCAAGTAAAGGGAATTGACCAAATGATTGTATGCCGATAGCCCCTAGACTCTATCCATTTGAATCACAAACTCCTTTTTTTGTTTGTTTAAAATTGTCTTCTTTTAATTTCAACTCTCAATCGGGTATTGAACCCAAAAACTAATTTTACAACAAACCCCCCTTTTACTTTATTTGCACTATTTTAGAGTTAATTGATTTAGTAGAAAGTAATCTCCCGTTATCTTGGATCGATACCCATAATTACTACAAGGATAGATTGTGCGCTTGCAATTCAATCTAACTTTGCGTATTTAGGGTTTTATAAATTTAAAGCAGAAGTGTACGAAATAGACCAATTATTCCTATACCCAAAATACAACAGCCTGTCAGAAGTTGAACGGCTAACCTGATGTCCCATTCGCCTACCTTGCATCTGGTCCATGGTCATTACAACACGCTTGTGGGGCCTTCTCCCTAACCTGATCCACCCTTTAAGGGCATGATTTATCCCCAACATAGGGCGGCCACCCATGCTGGTTGGGATAAGGATGGAAAGATGCATCCCAAGTACTCGCAAGGTACTTGGTACGGTACATGTCGGCGACAAAATCATCCTCATAGAAGTTTTTCACTTGGCACACCCGCCATAACGAGAACAAGGTATGCGAGCTAATTGGATTCCTTGGCAAGTACATGTTACAGTATTGTTTGGTCCAAAATAACAACTACTTGATTTTTTTCACAAACTCCATTGTCCCATCCGGTCTACGGCTGGTTGGAACGTACTTACCTAACGTGCACTTAGAATTCCAAGTCGCGATCCCCTTAGGGGACAACGTTCAAACTTAACCTTTCTCCCTATGTTTCCTTAGTTTTCCCTCCACCCTTGTTGAAAAAGTTTGATTCCTGGCCAGTATTCGAGAACTTTAACAAGTTGTTGAACAGACCATACATTTAACTTGTAGAGGTGTCCTCTATAATTGCTGCCACGGGCAACATCCGGCTCTGCTTGAAAACATTATTTAAGGACTCGAACCCATTTATGGTCATAATTCCATTGGTAACCCATCACGGGCTTGAAATATTTTCTCATATGCGAGTGGCTCTTGCAGATCTCCGGAATTATTTTTGCCCACCTTGAGTAAGTACGCATTTGCCTTTGGACAGTACTACACAAAAATACAATTTTAGATGAGAAAATAAAGTAAATAATTCAGAAAAATTTCATCTACAATAGTTAATTACCAAAAATAAAATATACATACCGTGGCCAAACTCTCTGAACATCTCTTCCACCCTTCTCGGCTTCTTCCTCACTACAACCAATTTTGAATGTATCTGCAACCCATTTGTCGTATCCGGTATTCTTGTTTAGGTTGTCTGCAACGTGTTGCATACCCAACCTGTAACACAGTCACCGTCCGCTATCGACCACCTGAAATCTCTGCGATCAAAAACATATTTGATTCATTTGTGCTGGTCTGATATGACACAAAAGAACCTGTTGCCAAACCACTTCTCTTCGTAAAAATCTCATGAAAAATCCCAATTTTCACTATCCTTCTTCTAACAATTGCAAAGGCCAAGGCAACAACTGGTTTTCAGCATCATATGCACATGCTATCAACATTCTCCCCTCGTAACGGCCAGACATGAATCATGCATCTCATATTATGACCTTCTAATGTATGGCACAACTTGAATACTTGGACCAAAAGCCCATCCTATGGCCTTGAATTGCAACGCGCCATCGCCATCGGGTATGCTGCAGATTCCAACCAATTCATTACTTTGTGCAGGATTTGTACTGCTATGGCCTGGAGCAATGGTGCAAGCAAGTTGTATGAACCCTGCCAACTACCGAAGCATTCGGCCGATCGCAAGTTCATGCCTCTCCACAACCTGTTGTATTTTTTGGGTGACATGTTGGTAAATGCGTCTGACATTGTCTAGCGACCTCCTTAATGTTCATCGATGGGTCCTCCTTAACGTCCGTCTTAATTACATTGGCAATAAAGCTGTAAATTGTGCGTGGTCTGTCCTTGACGATGCAGACTTGCATGTATGAGGTGGTTCACACTTCTTAATAATCCATGCCTCCCCCTTACCACAGGGGTTGCAAAAAGACGGAACTCGCAACGCGGTGCGTCTTTACAAACAACAACCAACCTTTTTCGGTCTCTTTTTTGTACTCTGCACTCCTAGTTGCCGTGAACATGAACTTCATTGATTTTATTCACAAGTTCATCTAAGTTGGTATAAACCTGCTGCGGAGCAAGCTCCGAATTGTATACGACACGCTTCCCAAACCAACTTATGTCTGCTTCTTCAAAACCAGTGGTATCGTTGGATGTGAGGCACGGATTCCTATATGTCCGACCTCTAATCGAAAATCTGTCTTCCTAAGGTAAATAATCTCCATCACCATCTGATAAGTGATCAGAATCCCAATCCTCGTCCCAATCATCACCCGTGTCCATTTCCTTTTCTGGTATGGCATCGATCCCTTCACCATCATGGTCAATATCACCAACAAGGAGTCCATATCGATCCCTCCCGTCCACATACAGAGCAACTAACATTTCTGTTTAGAAAATTAATGTAAAAAAATGATTTAAAAAATTAATTAAAAAAATTTATGTAAAAAAAACAAATGAAAAAATTAATTTACCTCTACTGTTACCTGAAATCGCCACAAAATCGCCTCTCTTCTTCATCTTCTCTTTCAGCTAGTTAGAATGAATCGTGAGTGGGCAGGAGAGAGAAAAGTGACTTTATACATGTCTTATGAGCAGACCGCCCCACATGGGGGGTAGTTTGGTTTAAATAGGTGAACTGCCCCACTGTGGGGGGCGGTCCGGATAGTTTCAATAAAAATTGGGATTGAAGGCAGATTTGCTATTTCTTTTTTTTTTAGGGTATTAGTAAAAATCACGGACCATCTTGTTTCAGTTCGGAAAAAGATATTGACTGATCTGTTTGACTTTGCTACAATGCATAACGAATAATAGACCAAATTGAAAAGAGATATATATATAGACTGCTGCGCCTGCATTAAGCCCAACCAGCTCTCTAAAATCCTTGCCCGTTCACTTTGCCAATAAATTCACCATAAAAGGTTCCCTTTACCAATGCTTGGTTGCATCATAAACGATGCCCTCGATGCCTTTAAAATCTTCTACAAAGTGGACATCCTGAAAATTCAGACTTGATTCTCGCAATTAGAAAAACTTCCAAACTTTCCTCTTTTCTGAAGTATCAAAAGGAGCTTCCTAGCTTGCTCTACCCTCTAGTAACCGGTGAAGCTTTTAAGGTACGATGGAAAATTCTCTCTATGAACCATTTTTACATTTAGTTTCTACATTTATAGCTAGTTCTTATGGTAATTACAGGACATGGGTTGTGGATTTAACACTTCATGAAAAATGGAAACATAGATTCCGTTGTTTAATTTGTGCTCTCTTTATAAGATTTTGCAATAATAAGCTTTACTCCGTGACCTTGCAATCGCTTGAGCAAAAACTGGAGCGTTTCATAATTTTTCTTTGTTGAAGGGCTGAGCACTGTCATAACAATAGTTGCCCTGTAACATCCTTTATATTAACAAGGAGATATGTAAACTTAACAGTTTATAGTGGTAAATTTTAAAAATCAAAAAGCTTGTGTCATTGATCTAAGAATCTGATAAACTATCATTTGTTGCCGCACAGTTTTCAGAATCACATTCAATATATAGATGCGTAATTCAATATTATCCTAAACAGTTTGAACTCATTAAAATTTTCACTGCAATAATGATGTTATTATTGTTCACTACATTCTATCCATTTAATGGGATTTGTAGATCAAATTTCTGTCAATCAAATTTCCAAGGTGCACACAACATGGCTATGCACAAAGAGAACTTGTCGCATATTATTTCTCAGGACAAAAACAACAATCTGTACTAAACCCACATGAAAAATCCGAGGTACTTTGGACCCGGCACTAGACTACCTAATGCCAATTTCTATTGGAAGAAGATGTCGATGATGACATTAGTGATATCAAGAGTCGGCTTTGGGGGAGCATGGAGAAACCGTTCTATGATATCCTTGGAGAAAAGTATCTGCCTTTACCAGATAATCAATTGCTATCACAACAATCAAAGGTAACTCCTGATTTCACCGTTTCTGTTTGAAAGATCAAGTGGGTCCAAGCTATAGTGAGAGTTTGGCTACTGAATTTCAGAGAGGTGTGGAAGAAGGCTTGAAGTTCCTTCCGAATCACAATAGACTGTCGATTAATTTGCAAGTGAGCAATCTTCACTGGATCCGATGAATAAATGGGGGAGCAATAATTTACTAGATTTCAGATCAGGGGAAGAGAAAGAAAGTAATTTGCTAAATAAATCAAAGGGTAAAAATATTTCAAATGATTCAGACAGGGACCTTTCGGAGGGGCGAATTTGCAAAATACCTATGTTCTCCCATAAAGAAACAATTAGAGATGAGATGTTTGATGAAGTACTACTAGATCATGAAGAAAACTGTGCACATGAAGAAATCCCGGAGCTTAATGCAAACGCATCTAGTGAAAATCAAAACCATTATACAATATCAATCTCAAAGCTCTCCTCATCTCTTGTGCACAGGAAGTATCAATTAACAATATTAAATCATCTGCACATCTAATTAAACAAATAAGGATGCAAGCCTCTCCTATTGGTGATGGGGTCCAAAGGCTTTCCTGGATTCTTGCGGATGGGCTTGAGGCACGCTTGGCTGGTACAGGGAGCGAAACCTATCGCCGACTTGTCACGAAGCGACTATCCGCCACCGACATTTTAAAGGTCTATCGTATGCTTTTGAGGGGCATCCAGGAATTGGAGAGTTCCCTGTCATTTTGCTAATGAGAGCATTCTCAGTGCTGCAGGCACTGCATCAAAAATCCATGTAATTGATTTCGGTATTTCTTTTGGATTTCAATGGCCATCTTTAATCCAAGCACTTGCAAAAAGAAAAGGTGGGCCTCCGACACTCCGAATTACCGGGGTAGATTTACCTCAGCCAGGCTTTCACCCTGCTGAAAGAATCAAAGAGACAGGAAAGAGGTTGGAAGTTTATGCTCGAGGTTTTGGTGTTCCTTTAGAGTATCATGGGATTGCCGCACAGTGGGAGTCCATTTATATTGAGGATCTTTGTATTAATAATGATGAAGTGCTTATAGTTAATAGCCAATATACTTAACTCGACTAAGGGACGAACCATTATTTGACATGAATAGGTCAAGAAATAAACTCCTTAGTTTGATTCGAGAGATTAAACCAAAGGTTTTTATCCAAGGAGTATTTAACTTTTCTTTTAGTCCCTCTTCATCCCACGGTTTAGAATGGTTTTCTCACAGTACTTCAGGTTTTTCGACCTGCTCGACACATTTGTCCCACGAAACTCCAAGTCAAGGCAACTAATGGAAAGAGAAGTGTTGGGTCCTACTATTATAAATCAGATAGCGGTGTGAAGGGTCAGATTTGGTCACAGGACCAGAGAATTACAGCAGTGGCACGTGAGAATTTTACAGAACTGGCTTTGAACAGCTCCCAGTAGATCCAAGAGTAGTGAAAGAATGCAGTGAAATGGTTGGAAATGGATATAACAAGGGGCATTTTCTTGAAGAAGATTGCAGTTGGTTCCTTCATGGTTGAAGGGTAATATAATGTATGCTGTGTCATCGTGGAAATCTAAAGTATGATAAGCATGGCGTTATTTCAACAATTGCCCCCTTTAAGCATATTGATTGAAGTGTTTCCTTTGGCCGAATTAATTTTATCTACTCCGTAAGATGTTTACAAAACATTAATTGCAGTCTGATTTTTCAGGTAGAATTAGTGGGTACTACATTGATGGTAATTGGATATGTATTCAACTGAAAAAAAAATGAATATCTGTTCAACCCTCACAGCGGGATCAAATGCAAATAGTTTGGGAAAATATTTGGCAAGGATATATAATTACGTTATCAATTTCTTTTTTTGAAATAAAGTTCTTTTTTTTTCTGATCCACATTTCACCTGAATTGTTTTAAATTACTTTCTTTTCATGGCATAGATATTGTAGCTGAAAAAATAATAGAAAGATTTTGCTTACACTATGTAGCTCTCCATTTACATGATATGTTGTTAGGGGGTATAAACAGAGCGAATTTCGAGCGGATAATGCTAATACTATATTCATATCTGTTTTTCAATGAGCGGATACAAATGCAAATATAGATAATAACGGATTGTTAAAATTTAAAACCAAATCCACCTTAAACGAATATGGATACGGAGTGGATAATCCAACGTATACAGATACAAAACGAATTATTGTCGGATAATTAAGTTATATGAAATATCTACTCATATATATACTAGAAGTATTACCATGAAAACAATATTTTTTTTATAATGCAACAAAGAAAAAAGAAGGGAAAAAACATATTGCTCAGGTTGGGAGTACACTTTAGTCCACAATTAAAAATTAAAATGTAATTGAAAGCCTGTGTATAATAAGGGCTGGTTCGTTTTGTCACATGATTGTGCATGATAAGATTTTACGGGTTTGAGAATCTATACTCGTGAATACGCACAAGATTGATTATGAGAATATGCTTAAATGATTGTCCGGTTGTATGTGAGATTAGTTGCAAGAATCATGATTTATTTTTAAAATATATATTTTTCTTTAAATTTCTCAATCAATAATCAAATATCTTTTATTAATGACAAATAATCAAATCTATTTTATTTACAATAATAATGTTTATAAACTTCTCAAACAAATTATTTAGCTAAGTGTTAGTGCCGAAATTTTTTTTGTTACCACCCTTAAAATACAAATTAAATTAATACCATCCAAACCACTTTCTTTTTCATTCCTACCACTCACGCGGCATCAGTCTGCGCACCAAATTGGTCTGATACGCACACTAAGGGAGGGCCCCAATTTGGTGTGCGGACTGGGAGGCGCACCACATGATGCACGGACTGGAGAGGCGCACCAGTCCAGGAGATTCAACAAATTCCGCGCCACTGTTGAAGCAGAAAAAAATATTAAAAAGCACATAAAGTACCAGAAATTACATAATATATTTCCTCAATCACATAAAATTTCTTAAAATATAGAATGTGTTACTTTGTTGACTGGACTATTAAAACAGGAGTTGCCGTGACCAATATTTTCTTTGTCACATTATCATATAGAATTTGTTACTTTGTTTGATGTGAATGTTAAAATATAGAATGTTTTACTTTGTTGACTTGACCAATATTTCCTCTGTCACATTAATCGGCGCACCACATAAAAAGTGTCACGTGATTGAGCTTTTGGATGAGAAATGAAGAGGTTTGGCTCCTTCAACAGTGGCGCGGAATTTGTTGAATGTCCTGGACTGGTGCGCCTCTCCAGTCTGCCCATCAAATTAGTGCTCTCTCAAGTCTGCGCACCAGACTAATTTGGTGTGCGGACTGAGGCCGCGTGGTTAGTAGGATGAAAAAATTGGAATTTGAGTGGTATTGATTTAATTTGTAATTTAGGGGTGGTTACAAAAAAAATTTCGGGTATTAGTGACAATTAATATTCTCTATCAATCAATCAAATCATTAAGCTAAAGTGTGGATGCTCCGGACCGGATTTTTTTTAAAAAACATAATTTAAAAAAATATTTTTACCAAACCAACATAATTACTTTTTTTTTTACAAAAATCATAAGAACCGAACTGCCAATTCAGTCCGCCTGATTTTTTTTTTTTTGACCGAATTGGCAATTCGGTCCATGTTGATTTCACAAATTTTCATAGAAAACTGTGTTGCGTTTTTGTAATGGCTAGGGACGGAATTGGCAATTCGGTCCAGAGTTTTTTTTAGTCCGGACCGAATTGGCAATTCGGTCCAAAATTTTTTTTTTTTTTTTTTTTAAATTTGGTTGAATTTCTCACTTGTGTATATATATCATGTCAGATATAGGTCAAATTGAATTTGAAACTGAAAAACAATTAAATAGAAAAATTTTATATTGTGTCATCTTTTTTCAAAACATAGAACAGAATACTCTCCTCTCAAAATTCTTAACAAAATGATCTTGTGGACCCCACTTTTCTCCTCTCAAAATTCTTAACAAAATTCTTTATTCTTTGTTTAAATAGAAAAATAAAATTATAATTTCATTCACGTTTTAAATTATTTTTATCTTTTTTGTGTATAACTGATTAGAATTAAAAAATGTAGCATAAAATTTTATTTGCTTAAATAAAAAAAGCATAATATTAGCTTATACGTGGAATCTTTTCAACATATAGATCATTTTAAAAATTATTAAAATACATAGTATTAACTTATTTTATAAAATATTTTTAATTTACATATTATTTTAACATAGACATTCTATCTAGTTTATTCGTTTTAAAATTTCATATTCCTATTTTTAACAATTATAAGAATTTTATCACATCACATGTTAAGAACAATTTAAATTAGAATTGAAATAATAATTTGATAAATTAGATTCTTTAATGAAATAATAATGTGGTCAATTGAAATTTTAAAACAAACAAACTAGATAGAATTTTAAACGGATCATTTTTTTTTATCTCCCATAGAGAATATTAGATGAAATTTGGTTTACTCTATTTCATTTTCAATTTTTTTGGCACAACCTAGCGAGTAAGAATTACACATCTTTGTTAATGTAAATGTTTTCTTAACTAAATTTACTATAGCATAACCCTAAAAAAAAAAAAAAGTGGGGACTGAATTGCCAATTCGGTCCGGAGTCTTTTTTTCGGATTTTCTGTGGCCGCATTTTTGAAAATTTGTGAAATCAACATGGACCGAATTGCCAATTTGGTCAAAAAATAAAATCAAGCTGACCGAATTGGCAGTTCGGTTCTTATGATTTTTGTAAAAAAAAAAGTAATCATGTTGATTTGGTAAAAATATTTGTTTTCATTATGTTATTTAAAAAAAAATCCCTCCGGACCGGACGTAATTAGCTTAGTCCCACAAAGAAAAAGTATAAGATATAAGGGTACATTTATTTATAACCTTGAGTGAGACAAGTTGTCCTCATAATGGGAAATAATTTAGTTTGCGGATTTTTTCCAACCAAATTCCAATTAGCTCAAAAATCTCACCCATTCCCACTAAATTCCTCACATGCGAACAGGGCCTATGGAATCAAAGTACCATCACTCCACCCACGTGGAGTCAGTCTTGCAATGCAGTTACGTGCCCGGGTCTGTGGGCCTTTCGAATTACAAATGAATTCGGATAAGCGGATAATTCAGATCCGTTTACATCTAATGTTGTCTTCTTCGGATGACAAGTATTCTTTTTACCTTTTTTTTTAAAGGGAGGAACAGTGCAAAGAGAATAAGGACTGAAAACAGACGAGGTTCAGATGGGCCTGATATGTTTTTTATTAAATTGAGTACCCTTCTCTCTAAATTTTCTTGGGCCCATAAAAAACAGACGGGGTTCAGATGGGCCTGATGTGTTTCTGTGATGGTAATTAAACCGTCCGGATGGGTTAGACCACAAAGGAGAAGAAAGTCAATTAGAAGGGATAGTATGTAACCGAGCCGAAAGCAGATTAAATTCAGTAGCGAACAGAGTAGAGAGACTAGTGGGTGAGTATAGTGCGGAGCTGATAATGGATACGGATATATCTGGATATCCGATACGTTTGTTTATCCTGGAAATTATATACGGATACTTTCTACGTAATCAACAATTATCCGTTCTGGATCCGTGATATTATCCGACTCCATTTAACCGATTCCGGGCCATAGTCGGATTCGGTCCGGATCCGTATACACCCCCTAGGTTGGTAGCAAGTTTTGTAAAGTGTGTCAATGAAAATTGGATTTGGTATTGGTTAACTTTTAAGAGTATGGGTTTATAATATTTTGAGGGCGAGAATTTAGTGGGCATAATAATTTCTGGTAATTTAGATGTGAAAAAGATGAATTTTGAGGTGTTGGATGATAAAAAAAAAAATACAGCCTTCAATCAATAAGAATTAGCAGTACCGGTACCACTTACGCAACATTTACCTTTCACTTTTGTCCAGTTAAAGAGGTGGGTTGTTGGTCATAATTATCATCATTTTGTAATGTAATTTAAAAAATAAATAATAAAAATAGAGAACAAAAGTATACAGTACCAAAAGTCTTGATTAAAACAATTGACTGTGATTTGGTGGTAGTTTGTCAACAAATTTTGACCAAAGAACACCCACTGAATATCGACAATTACATAATGTATAATTTGTAGTCATTTGGGAAAATTTGACCATTGACTTCAACAAATTAGTCCCTTAAAACTACTACGGTGAAGTTGATAGTCAATGCTAATCGCCAAAGATTGAAACAGACAGTTTGGGTAACAGAGCTTTACTTCGCCAATAATTTACCAATTTAGAAAAAGAAAAGAAAAATCTTGCCATTCCATGAAAGGTTTCCTATGCCAATGCTTGGTTGCATCATAAAAAATTACCCTCTATGCCTTTGAAAACTTCTACAAAGTGACTTCCTGAAATTTTAGACTTGATTTGTCTAAGTAGAAAACTTCAGAACTTCTTTCTTTCTGAAGTAATAGAAGGAGCTCTAGCTTGCTCTACCCTCTAGTAACTGGTGAATCTTTTTGAGGTACGATGGAAAATTCTCTCTATCAACCATTTTTACATTTAGTTTATAATTTTATAGATAGTTTCTATGGTAATTAGAGGACATGGGTTGGCGGATTTTACACTCCATGAAAAATCAAAACATAGATTTCGTTGTTTTTATTTTGTTCTCTCGTTATAAGATTTTGCAATAATAACCATTACTCCGTGACTTGCAATCTCTTGAGCAAAAACTGCAGCGTTTCATAATTTTTCTTTGCTGAAAGGTCTGAGCACTTGTCATAACAATTAGTTCCCTGTAACATCCTTTATATTAACAAGGAGATCTGTAAAACTTAACAGTTATAGTGGTAAATTTTTAAAATCAAAAGCTTCTGTCATTGATCTAAGAATCTGGTAAACTATCATGTGTTGCCCCACAGTTTCCAGAATCACATTCAAAAAGTGCTTAATTCTATATTATCCTAAACATTTTGTACTCATTAAAATTTTCACTGAATAATGATGTTTTATTGTTTCACTAATTCTATCCATTTAATGGGATTTGTAGATCAAATTTTTTGTCAATCAAATTTCCAAAGGTGCACACAACATGGCTATGCACAAAGAGACCTTATCGCATATTATTTCTCAGGACCTATACAACAATCTGGTACTAAACCCACATGAAAAATCCGAGGTACTTTTGGACCCGGCACTAGACTACCTAAGCCAATTTCTATTGGAAGAAGATGTTGATGATGACATTAGTGGATATCAAGAGGCGGCTTTGAGGGACATGGAGAAACCGTTCTATGATATCCTTGGAGAAAAGTGTCTTCCTTTACCAAATAATCAATTGCTATCACAACAATCAAAGGTAACACTTGATTTCACCGTTCCCGTTTTGAAAGATCAAGTGGGTCCAAGCTATAGTGAGAGTTTGGCTACTGAATATCAGAGAGGTGTGGAAGAAGGGTTGAAGTTCCTTCCGAATCACAATAGATTGTCGATTAATTTGCAAGTGAGCAATCTTTCACAAGATCCAATAAAGAATTGGGAGAGCAACAACTCACTAGATGGCAGATCGGGGGAAGAGAAAGAAAGTAATTTTCTAAATAAATCAAAGGGTAAAAATTGTTCAAATGATTCAGACTGGGACCTTTCGGAGGGGCGAAGTCGCAAAATACATATGTTCTCCCATGAGGAAACAATTAGAGATGAGATGTTTGATAAAGTACTGCTAGATCATGGAGAAAACTATGCACAGGAAGAAATCCCGGAGCTCAATGCAAACTCATCTAGTGAGAATCAAAACCATTATAACAATATCAATCTCAAAGCTCTCCTCATCTCTTGTGCACAGGAAGTATCAATTAACAATATTAAATCATCTGCACATCTCATTAAACAAATAAGGAAGCAAGCCTCTCCTATCGGTGATGGGGTCCAAAGGCTTTCCTGGATTCTTGCCGATGGGCTCGAGGCACGCTTGGCTGGTACTGGGAGTGAAACCTATCGCCGACTTGTCGCGAGACAACTATCCTCCACTGACATGTTAAAGGTCTATCGTATGTTTATGAGGGCATCCAACAATTTGAGAGTTCCTTATCATTTTGCTAATGAGAGCATTCTCAGTGCTGCAGGCACTGCATCAAAAATCCATGTAATTGATTTCGGCATTTCTTTTGGATTCCAATGGCCATCTCTAATCCAAGCACTTGCAAAAAGAAAAGGTGGGACCCCAACACTTCGAATTACCGGGGTAGATTTACCTCAGCCGGGCTTTCAACCTGCTCAAAGAATCAATGAGACAGGAAAAAGGTTGGAAGTTTATGCTCGAGGTTTTGGTGTTCCTTTAGAGTATCACGGGATTGCTGCACAATGGGAGTTCATTTATATTGAGGATCTTCGTATTAATAATGATGAAGTACTTATAGTTAATAGCCTATATAACTTTACTCGACTAAGGGACGAACCATTATTAGAGATGACGAATAGGTCAAGAAATAAACTCCTTAATTTGATTCGAGAGATTAAACCAAAGGTTTTTATCCAAGGAGTATTTAACTTTTCTTTTAGTCCCTTCTTCATCCCACGGTTTAGAATGGTTTTTTTGCAGTACTCGAGGGTTTTCGACATGCTCGACACATTTGTCCCACCAAACTCCAAGTCAAGGCAACTAATGGAAAGAGAAGTGTTGGGTCCTGCTATTATAAATCAGATAGCGTGTGAAGGGTCAGATTTGGTTGCGGGACCAGAGAACTACAAGCGGTGGCACGTGAGAATTTTACAGACGGGGTTTGAACAGCTTCCAGTAGATCCAAGAATAGTGGAAGAATGCAGTGAAATGGTTGGAAATGGATATAACAAGGGACATTTTATTGAAGAAGATTGCAGTTGGTTCCTTCATGGTTGGAAGGGTAATATAATGTTTGCTCTGTCATTGTGGAAACCTAAAGTAGAATAAGTATGGTGGTTATTTCTGCTTTTCAGAGAATTATAAATTTTTACATTTATTTTTTTAGCAAAGATCGCAATTATATATGTACCAAATTGTAGGACTATGAATTGAATCACTATACAAATTATGTTATTATTTTCATTTTCCACCTCTTATTTTTATTATTTGCGAACGGTGACTTTAATATATATATCCTTTGGAGCAACTAATATTTGACAAGGAGACCTGCACAGATTCAGTTGTACCAGAGCACTTAAGGAACAGTTAAACGAGTACGGATCCTCTGAAGTAACTAAAATTTTGAGTTTAGATTTGGACCATCTGATCAGAATTCGGGACAATCCAGCCCGAGGTAGAATGCCCGAGGCCCTTTTAATAATTTTTCCAAAGCTGATCGGATGGTCTGGATCTAAACTCAAAATTTGAGTTACTTTTTGCAGGTGACATGAATTTCAGCTAAACAAGGGCAGACAGTACTTGTTACAAGAGGAACTTTTCTGGTGTGGATTATTGTTACACTCTTACATAAGATTTAAATGCAATCCACAACATAATAAAGTTTACTATGCCAAAAACAAAAGTATATTTGTTTCTTAGCTCATTGAGTATATTTACTTGCGGTTTTGGTTCACAGTAATAATTAGGTTTTGATGAGGGTTTTTCTAATATGTTTTCCTGATATATTAACCCGAGTTTTTGCACATTACGAAGCCTTCAATAGTTGACTTCCAAACAATTGCTTTGCTTCTCTTTTTTCTCCCCTAATACCAATTTCTTAATTTTCGATGTTCAGTGGTGCCACAGTGGTATTGGATGGGGATTTATTGGCTTAATATTTGTAGGTTAAAGAAAAGAGGCAAATTCAGTTTTCCTAATGAATGATTAAGATAGAATGAACTAAGTGTTTTTAATTAGCTTTGTTAATTAGAAGGTAATTTTATATAACGTGCTAAAATATTGTACTCTGAGATGAATCTTTACTAATTTTGAATGCTAAGAGAATTTTTTCTCTAAATACCAATTATGTCCTTCCACCCTCTCTCTCTAACCCAATTAATAAAGAACTAATAAAGGAAATAAAGAAAAGTTAACTTTTGTTCCCTGGAGTGATTGTCGCATGGAATGAATTAACACTTTCTTCTTCATACAGATTCTTACAATTTCTGTTTGCTTGAGTGTCTGTTCTGAAACTGCATCCGTACCAGCAACCTGCTGATACGGAGTTATGTACCAGCAACCGTACCAGCGGTACCGGGACTGTTTTGACTGCCAGTACGTAACCTTGATCGGTCATGTAAATCCTTGCTGGTTTTCCACTTCCTCTTACTGTTTGCTCAATTCTTTGGTATTTTCTGTGATGTAAATCTTGAGCATTGCTCTCTCCATAACACAAATTGAGTGATGAGAATGTTACACTTGAATAAACACCTTTTGAACAACCGTTCAGCTTACAAAAATAAGAAGAAGAAAGTTAAAACTATAGCCCAAGCGGTGCACAAAACATAATCGAAATCATACGGCTTGTAAGTGTTCAGGATTTTGTAGAGGTTCTTACAAGATAATTTTAAGATAAGATAATGGACAAAAAAGATAACAAGATTTGGTTGATGTTATAATTTAATATCATTCTACTGCATAGCACTGTGTACAAATTAATTAGATCTAACTATCAATACACTTGAAATTTCTAAACAAGTCAAACAGCATGAACAAAATCAATTCGTGCAGGCACGTGGCCAGAAGCAGCAGCTGTCCCACCAGGTACCAGTAGTGATCGGGCAGTAGCAGCAATACCAGTATTAATACCAGCAGTTGAAATTGTTGAAAGAGTCTAGAATTGAAAAGGCTACCACTGATAGAAGCAAATATAATTCAGAACACAAGGATTCAACAAACAACATGATAACATAATGAAAAGATAGATCAATTACAACATTACTCCTTTAGTCATCAAAAAAGGATAATTCAATGAGCTTCGAAACAGCTACTACCATCATCATCGTCCTGAAGAAAAAAAATGATAACATTAATACAAATTTGAGGATGATAAATTCTTTTTAGAAAATGGCTTGACAGCAGCTGTTAGAGAAGGAAAAACGTGACGTGTCGTGACGTGATGTAACGTGACTATCACACCTTGACGTGACCAAAATTTATTTTTTACGTGATGTGACTAAAATGGAGAAAGACAGTCACGTCACGCAAATAGTCACATCACGTGTGATCACACTTGCATGACGTGACTGATTGTGTTTAATTATTTTTTTCAAATTTAAGTTAGTTCAAAGAAAATAATAACAAAATGACCAAAAAATAAGAAACCGTTACAAAATAATTATAATTAATACGTACATAATGTTAAAAAATTGATCACGCAACGTGACGTGACTGAATCAATTTGCGTGACATGACGTGACGTGACTAAGATTGCGAAAGATGGTCACATTACACGATACTCGAGTCACGTCACGTAATCGACACATGTGATATGACGTGCCGTAACGTGACGTAATAAGTAACGGGATGACTAATTTTCTTCCCTAGCTGCTGTCAAGGGTAGGAGATAAAATCTAGTTTAAAACTACGTAGTCATCCTTTACGTACTGAGTTAAGAAGCTGACATGTTCGCCGATTATGCTCTAGAATACCGCAATGCCCTCATTTGGTGGGCCCTCGGTCATGAAAGATTTCGGATTACTGATCCTATCAGACTTAAGCCGCCAAAGCTCTTCTTTTAAAAACCGTTTAATTTCACATATTCTGAGCTTGACTTAGATGCTTTACGTAGCATACATCGTTGGCTAGCTCTGTCAGCTCATAAAGTTAGGTCATTTTGAAAGCAAATAATTAAGTAGTTAGAGACTATGACCTCTCTAAATTATTGTTAATTTGTTGTGCATAAATTACAAATTGCGCACCTCTAAGATTTTAAACACATGTTACTTGCCATTTTAAGTAGTGAATGCTAATTGCTAACATGGAAACAAGTGTCACATTAACACCTATCAAGTTTCAAATAATCAAAGACAAATAACACCACACTCCCTTAAACCTCCCTCCCTTTCTTTTATATCGTTGAATTATTTTTCTTACATAATTCTATTTGGCCTCTGTGTCTCTATTTTATCTACCTCATAGAGTCGCACAGTCATATTCAATAGAAAAGGAACTACATCAATTTTAGAAGAAATAAATCACCATATAGGCCAACTATGGAAACCACTATTATACCATTCGCTGTAAGCTTTGTCGCAGATACTCTTCTGATGACGTCACCGGTCGCTAAAAGACATCACCCGGTCACTGATACTCTTTTGCGACCACTTTTTTTTTTGTCGCTGTTGTTTTTTTCTGACGTCAGCAAAAACTATCTGCAACCAAAAATAACGGTCGCTGATACTTAAAACCGGTCGCAGAAAGTCTTTATCAAATTAAGTGCTTATATTTGTTATATAACATAAATTTTGTAGTGGCAAAGGTAATAGAGTAAGCCTATACTCTGTCCTCTTATCACATTCTGCACAAGAGAACCAACGAAGAATAAATTACAAAAGCTTTGGGAAGACTGCTCGGGATAAAACGAAAATGTCTACTTATGAGAGGACAGTATAAAATTGGTCTAAATTACATTTATCGTTAATGTAAGCTGTACTAAGCCTAATTCAAATTCTATCAAAGCATCTCTACATTAGCACAATGACTACAAACAAATAGTACCCTTTTAATTGGTACAAGCAAGTTGGGAGAAAGCTTTACATCTACATAAAGACCCAAATCTTTAAACCGCCCCACCAATTTTTGATTCCTCCAGAGATGCCAAATGTGTGTTTGCTCTCTTCTACTTGCAAGAATGTTAGCATCTTCTATCTCGCATGGAGCTCGTCTTCTGAAAGTTTCTTCCCACTGCCCAAATTAAAATAAAATAATAATAAATGCTTTCTTACAAATATGCCTAATTGACTACATTTCTTGCAGTATATGAGATTAAACAAAAATAGTAGGATATAGAAAAGACAACAATATTAACTAACCTCATAATGGTTGGGATGTCCCTTAGAGTTTCTCTAACAACGCATCCACTTTTCCCTCTATCTCCCTTCCTATACAGTTATTTAACAAAGAAATTAAGACAGAAAAGAGATCTCATTGACTGGATGATTAAAAATAAGTTGGCTTTGGTAGGTCACATTTTTCAGCCTGAACATATGATTTTAAGATTCAACAATCCAATAGCTTGCAAATAGAAAAAATTTCAATAAAGGTGAAAGCACTGAATCGTTAATGAATTGTAGTACCATGCCCCAATGTTAAATGAAAGAGTCATTCCCATTTCAAACTTTATTTCCCTGCAGACACAAACTCTGAGGTTGTGCCAGGAAGAAAACACTCACCTCTGTAGAGAGGAGTCTGTCAGCTCAATACATAATGGCAGGTTAACAACCAAAACACACTGGTAATGAGATTCTGACCTTGATTTTTTTCGAGGAAAATTCTGACCTTGATTTTCCAAGGTACTGACCAATACAAATACACAATGTATTAAAATGAGTTTAAATATTATAGGTCCCATCATCTCATAAATATTTGGAACTTATTGCAAGCATGATAAAATATGAGGTGTATTTTACTTTACCAGGAATGCACGAATCGCGTGGTGGGGCCCGCACTAATGCATCAATTGATTTTTCCTGTTAACAAAACAGCCAGATATATTTCCAATAAAAAAAAAACACGAGTACAGAGATTTGAATGAACTTCATATCATTGCTTTCAGAAAAGTACTCTAAAACCTACCAGTACCTTCCACTTCCTATTTGGTTTTCTATTTGGAATTTTAGATTCAAGTTTCTATGCTTGAAAAACTTACCAATACCTTCCACTTCCCAGACCTACCCATCTCCACTCAAATTATCTTCTCTCAATCGGTTCCTTTTTGGTCAAATAATGTAAAGAGGCACCAAGTTAATTCTACAACTGGTACAAAACCAGCGAAAGCAACAGCAATTCTCACACATTTAAACAATTCATTAATCAGACTACATCCTTTAACAATTCATTAATCAGACTACACAATTCATTAATCAATTCTCCCACATTTAAACAGACTACACAATTCATTAATCAATTTCTGAAAATTCATTAATCGATTTCAGATTTTTCGTAAGGTTCTCGATTCAACAATTCAACAATTCATAGCATAAAAATTAAGGATGAACAAGAAGTGGGGGCTCAGCCCACATACCATTAACAACCACATAAACAAGGAAATCAAACACAAAGGGCTAAACCCTAAATTTCTTCAACAATTCATAACCTAAATTTCAAGGTCATCAAGCAATTAGAGCCCCAATCAAGCAAAATCAGCAAGCAATTCACAAAGGCGCAGATTTAACTCAACACGAGTTCAGATTTCAAGCCTTACAAAGCACCACAGAGAAGAAAAAAGAAATGAGCAAGGAAGCCTTACAAGGGTCTGTGTTAAATGACGGGGCGCGTCTGTGCGGGGGTGAAGCTGATGGGCGCGCGTCTGTGCTGGGGTCGGGGTATGAGGCGAGAGAGCGAGAGAGAGATCGGTCGGGATGGCGAAAAGGGTGGGGTCTGGCGGCTAGAAGGTTTGTTCTCAACACATGAGCGGAGTAAAAACGAGAGAGAGTGAGAGCGGAGGAAAAAGAGAGAGAGATGAGCGGAGAGAAGAGAGACAGAGAGAAGAAGGGTCGCTGCGGCGCGCAATTTCTTCTCTTTTTTTTTTTTTTTTGGCTAACCTAAAACGCGGGACTCAAGAGAGAAGAGGGAGGTTTGCGCGGTGGTTTTTTGGGGACTCCCTTCAGCGACCGGCAATAGCACCGGCCGCAGGTATGGTCGCATCAGATGTTAGTTACGTTTTTTTTTTTGAAAAAAATAGACTTTATGCGACCGGCGTCAGCACCGGCTGCTGATACCGGTCGCAGAAAATCTTTTCTGCTGTAGTGCATGTGACACACGTATTAGCTTGCAACTTCAACACCCTCCTTCAAGCTCATACGTAGATATCTGTCATGTCTAACTTAGAAAGAGCTTCATTGAATGCGTTGCTTGATACTGCTTTTGTGAGTATATCTGCCAGCTGTTCGTGTGATCTTACGAATGGTGTTGAGATGATCTTAGAGTCCAATTTCTCCTGATGAAATGCCTATCAACCTTAATATGTTTCGTCATGTCATGCTGTACTGGATTATGAGATATATCTATAGCATTATTATCACAAAAATGTTTCATTTTGGTACTAGGTTCGAAACCCAGTTCTGTTAGCAGTTTTCTTAACCACAATAGTTCACAAATACCTTTCACCATTCCTAGGAACTCAGTCTCGGCACTAGAGAGTGTCACAACATTTTATTTTTAACTCTTCCAAGTTGCCAAGTTCCCCCTACAAAGGTAAAATATCCTGCAGTGGATCTTCGATTGACTGCCCATCTAGCCCAGTCCGCGTCACTATAGCCTATTACTCCATGTGTTGATTTTTCCCGGAATATATATACCTCTTCTAGGCACACCCTTTAGGTATCTCAGAATCCTCATTACTGCCTCCATGTGCTCTTCGTTTGGAGAATGCATAAACCGACTAACAACACTCACTGCATAAGCTATATCAGGTCTAGTATGAGACAAATAGATTAACTTACCCACCAACTTTTGGTACCTTTCTTTGTTCTCAGTTGTTCCATTCGGGTCTATATCCAATTTTAAGTTTTGGACCATAGGTGTGTCAGTTGGTTTACAGTCTAACATCCCAACTTCAGCTAGAAAGTCAAGTGTATAGTTTCTTTAAGAGAGAAAAATACCTTCCTTGTTAGGACACTTCGATTTCAAGAAAATATTTCAAACCACATAAATTCTTCATTTCGAATTCTTTCAATAACCTTGCTTCTAGTTCTTTAATTTTCACATGATCATCTCCTGTAATAATCATATCGTCAACATAGCTTATTAACACAGCTATTTTACCTCGACATTTCTTGAAGAACATCGTATGGTACGATTCACGTTGGGTATACCCATAACCTTTCATTGCCTGACAAAATTGACAGAACCATGCTCGTGGTGACTGCTTCAACCCATATAATGCCTTCTCTAACTTACACACTTTCATAGTCGTCTCTGGGTACCAATATCCTGATGGAATCCATGTAAATTTTCTCCTTCAGATCACTATGTAAGAATGTATTTTTAACGTCGAATTGATGTAGTGGCCAATCTAAGTTCGCTGCAAGAGATAAAAGAACTCGAATCGCAACAGGTGAAAATGTTTCTTGAAAATCGATACCATAGGTTTGTGTATACCCTTTTGCAACTAATCTCGCTTTGTATCTCTCAATTTTTCCCTCTGCATTATATTTTATAGTATACACCCATTTGCACCTAACTGTTTTCTTCCATTTTGGTAATGTTACAAGTTTCCACGTACCATTCTTCTCTAATGCATCTATTTCTAATTTCATTGCTCTTACCCAGTTATGGTCTTTTAAGGCTTCCTCCAATTTTTCTGGTACAGTTACTGAAGATATTTGATTCACAAAGCTTTTCGGAGGTTCTGATAATTTTTCATTGGTTGTATAATTAGCAATTGGATATCTTATTTCCTCACTTGTTCCATCCTCCAGAACGTACCGTTTTGGTGGTTTTCCTCGGTTATTTTCTAGATGGTAATCTACAAAGAGTGTTAGTAGCACTTACCTCGGGAATATCCTCAGGAGATCTTGGCCCATGTGATACTTGGTCAGATTGTATTACTTTATCATTTAGTTGTATCTAGAAAATAGGTGCACTCTACTGCATCAGGTTTTGGTCTGACCCTTCGATAGTGACTGGTTCAAGTTGGATGACCCGAGTTGCGTTAGGTTGGAAGACCTAAGTTGGGTCATGGACTAGTTCGTTTTGGCTAACCTGAGTTGGACCCGAATTCACCTCTATATTTTTTGTATTTTCCATGTCTGGTACAAATTCTATTTGATTCAAGTTTACCTGATTAGTAGAGGATTCTTGGTGTACGTCAATTTTTGGACATTTTAAGAAACATAGATCAGAGAAATCCAATTATATTCGATTCTCCCCCTGAATTGGACTTTCGGTTTGTTTAAAAAAATATTCACCTTCTAAAAATGTGACATCCATAGTTGTAAAGAATTTCCTTGTGTTTGGATTATAGCATTTATATCATTTTTTATGTGTACCGAATCCCAAGAAAATGCATTTTTGTGCGCAAGGTTCTAATTTTGACCGAAAATTCTTTTGAACATGCACATATGCAATGCACCCGAAAATTCTAGGGTGTACATTTAGAACTGAATTATGATATGAGAGGCTAACATTTGTAAAGGAGTTTGATAATCATTTACTCGAGTTGGTGTACGATTAATTACGTAAATTGCAAAAGACACCGCATTATCCCAAAAAATTTGGGGCATATTATTCTCAAACAATATCGACGAGCGGTTTCGAGAATATGCCTATTTTTCTTCTCCGCTACTCCATTTTGTTGAGGAGTTCCCACACACCAGGTCTCATGTATAATCCCTTTGTCCTTAAAAAAAATTATGCAAATTTTTATGTACATATCCTGTCCCATTATCACTTCTTACAACTTTTATCTATTTTTCAAATTGAGTTTTCACCATGTTAAAAAAATCTTGAAACACTTTTGTCACTTCATCCTTAGTTTTAAGTAAATAAAGTCATATCATCTGTGTACAATCATCAGTAAAGAGTATAAACCATCGACAACCAGACTTTGGAACAACCGGGGATGGTCCCCAAACATCAGTATGAACTAAATCGAACAGAATAAGTGTTTTATGACAACTATCAAGATATGTTGTACGATGACTTTTTGCCTTGATACAACTTTCACACAAATTATTCATTTTTAAACTAGAAAATAAATGAGGAGAGAGCTTTCTCATGTACCCAAATGAGGGATGCCCTAATCTCTTATGCCATAACAAAACTTGCTCTCTCAATTGTTTATGATCGGTTTTTGAAAGAAAAGAGTTTTCTATCTTCTCCTCCAAGTAATACAATCCATCTCGCTTAGTACCACGGCCAATGATCTCCTTCGTGAGGATATCCTGAAAACACAGTGATTTGGAAAGATGAGAGCTACACAATTTTGTTATTTAGTTAAGTGTCCAACATAAACCTATTTTGTAGATAAAGAGGGTACTAGTAAGGTGTTTGTAAGGGTAAGAGTCTTAGAAATAGGTACATCTCCTGCTCTGTTTACAGGATACTCAATTCCGTTTGCATTAAGAATACCATCCTTTTTTGTATGTTTTCTTAACCTAAAGTCATTTTATGAATAAGTCATGTGGTCTGTAGCTCTCGAGTATATAACCCATTCTTTTGTTTTTCCAGTATTACAAATATCGAGAAAGTTAGCTTGTTCTGAGTTATTCTGGTTTCTAGACTACCTGCAACATGAAGAGCAACTGAACCGGTCCCATTGCTGACTTCAGCCTGATCCGCACCTCGGAATTGAATTGCATCTGGTCCTGTGTTTGATATGTATGTGCCCATACGAGTCCCTGCTGCCTCTCACCCCTTGTTTCGAATGTTGCAACCGCTATCTTTCCCCTCCCTGTGACATGTTGCTTCCCTTTTTTCCTCCCTTCGTACCAATCAGGATAACCAACAATTTGAAAGCACTGTTCTTTCACGTGCCTTGTTTGACCACAGTGAGTACACTTCAACTTAGACTTATCGACATAAGACGAGTTCTTATTCAGTGTTAGATATACCTCGGGAATTTTGTGCACCTTTGAAATCATGGCAGCCAAAGCTTGTGATATTTCTTCTCCATCTTCAGCATGATCTCCTGCCTCACTGCCTCCTTTATTACCCTTGCGAAGGTTGTTCCACTGTGGAAAATGGTGTGAGTTGAAGGATATTTGCTCTCTCATTGTCCAACCGATCATCAAGTCCATAGAGAAAAGTATAAACGCTAGTTTCTTGAATAAAACTATTAAATTTCTTAATATCTTTTGCCTGAATCATGGGGTTAGGCCGGCAAAAATCAATTTCTTGCCATAGACTTTGCAAATCATTATAGTATTCTTCTACAGATTTTCCCATCTATCTTAGTCGAGTTACCCTCTTATTTAGTTCAAATACCTGAGCGGCATTGCTGCCATCATAAAACATCGTAGATAGAGTGTCCCATACTTCTTTTGTTGTTGGAAACCGAATGAACTTGTCCGTCAGAATCGATTCGAGAGAGTTGATCAACCATCCCTTCACCACTGTGTCATCAATATCCCACTTCGGATATAGTGCATCTTGGGGTTGTGGAGGAGGTGGATTGCTCATTATGTGCCGCAATTTGTCTCGTCCCTTCACATACATCGTTACTACTTGAGACCATAGGTAGTAGTTTTTTTCCATTGAGTTTCACAGAGATAGGGTTCGGGTGGATGAAGGTTTTGGCTGTGGGTATGGTTACAGGTGGGTTCGGGTTATGTTGAATGGCCATAATTTGGGTTTGTTGTAGTGCAACGAGTTGGGTTAGTTTTTCCAACAAAGCTGCTGTATTATCATCTCTTGACGCGTAAGAACTAGCTTCAGGTTCATTCATGGTGGAAAGAAGGTTAATGGTGAGGTCTTCGAATTTGTTATGAATCGATCATTGCTCCGATACCATGTCAAGTTTCAGATAATCAAAGACAAATAACACCACACTCCCTCAAACCTCCCTCCCTTTCTTTTATATCATTGAATTATTTTTTCTTACATATTTCTACTTGGCTTCTGTGCCTCTATTTATCTACCTCATAGAGTCTCATAAAGTCGCACAACCATATTCAATAGAAAAGGAAATACATCAATTTTAGAATAAATAAATCACCATATAGGCCAACTATGGAAACCACTATTATACCATTCAAATATTGCCTATACAGAACAAGAAATAAACTTAGATTAGTAAATAAATCAAAGGTGCACCGTCTTCTTCATGACCTCATTCATGACCCATGTTAGATTAGTAAACAAATTAAAGGTGCACCGCCTTCTTCATGACGTTGAGAAAAAAAATGCTAATGTTGAGGAACACCCAAGCCAAACTGACGTTGAGAACATGTCATGACATGAATGAGTAGGCCATGTCAATTTGAGGGCAATTGGAGAATCTTTAGTGAATTGTGTAATTTTTTGGTATTTTAATATAAAATGGATAGTAGAGTGTAAAGAGAAGGGAAGAGTGACACTAGAGAGAAGAGAAACACAATTCATTTCATTCAAGACGTTGATTACAAGAATTACATGGATATTTATAGCTAATTTATTCTACTTGTCACTCTAATTATCCTAAAACCACCCAATAATTACTCTCTATTTTTCTCCCCATTATTCTAATTACTGTTAGATCCTAATACATTAAATAGCATTTGCTACGAGAGGAACTTGTATACTCTTGAATAATAATTAAGTACTAAATGTTACGTTCAAGACGTAACGAAGCAACAGAGAATGTGCATTGAACACAGACAAGAAAGGATCCAATCAATTTTATTCACGGATGTGCATTGAACAACAGAGAATGTGCATTGAACACAGACAAGAAAGGATCCAATCAATTTTATCCAATCAATCCAATCAATTTCTGACCGAGCCTCTGACCTTCTGCCCGCAATTTTGACTTGGTCAAAATTGGCTCCGTTGTTCCCAGTCACGAAATGAGATCATGACACTTTACATACTAAATGTCATGTCAAAAAGAAAAGATGAACTAAATTGCAAGACGTGTCAGGCACACGTGCTGGCACACCATGGCACGTCTCGTTAGGTATGCTCGTAATGTGTCTTTAGCCGTGTTATGTTTTAATTTTTCGGAAATTAGCACGGTTAAACATGGTACATCAAGACACAGATACTGCACGACACGTCTAAGTACTAGCACGGTACGTTTAGACACGAGTACGGTACAACACTTTTCAGAATTTTTTCAATTTTTTTACTCCTTAAAAATATTTTCTCATATTATAACAAAACAAAAATACTACAAAATATTAAAAAAACTGAAATTTACAAAAAAAAAAAATTATGTAATTTAATTTATTTTTTGTTTTTTAATATATTTTTCAGATTTTTTAGACATTAACACACATTTTTTATTTTTATAGTAACAAATTATTACCAAGATCTGAAAAAAAAAAACCGCACGGTACATCTAAGTACTGGCATTATATGTCGAAGCACGTCGTATCAAACCGTGTTGTGCCGTTAAACATGTTGTGCTCATCTCCGATACTGCACAGCACGACATGGTACGTCTAGCAATTTGGATGTGTTGGCAAAGCACGGTACGTCTAGAAATTTGAACGTGTTGGCACGGCACAACCTCATTCTAGACACACCAAAACACGGTACGCCAAAACATAGCACGGTACAACACTTCCAATGTGAAATTCATAAAATAGTTTACTATTTTATCTCTCTATGTTTTTCTTTTTTGCAAGATGTTATATTTTTCTAAACTTAGTTGTCTTTTATTCACGGATGAGGAGCTTATTTTACTACGTAAAACTGTAGTTTGTAATTTAATTAACTTTACTTATTGGTTAAATTTTTGTTGTGATTTACTTTATTGTTTGTGCTTTTATTTTATATACTTAATTGGAATTAGAATATGTCAAAAATACCAACATATATAAATTAAGAGGAAATTAACTTGAATTGTTATTAGGAATTGCGTAAACCAAAAATTCTAGGAACTTATTAGACTTTAAACCAACTTTCTTAGAATCTACATGATAAAAACAGTTTAGATTGATACTCAAAAATGTCTCTATGGATCAACACCCAAGGTTACTATAACAGTATATTTTTGCACTTGCATCCCACTTTTTAGTTGTAGGATTTAATTTTATTAGCACTTTTTACGGTACAAAGTGTTTTTAATTGGCTTTGTTAATACAAGGTAAATTTAATATTTATATGGACGTGGTAAAATGTAGTCTGAGAAGAATCTAAATTACTGAAATATTATGAAAATTGCACATAGTTTCCTTATAATTTCCAGCAGTTATGCAGAGCATTTGTAAGGTCAAATCAGAGACCTACACAGAAATTTTTTTTTTTTTTTTTTTGAAAATTCTGATCAATTGTGATCAAATTGGATATAACAAATTACTTGTATATATGTTATGTTATAACTTAAATAACCTTTTTATATGTTATGCTGACCTGAAACAGATTTTTATCAGTTTCTGTTTGTATCAAGATATAATTGCAATTTAGCGCAACAATTTACATAATTTGCAAATAGCACTCAGCTTTTGCCTTCCGGTTTTGTTCAGCTTGCACAAGAGAGGCAGGATGGGATGGTTAATTGGTTAATCCTGTTTCATTTTTCTTTTGTTGGAATTATAAAACACAGATTACAATAGGAAATAACATGGAAGTTTGAGATTAGTGACCATATCCTGATGAAATGTTCTTTAACCTATCCAAAAATATATGAATCCGTATCCCCTCTTGTTACTAGGAGCGGAACTAGAAAATCTCCATAGGAGAGGCTAAAAATTAAAATTCACAAATTGTAGCTGGTGGGAATTTAACACAAGATCTCCGCAATCACTACATAAGCTCTTACGACTAGATTACAAGTAACTATGTGATAATTTTTGAGGGGAGCTAGACTATATAAAATGTTCCAATTAAATTTTAGTATATATAACTTAAAATTTAAAATTATAGAGGTGGCTTAGCCTCCTTTTGAATGGCTTTAGATCCACCCCTGTTGTTACCTGGGGTACAATTAGGAAATTCAGACTATATTTTTTTAATTCTGACACGGATCTTAAAATTCAGACCTTTTATCTACAATAAGCACCGAATTCTTTTTGGCCCGGCTGGAACTAAATCCAGACCGTTCATTTCAAGGGGATACGGTTCCAACATACATGCCATATTGTCTTATCATCAATTGGAAAAAGTTTACTCCCTGGAGTCAACATGCATATACCCTTCAAAACTCTACAGTACTGTCAATGATGTCAGTGAAATAGATATTTTACCAATACCAGGCAAAATTTCACTATCTTCTGGTTGTTAGCTGTGATGATCTCTATCACTATAAAAAACCCAGACTTCGTAATATAATATCTAAAGGAGCTTCTTCCTCAAGCCTGTACGCTCTACCTAACTGGTAATGCTCTTTTAAGGTACGCTGGATTATCTCTCTGAACCCTTCTACATTTTTTGGATGAAATAATAAACGGAGAAGTTCAAATGTAAGAAGAAAAAGTTGCAAGAAGAAATATGAAACATAATTTTTAGAGTTGTTACATTCATAGTCTACATTTTGTAACATAAGCACTAGAGGAGAAGTCATGCTTGGCAATTGCAATTTTTCATTTTGTTAAGAAGGTCTGAGGATGCCAAGGATGCAAAAATAATAGCAGGGACGATCAGAAATTAGGGGCAGAGGGCTCTTCCGTGTATTGCGTTGAAAAGGTTTAACAATTAATGGGTTAATGAATTACATTGTTGAGATCAGACCCGGCCAGAAATGAGAAAAGCACGAACTAGTAAAAAGAAAATACTGCCTGGACAGAGGAAAGAGCGTACTGAACTGGTACAAACTGGTGCTGGTACGAACGTGCCGAAGTGCTGGTACGGCTGTTCCAGTCAGTACCAGATTGGTACGGGATGCTACTGGTAAAAATAAGCTGCTGCATGGACAGAGATTAAAGATAGTACAGGACAGATACGGATTGGTCCTGGTACAAAGGGGAGACGACCCATAGAGCTTCTGTTTAAGTATTAAAGAAATTTATTTTGATTTTTTTAGATTTTCCCATTCAGGGAATTCATCTTGTTTTCGTTTACCATTTAGCTTTCATTTTTTTTACTTTCAAACTCAATTGTTTTCAGCACGTTGGACTTTTCTAAACCGTGGATACAATCTTTGTAACCGCAATTCTCAATTAAATGTGGACAAGACCCATATTTTTTCTCAAACAAAAAAAAACATTTTGGTACATAAAAGAGTGCTTTGTTACAGAAGTATATTAAAAATTTCTAAGTTATGTAATCTAGAAGATCACCTCGAAGCTTATTCTACTTTAGGTTTCCATAATGAAATAGCATATAATATGTTACCCTTCCAACCCCAAAGGAACCAATTGCAATCTTCTTCAATAAAAAATGCCTTGTTATAATCATTTCTAACAATTTCACGGCATTCTTTCACTACCCATGGATCTACCGGAAACTGTTCAAAGCCAGTCTGCAAATTAAGCATGTGCCACTGCTTGTAGTTCTCCAGTCTTACGACCAAATCTGATCCTTCACATGCTATCAGATTAATTATAGAAGGAGCCAACATTTCTCTTTCCACTACTTGCCTATGCTTGTAGTCTCGCGGGACCAACGTGTCAAGCATGTCAAAATACCTGGAGAACTGCAACAAAACCTCTTTAAATCGTGTGATGAAGAAGGGACTGAAGGAAACGTTCCATATTCCTTGAACAAAAACCTTTGGTTTGGTCTTTTGAATCAGATCCATGAGTTTATTCCTAGGATTATTCCTATCTAATAAAGGTTCGTCCTTTACTCTACCTAAGCTATACATAGTATTAACTATAAGCACTTCATCATCATTTATACTAAGATCATCCATACAAATGGAGTCCCAATGTGAGGCGATCCCTTGATACTCAAAAGGAACTCCGAAACTTCGAGCATAATCTTCCAACCTCCTTCCTGTCTCTTTGATTCTTTTTGCGGGTTGAAAGCCCGGTCGAGGCAAATCTACCCCAGTAATTCGGAGTTTCGGGGGCCCAGCTTTTATTTTTGCAAGTGATTGGATCAGAGATGGCCAATGGAATCCAAAAGTAATGCCGAAATCAACTACATGAATTTTCGATGCATTGCCTATGGCACTAAGAATACTCTCATTAGCAAAATGATATGAAACTCTCATATCGGGAGATACCCTTGAGCACATATAATAGGCCTTCAGATAGTCGATGGTCTGTACTTGCCTTGTGACATATTGGTGATAGGTTGCACTTCCTGTACCAGCCAAGCGTGCCTCTAGTCCATCAACAAGAATACATGCAAGCCTTTGGATCCCATCTCCAATAGGAGATGCTTCCTTCCTTATTTGTTTTATAAGTTCACTAGCAACTTTTTTATCATTAATAGATATCGCCTCTGCACAAGAAAGGAGGCGTGTTTTGAGATTGATATGCTCGTGTTGGTTTGATTCTCACTATATGATAAGTTTGCTTCGAGCTCCTTGATTTCTTTTAGGCTGGCTATTTCTTCTCTTGGACAGTTTTCCCCGTGGTATAGTAGTATTTTATCAAACATCTCATCTCTAATTGTTTCCTCATGAGAGAACATAGGAAGTTTGCGACTTCGCCCCTCCGAAAGGTCCCTATCTGAATCATTTGAACTCCTTTTACCCTTTGACCCATCTAGCAAACCACTTTCGTTCTCTTCCCCCAATCTGAGTGAGTTGTTGTTCTCCCATTTCTTCAATGGATCAAGTGTAAGATTGCTCACTTGCAAATCAATCGACAATCTATTGTGATTTGGGAGGAATTTTAATCCTTCTTCTACTCCTCTCTGAAATTCATTAGCCAACAAGTTCTCTATACGCGGGTGTCCTCCTTCTACACCCACTTCTTCTACACCCACTTCATCTTTTGATACCAATTGATTAACTTGTTGTGGTGGATACTTTTTCCCAAGGATATCATAAAAAGGTTTCTCCATGTCCCTGAGGACTGCCTCTTGATAACCATTAATCTTTTCATCTATATCATCCTCCAATAAATACCGGCTTATGTAGTCTAGTGTTGGATCTAAAAGTATATCAGTCTTCTCATGTTGGTTCAGAGAAAGGTTGTTGTATGGGTATTTTTTGGAGATAATTTGTGAGAAGTTTGTGTGATTATAATTATCAATGGAACCGTGCAATTCATTTGACTTGAAAGATCCTGAGTTGTTCTTTTTTGGCAAAGCCATGTTGCTTGCAGCCTTCCAAAATTTGATTGACAGAAACTGATCTAAAAATTCCATAAATGAATTCAATTAGTGAAGTGAAACTGTTGAATGATATTATTCAGTGAAATTTGATATGGGTATACAAAATGTTGCTTGTAATATGGAAGTTTTGTAGGGCAAAAAGTGACAATTTACAGACTTTTCAAAGATACAATCTTTCCAAATTTTCAAAATGATGCTGAAAGCCTGAAACATCGAAAATTTAAAGATCCCCTTGTTAATAGAAGGATATTCCATTAAATTTATTAATAATACGAGTGTGCAGATCTTTTTCCAAATAATAATTATAAATTCTTCAAGTTTTTGCTCAAAAGGTTGTGAGTCACAAAGTAAGGCTTACAATTAATGGCGAAATAGCATTTTGTCGAAAAATAAATGTTAAATGTTTTGGAGTGAGATTTTCCCAACATACCTCAAAAGAGCATCACCAGTTAGCTAGAGCGGTAGAGCGGGAGGCTTGAGGAAGAAGCTCCTTTAGATATTATATTGAGAGTTTGAGACGTTTTGAATTTTTTTAGTGAGCATCACAGCTAATTACCAGTCTTAGACGTTATGCTTTCCGGACCGTCAACAGGAACCTGTTATTCTGATCCCAATCATTGATCTTCGTTGCTCGTGCAAGAAAACTTACTTTGTTGAGATTTGCGCATGAAAAAGTTTGAAGGATTGAGATTGGAATAACAGGTCCCTGTCATTCCCATGGATTGTGCCTGTTTTTGGTGAAATGTCTATCTCAACTGATATCATTGACAGCACTCCGTAGATGTTTCTGGGTCTCTGTTGATCTCACGTAGATTTCTCTGTTGACAGCACACTGACATCAAACTTCCACAGTATGACTTTCAATTGCAATCAAGAGATTTCGCGCATGAAAAAATTTGAACGATTGAGATTGGAATACAGGTCCCTGTTATTCCCATGGATTGTGCCTGTTTTTGGTGAAATGTCTATCTCAACTGATATCATTGACAGCACTCCGTAGATGTTTCTGGGGTCTCTGTTGATCTCACGTAGATGTCTCTGTTGACAGCACTCTGTAGATTTCTCTGTTGACAGCACACTGACATCACACTGACATCAAACTTCCCGCATATGACTTTCAATTGCAATCAAGAGTTTTCTCCTATTTTTTGCTTTTGTTCGCTATATTTTATTATTTTGTTCCAACAAAAAAATTGAAATAGGATTAGATAAAACCATCCCTTCCCGCCCCCTCACATTTTTATTAATATCCAAAGTTAATTACAAATTAATAAATATATCCAGAATTACTGGGTATTTTGAAAAATGTCCAAACCGGCCAGAATCTGATCGGTTTCTTCCTTATTTTTTTTTCAAGAGACACAATAAAGAACAAGATAATGAAATCTAATACTGAAAATTCAAATTTTTTGTTTAAATTATTTGTTAGATTACTTCTTTTGATGTATAATTAGCATATTTATACTAAAATACGCTAAATTCTTTGAAATTATGTTGAATTACACTATATTACATTAAATTACGCTAAATTATATTAAATTATGTTGAATTACTCTAAAATTACATTAAATTTTCGCTAGCACTGACGCAAGCGTATTTTTGCAAGCTTTTCGAAAAGTTGTCATTTGTTGAAATCGGGCACTCGAGCGCCGTTTGAAGTTTCGTCGTCGTTTTTCGCCTTCACAGTAAAGATATCATCCATATTCATATGTAATTTACCGTAATTTACCATATTTTAGCGTAATTTAACATAATTTAGTTTAATTTAATGTAATATAATGTAATTCTACATAATTTCAAGTAATTTAGCGTATTTTAGTATAAATATGGTAATTATACATTAAAAGAAGTAATCTAACAAATAGTTTAAACAAAAAAATTCAAATTTTCAGTGTTAGATTTCATTATCTTGCTTTTCATAGTATCTCTCAAAAAAAAAAAGGAAGAAACCTGCTAGATTCTTGCCGGTTTCTGGGCGGTCAGAATCTGACCGGTTTGAACATTTTTTGAAATACCCACTAATTCTGGGTATATTTATTAATTTGTAATTAACTTTGGATATTAATAAAAATGTCGGCCGCCCCCCTCTTGTTTAAACCCGAAATTTTTATTTATAACATTTTAAAAAAATAAATTAATAAAATAACCATTGTTTCTGGTCAATTCTATATCTAACACGGCCGCAGAACACCGGAGCGGACCCATTTGGGAGAGGCCGCAGAATACCGGAGCGAACCCCCATATGGGTCCGCAGAATGCCGGAGCGGACCCGTAGTTTTACCTCCTAAACTATACCAAAACCCTTATATTTTAGTCTAGTTTAGCATAGAATGCACCGTAGAACCAAGTTACTGCCTTTTCTTTATCTAATTTGCAGGAATCGAGCAAAAAGGAGCAAAACAGCCTTTTGTGCGGGCCGCACGGAATCTGTGCGGGCCGTACGGATTTGTCCGAGAGTTTTACGGGCAGTCGTGCGGGCCGCAGGAAATTTGTGAAGGCCGCACGACCCCTTTTTCCTTAGCCATTTTTAAGACGAAAACCAACTTTTGTGCGGGCCGCACCGATTTAACCGAGAGTTCTGCGGATGGCCGTGCGGGCCGCAGGAAGGCCGCACGACTCCTCATGCATTAGCCGATTTTCAGCCGACTTCCAGTTTGTGCGGGCCACACAGATTTTGTGAAGGCCGCAGGAAGGCCGCACCAATGCCATTAATGCCTTAATTCATGATATCTTCTCAGATTTGTTGCCAGATTTTGGGGGATTGTTTCCCAAGACTCGAAATGGGCTATATATGGACAGGGAGGCAGCAGGAGAAGGCATTCTTCATTCTAGGTTTAATTTCCACATCTCTCTACACATTTTCTATCTTCTCCTCGTGATCAAAGGCGATTAAGAGCAAGGTTTGAAGGATTCTCGAGCAAGCAAAAGTGAAGATCAAGGCAGCGAGCGAAGAGATTGGTGTAGTCTATTCTCTTACTTGTTTTACTTTGTTTTCATTATGATTTCTCTTGTAACTTCCTTGGTTGTTAACTCACCCATGAGAGGCTAGATATCCTCTCTAGGGGCTTAGGCTAAAAACATGAATTTGTGTTGAATCTATATTTACTTGGATTAATTTCTTTATGATGATTGTTTGCATGTTTGTTTATTCTTGTTGATTTTACAATTCATGTGCTTGTACGATTTGATTGCTTGTTAATTTCCCGCTTGAGTCTAATCAACTTAAGATGCTAGGAGTTATAATTAATGGTACCAAATTGTATACATGAATTACCTTAGGATTAAGATTAGAAATGACCAAATCTATTTCTTAGTCCGGAACCACAAGAACAAAGGTTGAATTAAGGTGAAGGACTTAATCGTGAAGCCTTATATTTGATTGGGACACCTAGAATTGAACCAAATATCGTATGAAGGACTTAACCGTGAAGTATTGGTATTTAGGAATAAACTAGGCTAATCTGTGCTTAAGGTCTAGATAGCTAGGGTGAATGACTTAATCGTGAAGTCCGAATTATCTAGACACGTCATTAATTCACGAAAGTGACCCTTTTTGATATTTACGTTTAGAAACCCCATAATTGCAAACATGAGTTTAGAATACCGAGTAAATGTAGATTTGACCAAATGATTGTATGCCGATAGCCCCTAGACTCTTATCCACTTGAATCACAAACTCCTTTTTATTTGTTTGTTTAAAATTGTCTTGTTTTAGTTTCAACTCTCAATCGGGTATTGAACCCAAAAACCAATTTTACAACAAACACTCATTTTTACTTTATTTGCACTATTCTAGAGTTAATTGATTTAGTAGAAAGTAATATCTCCCGTTATCTTTGGATCGATACCCATAATTACTACAAGGATAGATTGTGCGCTTGCAATTCAATCTAACTTTGCGTATTTAGGGTTTTATAAATTTAAAGCAGAAGTGTACGAAATAGACCAATTATTCCTATACCCAAAATACACAACAAGCTTTTGGCGCCGTTGCCGGGGATAACGGATAGATATTAATTTTTACTTTAAAATTTATTCTAGAATTTTCTTTATCTTATTTTATTGTTTCTTTGAGACTCACATTTTTCTTCTCTCTTTTCACAGCTTTGAACACTGGCGCCTACCACTAGGAGCCAGAGTCAGAAGGACAAAGCGAGTTCGTCAAACATGGCCGAACATCCGATCTATGGAATGCCCTTAGATGGTGAAGAGGAAAACGGATCTCACGCCAATGTTGACAATGATCCTCCCCACGAGAACCCATTCCACGGAGCATATGGAAGAGGCAACCCTCCACCGCCTAATCCGAACGACCGCCGTCCTATGCGAGAATTCATGAACCATCAAGATCCGCACCAACGCTTCGGCTATGTGGCACATGGGGGAACCAACCCCGATCTCAAACCCACTCTAATTCACTTGTTAGGTCAAAACCAATTTGGTGGTGCATTAAATGAGGACCCTCACCAACACTTGGCAATGTTTGAAGAACATTGTGGTACTTTTGCACCAAGGGGACCCCAACTTGATGCCTTGAAATTGAACTGTTTTCACCTTTCTCTTAGGGATGAGGCTAGGACTTGGTTAAGATTGTTAAACCCTAGGGTAACACAAACTTGGCCCGAAGTCCAAAAATTGTTTTAGGCAAGTACTTTCCGCCTTCTAAACCCAACACTTTAGGGCAAAAATCACCACTTTCAAACAAGGTGATGATGAATCATTAAGCGAAGCTTGGGATAGATGGCAAGAACTCTTGCGTTTGTGTCCTAACCATGGTATTGATGTGTGGCTATTGTTTCAGTTTTTCTATGCAGGATGCACATATGCGACTAAATCTCAACTGAATGCAGCTGCCGGTGGAAACCTAGCCAACAAGGATTCTGTAGAAGCCATGGAGATGATAGAGGACATGGCTATAAGTCAACGCGAATGGACTGCTGGAAGAGACGTGAAGAGGAGCAACACACCTGCTGGTATGCTGAAGGTAGATGAGGTGACAGCTTTGAACGCAAAGGTAGAATCTCTCCAAAACCAAGTGAAGAAGATGCAGCAGGTAAAATCTGTAGTTCAAAACTCACCATGTGGTATTTGTGGAGGAGTGGACCATCTCACGATTGGGTGTCAATACTCCACGGAAGGTAATGACACAGTTGAACAAGTTCATGGGTTGTTTTACAATGAAGGTGACAAAAGAAATAACTCATACAACCAAAACAACTCTAACACTTACAACCATGCCACAAGGTACAACCATCCTAATTTAGGTGGAGAAATGACAATGAAAATCCGAACCCGAATGCGGTACCAAACCAAGGAAATAGCAACCATTACCAAAATCACAATTCAAAACCAAGGTAATGGTAACCAATATCAAAACCGCCAAGGTCAAGGTCCACCATTGTCTAGGTTAGAGAAATGATGGAAGAGTTCATGCTCTCTCAAAAGGAAACTAATCTTAGCAACAACAAAAGATTTGATGAAATTTCAGATTCTTTTAGAACCGTGAACAACAGGATAGACTTGATGCAAACTCAATCTAGGTTGCTTGAAGCCCAAGTGGCTCAACAAGCCGCTTCTGCCGCACGCACTCCAGGCATGCTTCCCGGAAAAACTGAGCACAATCCGAGGGAACATGCGAATGCGGTAACTCTCCGAAGTGGCACACAATACGACGGACCAAAATTATCGGAAGAGGAGCCGCCCAAACAACCGACCGCCGCACCTCAAACAACAGAAGCGGGATCTTTCTGTGGCCTCAACTCCACCTACCGCGCCCTCAAGGCCAGCTCCCTAGATTTGCACAGATTTTCCTCTAGACCCACCAGTTTTCAAAGATCGCCAAAATTCGGGTAACTCTGACCCTAAAAAGGTAAAACCTTCTGATTATGTCCCTCCTCTCAGGTTTGTTCCCTTTCGTCAACGGTTAGTTAAGACCAAAATGGGACCAACAATTTACCAAATTCATGGATCATTTGAAGAAAATGAATATCACCATTCCTTTTACGGAAGCCATTACTCAAATGCCATCCTACGCGAAATTTTTGAAAGAACTGTTGTCCAACAAAAGGAAATTGGAAGAAAGAACTGTGGCATTAAATGCGGAATGTAGCGCACTTGTTTTGAACCAACAAATTAAATTGCCCCCTAAATTGAAAGATCCGGGCAGTTTTACCATTCCGTGCAAAATTGGTGATACCACATTTAATCGATGTTTGCTAGATCTTGGTGCCAGTGTCTGTTTGATGCCCAAGTCGGTCTATGATAGACTAGGTCTAGGGGAATTAAAACAAACACGAATGTCCCTCCAATTAGCTGACAGATCTGTAAGATACCCTTCCGGAATTGCCGAAGATGTCATTGTCCAAATTGGAAAGTTCTATGTGCCTGTAGATTTTGTTGTTGTAGAAATGGAAGAAGATCCTCACACCCCCCTCTTATTTGGGCGTGATTTTCTAAGTACGGCAGGTACAAATATTGATGTTACAGGTGGAAAGATTTCTTTCTCAATTGGTGATGAGAAAGTGGAATTTAATGTTTTCAAATCTATGCAATTTCCTTCTAATGACAATGATACGATTTGCAGGATTGATATCTTAGATACCATAATTGCTGCTCAAATTGTTGAGGAAATGGATAGTGGACAGCTGGAAGAAAATCTGGACGAAATCCTAGAGAAAAAGGAAGCCGAGACAGCTAATAATGATGACAGCGAAGATTTGTGCGGGCCGCACGAAATTTTGTGCGGGCCGCATGAATTCGTCCAAGCGCAACCAACCGATCAGTGCGGGCTGCACGAAATTCTGTGCGGGCCGCACCAACCCGCAGAAACCTCTAACGCAACCAATTCGACCGCTCCTTCTCCCAAACCACCAAAACTTGAATTGAAACCTTTACCCCCCACTCTTCGATACGAATACCTTGGACCTGATGAGACATTTCCAGTGATTGTCAACTCTACCCTAACGAAGATGAAACAACCCGACTTCTCCATGAACTTAGGTTACACAAGAAGGCGATAGGGTACACCATTGATGATCTAACCGGAATCAATCCCAACCTTTGCATGCACCGCATTCTTGATGGAGGATAGCCACAAACCTTCGATCGAAGCCCAAAGAAGGCTCAACTCTAATCTCAAAGAGGTGGTCAAGAAGAAATTCTCAAACTCCTCGATGCCGGCATCATCTACTTTTATTTCTGATTCTGAATGGGTAAGTCCGGTTCATGTGGTTCCGAAAAAGAGTGGAACAACAGTGACTAAAGGTAAGAATGGTGAGTTGATACCACAAGGGTGGTCACCGGATGGAGAATGTGCATAGATTATCGCAAGCTCAACAATGCAACACGAAAAGATCATTTTCCTTTACCTTTCATCGATCAAATGCTTGAAAGACTTGCTAATCATTCTCATTTTTGTTATTTAGATGGTTACAGCGGTTTCTTCCAAATACCAATCCATCCTGATGACCAAGAAAAGACCACATTTACTTGTCCCTTCGGTACTTTCGCTTATCGAATGATGTCGTTCGGTTTGTGTAATGCCCCGCTACTTTTCAAAGAGCCATGATGGCTATTTTTTCTGATTTGCTTAAAATTCCATGGAAGTCTTTATGGACGATTTTTCTGTTTATGGCACTAATTTGATGAATGTTTATCTAATTTGACAAAAGTTTTAGAAAGATGCGAAAAGGTCAATTTGGTGCTAAATTGGGAAGAAGTGCCACTTCATGGTGCAACAAGGGGTAGTGCTTGGGACATGTGGTTTCATCACGAGGCTAGAAGGTCGACAAGGCCAAGGATGGAAGTAATTGAGAAATTGACAAATCCAACAACTGTGAAGGATGTGCGAAGCTTCTTGGGACATGCGGGATTTTACCGCCGTTTTATTAAAGATTTTTCAAAAATTTGTAAACCTTTGACAAACTTGACTATGAAGATGCGGAGTTTATTTTTGATGAAAATTGTGTTGATGCTTTTGTAGGATCAAAAATGCGCTAATATCGGCTCCCATTCTTCAACCACCAAATTGGGACTTGCCGTTCGAGATCATGTGTGATGCTAGTGACTATGCGGTTGGAGCCGTGTTGGGGCAAAGAATTGACAACAAACCTCACGCCATATACTATGCAAGCAAGGTTTTGGACGAGCCGCAATTGAACTACACAACCACCGAAAAAGAATTCTTAGCCGTGATATTTGCCATCAACAAATTTCGGCCCTATTTGGTGGGGTCAAAAGTGATTGTCTATACTGATCATGCCGCCATCCGCTATCTAGTCAACAAGAAGGATGCCAAGCCACGCCTTATCCGATGGATCCTACTTCTTCAAGAGTTTGACTTAGAAATCCGAGATAAGAAAGGGACCGAAAACTCCGTGGCGGATCACTTATCCCGACTCAAAACCATGCCTACCAAAGATGACCTCCCTATTGATGACTCACTTCGGGGTGAAAGACTTTATGCCATTTCCACCTCTAAAATGCCATGGTATGCCGATTTTGTTAACTATCTTGCTTGTGGTGTCTCACCGCCGGACCTAACCTACCAACAAAAGAAAAAGTTCATGTCGGATGTAAAGCACTACTATTGGGATGACCCTCTATTGTTCAAATTGGGGGTCGATGGAATTCATCGGCGTTGTGTGCCGAAGGAAGAGTTTGAGCCAATTCTAGCATGTTGCCATTCTTCCTCTTATGGTGGGCATGCATCCATGAACAAAACCGCGGCAAAGGTCCTACAAGCCGGATTTTATTGGCCCACCCTCTTCAAAGACGCAAAAGATTTTGTTCTTCGATGCGACAAGTGCCAACGAACCGGCAACATTTCCCGAAAACATGAGATGCCTCTTAATGGGATACTCGAAGTTGAGTTGTTCGATGTTTGGGGAATCGACTTTATGGGACCCTTTCCTTCCTCTTGCAACAACAAGTACATTCTCGTAGCCGTCGACTATGTCTCCAAATGGGTCGAGGCCATCGCAAGCCCAACCGCCGACTCCGCCGTGGTAAGAAAACTCTTTCAAAAAACTATTTTTCCTAGGTTTGATGTGCCACGAGTAGTGATCAGCGATGGCGGTTCTCATTTCATCAACCGCCAATTTGATAACCTCTTGTTCAAATATGGAGTCAAGCACAAGGTGGCCACACCATATCACCCACAAACAAGTGGCCAAGTCGAGGTTTCAAATCGGGAGATCAAAAGTATTTTGCAGAAGGTGGTGAATTCGACTCGCAAGGATTGGTCTCTCAAGCTTGATGAAGCGCTTTGGGCTTATCGCACGGCCTACAAAACTCCAATAGGTATGACCCCTTTTAAATTTGTTTATGGAAAACCGTGCCACTTGCCAGTTGAATTGGAACACAAGGCTTATTGGGCCATCAAGACGCTCAACTTGGACATGAAAGCCGCCGGCGAGAAACGAATTCTTAACCTTCACGAATTGGAAGAGTTGCGCCTCAACGCCTATGAAAACGCGAAACTATACAAAGAGAAAACCAAGCGTTGGCATGACAAGCACATTGTGCGGCGACACTTCCAGGTAGGTGACTCTGTCCTTTTGTTCAATTCCCGACTTCGTATTTTTCCCGGAAAATTAAAATCTAGGTGGAATGGCCCCTATCAAGTTCAACAAGTTTTCGATCATGGAGCTATCGAGATTTGGAGCGAGAAAACTGGCTCATTTAAGGTGAATGGACAACGGCTTAAACATTTCTATCAACATGAGGCCATTGGCGACAAGGAGGTCGTGCACCTCACCGATCCATCCCCTTCGAACTGAGAATGGAGGGAGTCGAGCTTTCGACTTAAACTTAAAGCGCTTCTTGGGAGGCAACCCAAGTTTTCTCACTCTTAATTTTTATTTTCACTTCTTCAATTTATGTTTTTACTTGTTTCTTGCATTTTAAATTTTTCTTGATTTTTGGAGAATTTTTCAGGATTTTTGGAAGACGTTTTTCGCAGCACTTTATGCGGGCCGCATCGATTTACCCGAGAGTTGTGCGGCCCACTGTGCGGGGTTCAGCAATTCTTGTGCGGGTCGCACAAGTTTAAGCTTGGGGGATCGACGCATATCTGTAAAAAAAAAAAAAAAAAAATTAGGACTTTTAATTTTTGCGGGCCGCACGAAGCGAACAGGTGCCTCATTAATTAGGCGCGATTTTTGGAAACCCTTTCTCTCCTTTAAACCCGTCTCTCTGTCTTTCCTTTCTCTCCCACCCCTTCTATTTTTCTCCAAACCCTACCTCTCCCTCTCTAAAGCCTCCATCTCTCTCTCTCTCTTTTGAAGATCCTTCGAGCACACCACCACGCCGACCCCCTCTTCCCTTCTCTCTGCCGCTACTCTCCTACTCTAAAAAGGCCGCCACCCCTTCTCCTCCTCCTTCCCCTTGAACCGGTGTCTCTCCACCTCTACACCGTTTCTTCACGACTCCACATGGATCTACCCCTCAAAATCAAGGTTAGATCTCCTCTTTTCTTGTTTTTCTAGTTCTTTTCTTTATTTTGTGGATTTCTAGTTAGTTTTTGCGAGATCTACTACAATTTGGGGCCAACTTGCCATTTTTAGCAAAAACAGAGGATTTTGGGTTTTACATCCACTGTGCGGGGCACTGTGCGAGCTTCTCAGGCCGCACAAATTTTTGTCGTTTTCTTTCAATTTCTGAGGATTTACTAAATTTCAGATCTGAATTTCTCGCGGCCAACTTTTCTCTCACTGTTTGTGCGGGCCGCACAGAATTTAACATAGGCCGCACAAAATCTTGAACAGGCCGCACAAACCTCTGTTGCACCCGAATTTTGAAAATTTTCGTTTCAAATTTTATTTTTGTGTTCGTGTGACTGCACCTTGGTACCGTGTAGACCACACCATTCTCTCTTTCTCTAACTTCTACAGATGCCTCCACGAAGAAACCCTAAACGGCGCAAGGAGACTAGTGGGCCCGGCCAAACAAGTGCTCCCAACTCGGAACAACCTCATCCTTTGCGTGGCTATTTCGATGGCTTCGAGTCCGACCCTCTAAGCAACGAGCACCAAGAACGCCTCGACCATCTATGCTACCACCGCACCGTTGTCGCCTCTCGATGGATGGACACCCCGACTCTTCACGAGCTCGGCCTCTATGACACCGTCCACATGCTCACCGAGCGCATCGGCTTGTGGGACTTCCTTAGCACCCCGTGCCCAACCTACAAAGGACTTACTCTAGAGTTCCTTGGCACCGTGGAGTTCAGCCGCGCCACCAACGTCATCAGCTTCCAACTTGGCGGGCAAAAATTCAATCTCACCTCCACCGAACTCATGGAGATTCTCAACCTCCCCACCACCAATGTCTCTCACATGAATGACACTTGCACCTTCCAAGGGGACATGAATGAATCCCGCTTCAAGAGTTTCATCATCGACCCAAACACCGGTCTCAACCCTCAACGGGTCCGCCTCATCAAGCACCCCGCTCTCCGTTACATTCAGCGAGTTCTGGCGCTCACACTTTTTGGGAGAGGTGAGACAAGTTCTTGTTTCCAAAAAACTGAGAATTTCTATCTTTATTGTATGTTACGCAGGAATATGGATGAGATGTCGCTTCAACCAAATCTTGGCTACTATCTCGCTAAGCACCTTCATGCCGTAGCCACCGAGCACCGCCCAAATGGTAAAATTTCTTGTGGTGGTGTGATCACCAAGATTGCTCGAGCCCTCCGAGTCAATGTCCCCGATGATCCGGTGAGCCCCTCTTACACCCTCGATATCCCAGGTCTCTCGCACATGCTGCTCATTGTGCGCTCTCCCAACCAAGACTATTGGATAAGTGACGGCCCCGGCAACTATGGCTACCGCTTACCTCTCACCACAGTCCTTGATCCTCGGCGGCGTGCCACATGGAGTCTCACCGACGAGCCCGTTCTCTTCCACCCCGATGCTCCACCACCACCTCCCGTAGCCGAACAAGGTGTGCCCAACCAAACCGCGTCGGCCGGTCCTTCTAATCAAGCCATCTTGGATTATTTGGTAGGAATGAACGAAGACTGGTCCGCCTCCCTCCAATTGGTCAATGATCGACTCAACACCCTTCAGTTTCAAGTAAAGGCATACGAGGAACCTATCTACCAAGCCGAGGAGGATGCCCACATGGCAAGGTGGTATGCTCAACAAGCCTTCGAGCGTTCCGGCGGCGAACCCACTGAAGATCCACCTACACCACCACGCGAGCGCCGCCGCCGTCAACAAGCGCAACGAGAAAGCTCTTTCCCACCCAAACATGCCTCCACACCTCGTCAATACCCGGCCGGTACCTTCTCACCATCCGGGCCATCCTCTACACCGCAATGAGGCGCCCCCGCCTCTTCCTTCGCCTTCGACTCGTCCACCATCTTGTGAGTTTATTTTTCTTCCCTTTTTCCTTTTTGTGTGAATGATTGCATTGGGGACAATGCTTTGTTTAAGCTTGGGGGGGATTGGAAGAAAAATTGTATCTGCATTTAGGTCATGTTTAAATTTTCATAATTTGCATTTTAGGTGATAGGTTTGTGTGATTGCTTGATTTAGGGACCTGTTTGAAATTTTTTTGGAAATAGCTTGGATGACTTTGAACAATTTGAACTAACTTCATAATTGCTTAAAGAATTTCATAAGATGAGATGTTTTCGGATTTTGGAAAAATGAAAACTTGGGTTTTATCGAAAAAGCATTTTGAAACCAAGGTATGCCTTTCTAATTGGGAAGTTGGGATTTTAATGATGGAAAGATTATAATATCCATATGTATGAACGAATATGTTTGGATGTGTGTATTCATGGTATTATTGCAGTACCAAAAAAAAAAAAAAAAAAAAAAATTGAAAAAGAATTAAATGATTGAAAACTTCACCTCGGATTCCGCTTGCCTATGTTACGGCGATATGACGTACTTAAGGTTATGAATCCTTGACACTTTGTTCCGCTAGTTTGCCCGATAAAATGGCCGAGTTTACATCACAAATGTGAGTTCGTGTCATGGAAGGGTAGAACCAAGAACATGCAAAAGCACTTTTGAATCAAAACGGTTGGGTATGGTTAACTACTTATAACTAGCCGGTTTTTGTATTGAGGATAAAGTTCATAGTGTCACAAGTAACAACGAAAAGAAAAGGAATAGTCAAAATTATGTATGATACCAACACACGAAACTTTATAACTTTCTAGCCCAAGCTTGTTCCAAGCTTGGGGGGGCCAAAAGGAAAATCACCACAAAACGGGGGCATATTTTTGGTCGAAAAGTGAAACATTGATAACTCAACGATTAGTTTTTACAAATACAAAAGCGTCTTTGAATGCGAAATTTGATTTGTTAATTGGTGATGTGAATTAGAGTTGATCATGGAAATTTCAAAATTGTTGCCCAAAAAGATTCTCGAGTTTTTAATGATAGCAAGCTCATACAAACCTTTCGCATTTAGAGTCATACTTGGAATTTGGTTAGTTTAGAAACCGGACATACACCTAAGTTTGGATTTTTTTGCTTGAGGGCAAGCAAAGTTTAAGCTTGGGGGATTTTGATAAGCCTCAATTATATATACCTTCGGTCGAGGTTTTACCTCCTAAACTATGCCAAAACCCTTGTATTATAGTCTAGTTCAGTATAGAATGCACCGTAGAACCATGTTACTGCCTTTCCTTCATCTTATTTGCAGGAATCGAGCAAAAAGGAGCAAAACAGCATTTTTTGCGGGCCGCACTGATTTATCCGAGAGTTTTGCGGGCTCTCGTGCGGGCCGCAGGGAATTTGTGAAGGCCGCACGACCCCTCTTCCTTAGCCATTTTTTCAGACGAAAAACCCACTTTTATGCGGGCCGCATCGATTTAACCGAAAGTTTTGCGACCTCTCGTGCGGGCCGCATGAAGGCCGCACGACTCCTCATGCCTTAGCCGATTTCCAGCCGACTTCCAGTTTGTGCGGCCCGCACGGACTTTGTGAAGGCCGCAGGAAGGCCGCACCAATGCCATTAATGCCTTAATTCATGATATCTTCTCAGATTTGCTGCCGGATTTTGGGAGATTGTTTCCCAATGCACGAAAATAGCTATATATGGGCAGGGAGGCAGCAGGAGAGGGCATTCTTCATCTTAGGTTTAATTTCCCCATCTCTCTACATCTTTTCGATCTTCTCCTCGTGATCAAAGGCAATTAAGAGCAAGGTTTGAAGGATTCTCGAGTAAGCATAACTGAAGATTAAGGGCAGCGAGCGAAGAGATTGGTGTATTCTATTCTCTTACTTGTTTTACTTTATTTTCATCATGATTTCTCTTGTAACTTTCTTGGATGATAACTCACCCATGAGAGGCTAGATTTCCTCTCTAGGGGCTTAGGCTAGAAACATGAATTTGGTTTGAATCTATGTTTACTTGGATTGATTTCTTTATGATGATTGTTTGCATGTTTGTTTATTCTTGTTGATTTTACAATTCATGTGCTTGTATGATTTGATGCTTGTTAATTTCCCGCTTGGGTCTAATCAACTCAAGATGCTAGGAGTTATAATTAATGGTACCAAATTGTATACATGAATTACTTTAGGATTAAGATTAGAAATGACCAAATCTATTTCTTAGTCCGGAACCACTTGAACAAAGGTCGAATTAAGGTGAAGGACTTAATCGTGAAGCCTTATATTTGATTGGGACACCTAGAATTGAACCAAATATCGTATGAAGGACTTAACCGTGAAGTATTGGTATTTAGGGATAAACTAGGCTAATCTGTGCTTATGGTCTAGGTAGCTAGGGTGAAGAACTTAACCGTGAAGTCCGAATTATTTAGACACGTCATTAATTCACGAAAGTGACCCTTTTTGGCATTTACGTTTAGAAACCCCATAATTGCAAACATGAGTTTAGAATACCGATCAAATGTAGATTTGACCAAATGATTGTATGCCGACAGCCCCTAGACTCTTATCCATTTGAATCACAAACTCCTTTTTATTTGTTTGTTTAAAATTGTTTTGTTTTGATTTCAACTCTCAATCGGGTATTGAACCCAAAAACCCAATTTCTCAACAAACCTCCCTTTTTACTTTATTGCACTATTTTAGAGTTAATTGATTTAGTAGAAAGTAATATCTCACGTTATCTTTGGATCGATACCCATAATTACTACAAGGATAGATTGTGCGCTTGCAATTCAATCTAACTTTGCGTATTTAGGGTTTTATAAATTTAAAGCAGAAGTGTACGAAATAGACCAATTATTCATATACCCAAAATACACAACAGGACCAATCAAACATAGTACTAGCAATAGCTTCTTTTCTAGATCCACGCTACAAGATGGGGTTTATTGACTTCTATTATCCCCGAATATATCAAAATGGAGGATCACATGAATTGGAGGAATTCAAAAGAGTTTTGAAAGACTTATATGGAGAGTATGTATTAAAGTACCAAAGTAGTGTACAACAAGTAACTCATGTTGGTGGGGGTTCTATTCCCGGTGGTGACTCGGGTGATGGTGACGAGGATGGAGAAAGTGAGTTCCATCAATTTATGTTGGAGAGAAGTCAACCATGAAATATCAAATCTTACCTAGATTAGTACATAGAGAGACGTGCTACTGCGTGGCCTCGTGGTCAAGATTTTGATATGCTTGGTTGGTGGAAAACAGAAGGTCAAGAATATCCAATCCTGTCTAAAGTTGCTCGAGATGTGTTGGCTGTACCGGTCTCGACAGTTGCTTCAGAGTCGGCTTTCACACTGGTGGTCGTGTCATTAACGCCTATAGAAGCAAACTAGACTCAGAAGCTGTTGAAGCGTTAGTGTACATACAAGACTGGATCAGAGGTGATAAAAGGTATTGTTTTCTAATTATATCATTTTTCTTTTAACTTATAAAAATGCCTTTGTTTTAATGAACTTTTGGAAGAAACTGCCTTTTTTTTAACTCCAGTAACTAGGTGCAACAATTTTACATGCTTAGTATTCTTTAATCACAGAAATTTTACAATGCTTAGAATACCTTGTCAAAGATTGAAAAATATATTGAATAATGGGTTTTACTTTTACATGTAGTAGAAGCTTTACAATTAATAATGAAAAAGAAACAAAAAAATGATGTACTTGGAATCTTGGATAGAGCTAAAATAAGTATCTATGTTTAGAACAGATAGTACACTTTCTTAATTCAATTTTTTAATTCATATGGTATAGACACTAAGTTCATGTTACTTGAATAAGAGACAACAATATCGATTATTTTAAAAATCAAATATTATTTTCTATTATTATTTTTAATTTCAGGTCGTGCGGCTTCAGTTTTTTATTTTATCGAGGAATCAAAAGAAGATGGATCTTGTTTTGAAGATGGTGACAGTGATTGATGTGTTAACTTAAGAGAATACCTTTTGTCTATTTATCTTTTGTGTTAGAATATTTTTAGAGATAATATCTTTTGTGTTGGTATTTTTAATTAAAGTTATGGTTATGTTGGTGAATTTTAGTTAATTAGATATATAGACATAACAAGTTAATTGGATATATATTTTGAATTAGAAATCCGAATTATATCCGTATCCGTATTCGTATCCGAAAATATCCGATCCGTATCTGTATCTGTTTAATATCCGATCCGTATCCGTATCCGATCCGTATCCATATCCGAAAAAAATACGTATACGGATATGGGTTGAGCACTATCCGATCCGTATCCGATCCGTTTGCACCCCTAACTAAGGTGGTGATACCAACTTATTTAGTTTCTAATGCAACTGATTGCATGCCACTTTTTTTTTACAAAAAAAAAGTCCTCAAAATGATATTGATGATACTTGAGCATGATTTCGATCCAAGCTACTCAACATTGTGCGTATTAATACTACATATTCTTAGGGTAAATTTTGCTAGATGTCAGAGTTTGTTCTTTGTCGCGAATTGGTCACTCAAACTTGATTTGTCTCTCCATAGCTACTCAATTTTTAATTTGTTTTAATCAAGTCATTCTATAACTTTTCTGTCCAAAATATAAACATAATATTCTCATTCCTTTTAAAATGTAACAGAATATGCTCATTCCGTCTAAAATTTTAACGGAATATGTTCATTCCGTCCAAAATACTAACATAAAAGTTATATTTTATTAATTTTTTGGATGGAAAAGTTATAGCATAACTTGATTGTGACAAATTAAAAATTCAGTGGCTTTGGAGGGACAAATCAAATTTGAGTGACCAATTCGTGACAAATGACAAAGTTTAGTGAACTCCAGTGAAATTTACCCTAATTCTTACTATTAGTTTTTTTGTACTCACTTTTTTTTTTTGGAATTTTGATAGATTAGCCTAAAATAATACAAAATAAAAATATTGTTCATATCAAATAGGGTATTTTCAAATATCTAATAAAATAGAGGAGGGTTCAAATGCCTCAATTTTTCATGCCTCCATTTTTTAAAACTTTAATAACTCAAAATTTAAAACTTAAAAGTCAAAATAAAACCGTTGGATATGATCTATATCATTTTATCTATGCACGTGTAAAAAATTATGACATTTTAATTTTGTTTTGGTTGTCATCAAGAGCTTGTAAAAAACGTACTAATGTGGATAATTTCTAGACGTTGATTTTTCAACTTATTGATTCACATAAAAACAAAATCAAAATGTGATAATTTTTTATGAGCACATAGATAAAATGATGTAGATCATATCCAACGGTTTTATTTTGACTTTTAAGTTTTAAATTTTGAGTTATTAAAGTTTTAAAAATGGAGGCATGGTGGAGGCATGAAAAATAGAGGCATTAGAACCCTCCTCAATAAAATATAGCACCCTAAAATATTTTGATTATGGAACATGTTGAGTTGCTTGAATCGACTGCTAAGACATGAAATAAATAAATAAATTAAACCATTTATATCTCAACTGAAATACAAATATTTGTACAATATTTAATTCAAATGAACGAATCAAATTAGTATGTAGGTTACGGAAGCATGTTGGTTATTAAATTGGATTGTAGAACTTTAATTTGTTAGTACGCAAAATTACAAATGTATCAAGTGGTACTTTATTTTTTCATAACAACAAGTATCTACTAAAATCTTTTCTGGATAGTTTTATCTTTGAAGAGAGTACTTTCTAAAAAAAAATTAATATATTTCTGGACTAATATAAATTTTGTTTTTTCATTATTCTATTAATTATGACGAAATCTATATTTTTGCATAGCACTTGATAAAATTTTATGTAACAAATAGCAATTCATAAAATCATGCTTGTACACATATATGTTTGATTGCCTTAAGATAACACACACACACACACACACACACACACATATATATAGAGAGAGAGAGAGTTGGGCTACGGTGCTTCACAAAGTAAAGCGAGTGTTTTACTTCACACTCATATTTTGCGATTTCAAAGTTTAAATGTTGATCCGAACCGTTCAAATTGATCTCCATATTAAATTGTGCTTGGAGACCAAATTTTACATTTTTTGAAATTTTTTTACTATTTCTTAGAATTTTTGAAAATTGTTGTTTTTGATGGTCCAGGATTTTTTTAAAAACAGCGATTTTCAAAAATTCTAAAAAAATAGTAAACAATTTTCAAAAAATGTAAAATTTGGTCTCCAAGAACAATTTAATATGGAGATCAACTTGAACGGTTCGGATCGACGTTTTGAGTTTCAAATTAGATATAGATGTGAAGTAAATCACTCGTTTTACTACGCGAAGTACTGTAGCCCAACTCTCTCTATATATATCTTTATTACATGTTTTTTTCCAAAGTAAAACACACAGATATATATATATATATATATATATATATATATATATATATATATATATAGAGAGAGAGAGAGAGAGAGATGAGCTATGGTGAGACGTGGGGTAAAATCAAGTTTTTACTCCATGACACTATATTTTCATTTTGAAAATTCAAACAACCGATCCGAACTGTTCAACATGTTATTTATATTGAAATGTGCTTGGAGACTAAATTTTACATTTTTTGAAATTTTTTTACTATTTATTAAGCAACTTTGAAAATCGCTGATCCACTGTGAACAGTAAAAAACAGTAAAAATTTCTGCACCACCGGATCAGCGATTTTCAAAGTGGCTTAATAAATAGTAAATAAATTCCAAAAAATGTAAAATTTGGTCTCCAAACACATTTCAATATAGAGAACATGTTGAACAGTTCGGATCGGTTGTTTGAATTTTCAAAATGAAAATATAGTGTCATGGAGTAAAAACTTGATTTTACTCCATGTCTCACCAAAGCTCATATATATATATATATATAGAGTAGAACTAGGGTGCTCCTAAGCTCACCAAGCCCTTCGTGAGCGCGACTCTAAAACCTATCGAATTGACTTCAAACGACATTTTCAAACCGTTAGATGTTCAATCTATATTAAAATGTGCTTGGAGACCAAATTTTACATTTTTTGGAATTTTTTTACTATTTATTAAGATGGTTTGAAAATCGCTGTTTTCCAATGGTGCAGAATTTTAATAAAAACAGCGATTTTCAAACCATCTTAATAAATAGTAAAAAAATTCCAAAAAATGTAAAATTTGGTCTCCAAGCACATTTTAATATAGATTGAACATCTAACGGTTTGGAAATGTCGTTTGAAGTCAATTTGATAGGTTTTAGAGTCGCGCTCACGGAAGGGCTTGGTGAGCTTAGGAGCACCCTAGTTCTACTCTATATATATATTCTTTTTGAAAATAAGATAGGGGTCAATCCCCTAATTTTATATTTTATAGATAAATTAAAAATAAGATACAATCAAAAGAGTCAAAAAACAATAAATTGTTACATCTCTTGTACCACTTGACCAACCAACTGAAAAATGAGTCCGGATCCCCTAAAGTAACCCAATTTTTGAGTTTAGACGTGTACGGTGCCTATTCGGTGGTAGCGCAGGGGGCCAGTATTATTTGTGGGGTCCAGGATCTTTAAGATTCGTGTTATAGCATCTTGGACGGTTTGGATCAAAACTCAAAAATTGGGTTAATGCACTGGATCTGAATTCCTGAAAAATAGAACAAAAATTGTCTTTAAAGATTCAATTACATCACTCTCTTCATAACATGAAGATGACAATCATGAAAACTCTTCTCAATTGCATAGGGTATTTATTTTGGAGAATAACCCACAATGGCAGAACATAGCTCGCAAAAATTATATTTAATTAAACATGGCGCAGATAGCATAATTTTTTTTATAAACCATAATTTAAAAAAAAAAAAATTTATGAATCCAACATGATTACCTTTTTTTTTTTACAAAAGCCATAAGAACTGAAATATAATTTCGGTCCGAATTTTTTTTTTCCGGATTAAAATGGCAATTCAACCCTAGGTGGTTTCACAACTTTTCAGAAAAACACACCCATGGACCGAGATGCCATTTCGGTCCGAACTATTTTTTTTTTTTAGGATTTGCTTATAAATTATTTAGAAATGTTTGCTTATAAATTGTTTCGAAAGATCAGAAAAACAAGTTTGCGCAGAAAGGAGAAAGAAGAGAAGAGAGAAGAGGTTATTTCGGGTTTAAAAAAAAAATTAGTGGGACTGAAATGACATTTCGGTCCAGAGAGATTTTCGAATTTTCTATGACTACTGGTATGAAAAACTGCACTTCGAAATGAATTCCCATTTCGGTCGGAAAAAAAAAATCGGACCGAAATGACATTTTAATTCTTATAATTTTTGTAAAAAAAAGAAATAATCATGTTAGTTTCATAAAAAAATAATTTAATTATGATTTACAAAAAAATTCCACGTATCATTGTCAACGTGCTCCTCTCAACAATTAAATATTCTAAAAGCGATTTAATAAGAGAATCCCAGATTTTAAAAATAGGGTTGAAAACCCTTCGTCGCTGGCTCGCGGCGTCTCTGAAGAGCCTACCACGTCACAATGGTCCCACCAAGCGGGGCCCAATCCAGACGATTTACAAATGGACATTATTAAACAATGCAAATATGTAAAATATCAGAATCAGCGGAGAATCTCTTCCCGTTGAAAACCGCAGGTTCAAAACTAGATGCACCTCTCTGGCACGCTTGTTGCTGATTCTTGTCTAGATCCTTTCCGGAGAGATTTTATGTGTTGAATGGTGGCATGGTGCTTTTATAAGTTGGAGAGCATTTTTCTCAGAAAAAAAAAAAAAAAGCTAAAGGTGGGCTAGTATTTTTGTACACTTGATTAGAACTGGATAAAATTGCTCAAACTCATAACTCGCTCATTTACAACTCGTTTTAACTCGCTCATTTACAGCTCGAGTCAGTTCCAACTCGAGTTGGCTGACTCGTTTAATAAATGAGTTGAGTTTGAGCTTACTCCAACTCGCTTATTTATAACTTGAGTTACATAGCATTGGTCACAATAAATTTCAAAAAATTAATTGTGCTTATGTATGAAAAATTACTGGTGCTTATATACATATGAAAAATTATGATTTATAAAAAAGATTCCAGATATGATTGTCAACGAGCTCCTCTCAACAATTAAATATTCTAAAAGCGTTTTAATAAGAGAATCCAAGATTTTAAAAATAGAGTTGAAAATCCTTCCTCGCTGGCTCGCCGCGTCTCTGAAGAGCCTACCACGTCACAATGGCCCCACCAGTGGGGCCCAATCCAGGCCATTTATTACAAATGGACATTAATAAACAATGCAAATATAAAAATATCAGAATCAGCGGAGAATCTCTTCCCGTTGAAAACCGCTGGTTCAAAACTAGATGCACCTCTCTGGCACGCTTGTTGCTGATTCTTATCTAGATCCTTTCCGGAGAGATTTTATGTGTTGAATGTAGGGGTGCAAACGGATCGGATACGGATCGGATAGTGCTCAACCCATATCTGTATCCGTATTTTTTTTCAGATACGGATACGGATCGGATATTAAACAGATACAGATACGGATTGGATATTTTCGGATACGAATACAGATACGGATATACTTCGGATTTCTAATTCAAATATATATCCAATTAACTTGTTACGTCTATATATCTAATTAACTAAAATTCACCAACATAACCATAACTTTAATTAAAAATACCAACACAAAAGATATTATCTCTAAAGATATTCTAACACAAAAGATAAATAGACAAAAGGTATTCTCTTAAGTTAACACATCAATCACTGTCACCATCTTCAAAACAAGATCCATCTTCTTTTGATTCCTCGATAAAATCAAAAATTGAAGCCGCACGACCTAAAATTAAAAATAATAATAGAAATTAATAGTTGATTTTTAAAAGAATCGATATTGTTGTCTCTTATTCAAATAACATGAACTTAGTATCTATACCATATGAATTAAAAAATTGAATTAAGAAAGTGTACTATCTGTTCTAAACAGAGATACTTTTTTTAGCTCTATCCAAGATTCCAAGTACATCATTTTTTGTTTCTTTTTCATTATTAATTGTAAAGCTTCTACTACATGTAAAAGTAAAAACCCATTATTCAATATATTTTTCAATCTTTGACAAGGTATTCTAAGCATTGTAAAATTTCTGTGATTAAAAAATACTAAGCATGTAAAATTGTTGCACCTAGTTACTGGAGTTAAAAGAAAGGCAGTTTTTTCCAAAAGTTCATTAAAACAAAGGCAGTTTTATAAGTTAAAAGAAAAATGATATAATTAGAAAACAATACTTTTTTTATCACCTCTGACCCAGTCTTGTATGCACACTAACGCTTCAACAGCTTCTGATCTAGTTTGCTTCTATAGGTTAATGACACGACCACCAGTGCTGAAAGCCGACTCTGAAGCAACTGTCGAGACCGGTACAGCCAACACATCTCGAGCAACTTTAGACAGGATTGGATATTCTTGACCTTCTGCTTTCCACCAACCAAGCACATCAAAATCTTGACCATGAGGCCACGCAGTAGCACATCTCTCTATGTACTAATCTAGGTCAGATTTGATATTTCATGGTTGACTTCTCTCCAACATAAATTGATGGAACTCACTTTCTCCATCCTCGTCACCATCACCCGAGTCACCACCGGGAATAGAACCCCCACCAACATGTGTTACTTGTTGTACACTACTTTGGTACTTTAATACATACTCTCCATATAAGTCTTTCAAAACTCTTTTGAATTCTTCTAATTCACGTGATCCTCCATTTTGATATATTCGGGGATAATAGAAGTCAATAAACCCTATCTTGTAGCGTCGATCTAGAAAAGAAGCTATTGCTAGTACTATGTTTGATTGGTCCCAATACTTGTCAAATTTTTGCTTCATTGAAGAAGCCATTTCAACAAAATTGGATTTTCATGTGTAAGACTATCTCTAATTCTTAGTTTGATTTCACAAAAATTTTGAAAGAACAAGTTAGAGGTTGGATAAGAAGTACCCGAGATAATCTCGGTTACTTTATAGAAGTTCTTTAAAATTTTACATAACTCAATCACCTCTTTCCACTCTTCACTTGAAGAAAAATTAGGAAACCGTGCTTGGTTGAGGATGTGTATCCTCTCTAATGCCTCTCGGTAGTAGGTAGCATCTCTTAGCATCATATAAGTCGAGTTCCATCTTGTAGAGACATCCAAGGAGAGTGCTTTCGCTGTGTCTAGCTTGCACTCCCTAACTCTTTTCTCAAATTCTTCTCTCAATGTAGGAGACTTTTTCACTTTTCCCACAACTTCTCGTATTTTATCACACCCTCCTCTTATCACATTTATCCCATTTTGTACAACAAGGTTAATGATGTGAGCGGCACATCTCACCTGAAAGAGCTTTCCACCACAACAAATGGCTCCGCTTTGGTTGAGTAGCTAAACCATTTCCCTCACACACACACCATTGGCACCATCATTATCTAATGTAAGTGAAAATATTTTCTTATCAATGTTCCAATTAAACAAAACTTTCAAAACCACCAAAGCTAAGTTTGCACCCGAATGCCTCCCTTGCAAGCGTGCGAAACTAATGATCCTTTATTGAATAGTCCACTTTTCATCAATGAAGTGGACCGTTACACACATGTAACTTCTATTCTGCCGTGAAGTCCATAAATCCATGGTGGAACTAAACCGGCATGAAAGTGACCCAAAAAACTCATAAACTTTTTCTTTTTCTTCTTTAAACATATCCAATATTTCCTTTCTACATGTAGTCCGTGATTTTAAACGAAAAAGGTACGGAGGGATTTAAAAAAATTAACAAAGTATTCATGCTCAACAATGCGAAATGGATACTCATGCATCACAATAGCAAGTGTCAAACTTTTACGACTCAACTCATTATACTTGAATGTCTCTCCAATTGTATTAATAACCCCTTGCTCCTTACTAACTTTATGTTTTGCTTTGTAATGATTCCGTAAGTGCGAAGTTCCATGTTTGCTATTTGCATCAAATTTTTAGAACAAACTTTGCAAGTTGCAGTGACATATTTTTCCTCCTTTCCATCTACTACCTTAGTGGTCTCTACTCTATCAAAATATTCCCAAACATCCGAACTCAATTTTTTCTGCTTTTTTCTAGGTTGGTTTTCGTTTGTAGCACCTCTAGTACCAACATTAGTAGCAACAGGTGTTGGAGCCGAATTCTGAAGCGTCTCACTTTCGATAGGCCTGCTCAATGATGCCATTTAGAGTGATCACCTAAAATAGTAAAAAAATTAGTTTATTTTTTACTAGCAGTTTTTGGGCTCCACTGTGAATGTGAAATGAATGTTGCAACTTATATTCATACACTTATTGGCAAATGCAAAATTGGTTTAAGATAATATAGTTAATCATAGTTAGGCAAAACACTGAGGACATTCAATTATCCAAAGCACATACTGTTGATCAATAACCTAGAATTGAAGTCGAAAATACTTAAAAATAAAAAATGCAGAATTGAACTGTAGTTTGACATACGATTGATGAGAAATCAGATCTAAGTGGCTTTACTTAAACAAAAAGCTAGAAGAGCAAACAAAAAACAAAAAAATGTGTAACGAACTAACAATCGCATGCAAGTGCTGTGATAAGGGTTTTGCAAAATGAGGTATTTAACCTTACCAGGCACTCCTCCAAGCAAAGAAGAGAGAGAGAGATGGCAATTCCTGAGAGACAAAAGAATTCGCGGGATGGAGTGCGAACTGCCGACTGCGTCTCTGTCTTTCTCTTCTCTTCTCTGTCGGACTTCTCCCAAATCGGGTCTAATTTTTGTCTATGTTGGTTTTGGTCTCTTCTGAAGAGTGCTCTTGGGAGTCGGATATTTTAAAGCCCAAGTAGGAGTCGGATATCCGAAATTATATGGTCTCATTTTTGTATACTAAATTATACAGTCTCATTTTTTTAATTTAAAGTCCTTGGTAGTCGGATATCCGAAATACTAAATTATACGGAATCGGATAATTATCCGTACCCGTATCGTATCCGATTCCGAAACTCAAACCGTATTCGTATCCGAATCCGCATAAAAAATATCCGTATCCGCATCCGAATCCGCAACTATCCGTATCCGAATAACCAAATCCGCAAAAATTCGAATACGGATCCGGATTCGGACGGGTAATATCCGACCCGTTTGCACCCCTAACCTTAGTGCAAAACCTTGCATCTAAAGTCTAAAGTCCATAAAAGAAATGTAACATAGAAAATTACGAACAACCACATAAATTGTCATAAAAGCAACTAACAATATAATAGCATCCTTACTAAAGATTGAAATGGAAAAGCAGGGTCTTGCTTTTCCGATTCTAACCATTCAAAATTATTGAGATTTGTACATGAAAAAGTTTTTTTTATCGAGATACGTGAATGAAAAATTTTGAATAATTGGAATCGGCAGAGTGGATCCCTAAAGATTGACCACCGTGCACATTTTGTTAATCATTACAAATATCTTCACCGGACAAAAGCAGACTTGTGGATACCAAGTCTTGATTTGGTACCATGCCTTCTTCCACTTGAATCTCCAAATCGATATCTCATAATTATTGTATTGTGTTACAATTAATGTGAAACCAATAAAAATTCTTAAAATTATCCTCAAAATATCAATTCATTTCTTTTGTACCAACCATAAAAATTTCTTAGTTTTCAAAGGTATATATGACCTCCAAATAATATAAAATACACCAAGTTTTAGCCAATTACAATAAATTTTAACGGTAACCGATCAAGTGTAGGGCTGTAAATGAGCCGAGTTTGAGCGAGTTACTTCCAACTCGAACTCAGCTCATTAAATAAATGAGCGAGTCAACTCGAATTGGGATGGTAATAACGAGTTGTAGAGCCAACTCGAACTCAGCTCGTTATCAACTCGAGTTGACTCACAACTCGTTTAACTAGTTAATTATATACTACTAGTAAAAGAATTTATCATTATCAAGTAATTTTTCATACAACAATAGTATATAAGCACTAGCAATTTTTCATACAATAACTTAGTACATAAGCACCATCAATTTTCTGAAATTTATTGTGACCAATGCTATGTAACTCGAGTTATAAATGAGCGAGTTGGGGTAAGCTCAAATTCAGCTCATTTATTAAACGAGTCAGCTAACTCGAGTTGTAAATGAGCGAGTTACGAGTTTGAGCAATTTTGTCCAGTCCTGATCAAGTGTACAAAAATACTAGCCCACCTTTTGTTTTTTTTTGTTTTTTTTTTTTTGAGAAAAATGCTCTCCAACTTATAAAAGCACCATGCCACCATTCAACACATAAAATCTCTCCGGAAAGAATCTAGACAAGAATCAGCAACAAGCGTGCCATAGAGGTGCATCTAGTTTTGAACCAGCGGTTTTCAACGGGAAGAGATTCTCCGCTGATTCTGATATTTTACATATTTGCATTGTTTATTAATGTCTATTTGTAAATCGTCTGGATTGGGCCCCGCTTGGTGGGACCATTGTGACGTGGTAGGCTCTTCAGAGACGCCGCGAGCCAGCGACGAAGGGTTTTCAACCCTATTTTTAAAATCTTGGATTCTCTTATTAAAACGCTTTTAGAATATTTAAATGTTGAGAGGAGCTCGTTGACAATGATATCAGAATTTTTTTTATAAACCATAATTAAAAAAAAAATTATGAAACTAACATGATTGTTTTTTTTTTTTACAAAAATCAGAAGAACTGAAATGTCATTTCAGTCCGAACTTTTCTTTTATCGGACCGAAATGTCAATTCAGTCCGAAATGATTTTATAGGTTTTCATACTAGCAGCCACAGAAAATTTGAAAATCTCTCTAGACCGAAATGTCATTTTAGTCCCACTAATTTTTTTTTAAATCCGAAACAGTCTCTTCTCTTTTCTCTTCTTTTTCCTTTCTAAGCAAACCTGTTTTTAGACCTTTCTAAATAATTTATAAGAAAACTTTTCTAAACAATTTATAAGCAAACCCTAAAAAAAAAATAGTTCAGACCAAAATGTCATTTCGGTCCGGGTTAAAAAAACATTGGACCGAAATGGCATCTTGGTCCATGGGTGTGTTTTTCTGAAAAGTTGTGAAACCACCTCGGACTGAATTGTCATTTCGGTCCGGAAAAAAAAGAAGTTCGAACCGAAATGGTATTTCATTTTCTTATGATTTTTGTAAAAAAAAAATAATCAGACTGGTTTCATAAAATTCTTTTTTAAATTATGGTTTATAGAAAAGAATCATGTTTAATTAAATATAATTCTTGCCAGCTGTGTTCTGCCTATGAATCTAATCAGTCCAAAGTCCATGGCCTTATTTTAGTGCGGCGTGTCGAGGCCTTCCAAATAATTGAGGAACATATGACGCTTTTCTGAAAACAACCTATTTTTTTTATTAAAATGGTTGAAATTAGAGAGAAAAATTTTATCCATAGAAATTATTAAATTCAGATGTACGGAAATAAAAAGAGCATCTCGTTTCTAACAAATATAGAAAGATCTGACTCAATAGTCCAGATTCAAATATTATGCTTTTCTGATATCATCTGTGGACCAGACCTTGATTCTTCTCTAATCGAACAGCCTCCATCCAAACAAAAAAAAAAAAAAAAACATGAATCTGAATCAATGAGTCCGATTCATAATATTTGAATCGAACTCAATGAACCAAATCTTTTTATATTTATTGAAAACGAGACACTATTTCTATTTCTATATGTCTAATTTTAATAATTTATACAGATAAAAAAATTCCCAAATTAGAGTGACTTTACTCATACACCTCCTTCCTTTTTTAATTTTTCATTAATTAATCTTTCGTGCGAGCTGACAGTGATCAGGAAAGGCTAATTTTTTCTTCTAATTTTTTCTTACAATCTTGAATAATTTTATTGGCGGAAAGATAATATAAAAACGTCCTTAATGCTAAAAAGTCTAGGAGATGATATAATAAATTTGAGTATTTAATTGGGTCCGGTTTGTTATTGGGTCGGGTTTGTATCTTAGTTATCTTTAATCAGGAGCGGATCTAGGATTTTCGCAGGGGGCAAAAAAATATCGAATTAGATTTAAATACCTAATCAGATTTAAATTCATTAACTAATTGAGTACTCGACAAAAAATAATGCTTTAACTTATACTTTCCAATACTTTCTGATACTCTGACTTATAATTCTAATTACCAATAGAAATTTAACAGATTTATTTCAATTTAACTCTAAATTTAACTCGAATTATAAATTAAACATTCAGAGGGAGGTAAAAAAAATTTCAAGAGAAGACAAAGTCGATCGGAACTGATAAATCTCTACTAAAACTCAAAATTCAGAGAGGCAGATGCTCCCTGTAATACTCTGGGTCCGCCCCTGTCTTTAATAGCACCCATGTGGTAGAATAAGAAGAGGGGTAAACAAGAGAAAAACTAAAAAGAAAAATTTATCCCAACCCAATTAAAAAAAGGTCTCTAATTCATTACTGTGCCACGCAACTAGCTAGAAAGAAACGTTTTATGTACTTTTGCTATAGAAAAGTAAAATTGCAACCTAAATCTTTTATAAAATAAATTAAAGTTTGAAGTGGTTTTGCCCATACATCCCCTAGGGCTGTCAACGAGCTGGCTCGGGCCGAGCTAGGCTCTAGCTCAGCTCGTTAATTCTAGACCGAACTCTTACTGAGCGAGCTGGATCTTTGGCATCCGAGCTAAAACTCTAGCTTGAAATCGTGCCGAGCCAGCCCGAGCTAGCTCGCGAGCTGACGATCTGGGTTTGGTTGGATCTTGTTTTAAGAAGAAAATAAATTCTACATACTTTTTGGATCGAACTGAACCGAGCTGGACCGAGCTAGATAGTATTAAATGCACACAAAATCAGACAAATTCACAAATTGATGCTAGCCGAGTTAGCTCGTGAGCTGACGAGCAAGCTAGGCCCTAGCTTGAACTCGTTAATTCTGGACCGAGCTAGTGACGAGCTGGCTCGTTAACAGCTCGGTCCAGTAACGAACGAGCTGTTAGCGAGCGAGTCAGGTGCGAGTCACGATCGAGCCACGAGCTACGATATTTTTTGCCACCCCTAATCCCCCCATGTTAGTTCATGACTTTTTGTGCAATTCTTCAGTTGAGCTGACTGGGATTGCTATTTTCCCTCTATTCATGTAGCTATCAGACTAAATTAAGTGTCTCTTTTTATATTTAATTGTGTTGCTATTATCAAGTATCAAACCGAATTTTATATATATAATTGCTAATATGCTATGCATAGCATAGAGCGCCTCCCTGCTACGTTTTCAAAATCCGAACCGTTCAACATGATTTCCATATGAATATGTACTTGCAAATCAAATTTTATATTTTTTATAACTTTTTTACTATTTTTTTAGATAGGTAGATAGGTAGAAAATCACTTGATCTGAAAATTTTATACCATTCAGATACTGAAAATTTGATACTATTTTTTTGAACTTTCGATATTGAACCGATCATAATTATCCAAGGCACTTCTTGGTGCTAGTAATATTTTTAAGTACTAAGCAGTGAAGTTCTTGGTCCATTATTTCAAAAAGTTTGCGAGCATATTGAATATTTGAATCAACAAACTTCATTACCGTAACAAGTTCATTTAGATTCGGTCCGGTGACCAGTCTTTTGTTTGAATTTTCACCAAAAAAGCCTTTTGTTAGATTGAGGCTTTATTGCAGGAACAAAGCTTTATAAGGCCTGATATCAAGCCCAAAATTTCTAAACACACTAATAGCACTTGAGAGTAGGTCCGATGGGCATCAAACCTACTCTGGTTCGATGGATTTAATCACCATCGATTTTCTTTAAGATTCGTGCGGAACGCTTTAAAATTCGTACGTGTTTGTTTCAATGTTCGTGCGCACAAATTTTAAATTAGATTGGACGGTCATCTAGCTCGTTGAACCTAAAAGTAGGTCCGATAGGCATCGGACCTACTCCGTTCTCAACTAATAGATTAAGAAAAAGATACCAGTACAGAATCAGGAGGGACAGCTAACAAAACTGTAGGAGCAATTTTCCTGAAAAGAGGTAGAAGAAATGCTTTCCACTGCATAAATAACATCTCCAATCTTCTACTAACATACACTTTTTTCTTTCTTCCTAAAATGGCATTCTTTTCGGTTTTAAGTAGTGCTAAACATTTTTCTTAATCAGTTATTCATTTTTTTTTTAACTTTTTTATGGTTTTGGCAGTGTCTCTGCTGTTTTTTTTTATTTATGCTCTCGCTTAGGGGTGTTCAACTGGTTCAGTTTATTTGGTTTTTAACCGAACCGAAAAAGTTTGGACTAAATGGTTTGGTTTTTCAGTTTAAATAGATCAATTCGGTTCAATTTTTTAGTACTATTCGGTTTAGAATTTTTAAAAACCGAACTAATTGAACTGACTGAATTTTTAAGGGGTCAAAATCACGAAACCCTAAATTCTAACTCCCAGGTTCTCGGCTCCAGAAACAGCTTGGGTCCGATGGGCTTATGAACTTCCGATCCACTTTAAAATTCGTGCGCACAAATTTTAAAGCTGACTTGAAAGTTGCAGACGCAGATCTTAAAGCAGATCGGACGGTCATCGAACCCATCGAACTCACTTTGAGTCCGATGGACATCGGACCCAAACTGTTTCCCAACTCTCTTCATATCAAAACAAGAAAAAGAGAGAAAGAAATCCCAACTCCCAGCCGGCCCCCTCCTTCCCTCTGTCTCTTTGTGCTTCACTCCCTTCAGATCTTGAAGTAAAGGTGTTTTCTGCAAACCACAAGTGAATCGTGCTTCTCTCATGGAGATTTTGTGAACTGTGCTTTTCTCAACCTTCGAACCACCCGAATCGCATTTTGTGAACCGTGCTTCTCTCGTCTTCTTCCTTCGCCAAGTGAACCGTGACATTCTACGTTGTTTTTTTTCTTCCTTTTATTAATGATTTGTGATTGTTTGATAACATCGATCACACCTTTTATTTTCCCTACATTTCAACATTTTTGGTATTAATAAGATTTAATTCGGTTTGAACCGACTAAACTGGAATTTACTTCGGTTCAGTTTGATTCGGCTGATAAATTTAATCGGTTCGGTTTGGTTCTATTTTTAAAAACTGAAAAAAATATTTGGTTTGGCTATTTTATTTCGGTTTTAACCGAACCGACCATTTGAATACCCCTACTCTCACTAGCACGAGCAAAGCTAGTATGTGTTGTGCTTACCAAGAGGGTTTGATGAGCGCAACTCCAAAAATTTATCGGAATGGTTCAACTTACGAATCCAAATCGTTGAAACTCATCTACTTCATGAGTGATGCGTATACATGCAAAATTTTAAAAGTTTTAAATTAATTTATTACAAAGTCAAGAAATCAAAAAAATTAATTTTTTTATTAGTTATTTTATAAGTTATTTTATGCATTCATTTTGCATCATTTTTTTACCAATTAACTTTGTACTAAATGAATTCGAAACTTTCAAAATTTTGCATGTACACGCATCACTCATGAAGTAGATGGATTTTACAAAATTTGATTTATCATTTGAAGTCATTTAGGGCCTGTTCAGTAACATGAAAATGAGAATATTAATTTGTGAATTCCTAAAAGCTTTTAACTAATGGAAAATTTAAAATATAGGTGTTCGGCAAATATATGAAAAATTTGTTGGGAAATTATTTTTTTATAGATGAAATGCTAAAATCAAACTATATTAAGTTTGTTGATAATAATCACTAATTCAGATTAATATATTTGTACATATCATTAAGAAACTTAACTCAAAATTAACTTAATCTATCTCAAATTAAGTGTTGCTAGTTTAATTATGTTTGTTTATCAATTTCTTGCATTATTAAATTAAATTGTATAATGTTAGTTTAATTATTTATTATGCTTTCTTTAATTAAAATTCTTTCTTTGTTTAATTATGTTTGATGTTACGTGTATGATAAAAATAAATTCTCATGAAGGATTTATAAATTTTCGTCTCACATCAATCATTGATGTATGATAAAAGTTAACGTGTATGTTAATTTTGTTTAATTAAAATTTTGGCAGCTTCATCATTTGGAAAGAAACACGGATGTCTAAGCTAATGATTTTTTCTCATAAAATACAAGGTAAAAAGTAGGAAGAAAACCCTTACAAAAAGAAATTTATATTTGATCTCCGAGCAAGTCTCATGGAAAAATTTCAAAAATTCTCATGAGTATTGCTCACCAAACCCATTTGATGAGCACAACACACAAATTTATAAAGTAGAAAGAGAAACTGAGTAAAAATGATTACATATGTTTTTCATCTCTCTCCATAAACAATATTTTCAGGAATATTTTGCAGAGTTGGCTACGGTGCTACGCATAGCATAGAGGGCCTCCGTGCTACGGCTCAATATTTGAGTTTTCAAAATTTTAGCGGTCGATCCGAACCATTCAACATGATCTCCATATAAATATGTACTTGCAAATCAAATTTTACATTTTTTTAGAATTTTTTTACTAATTTTTAGATAGGTAGAAAAACACTTGATCTGAATGGTACAGAATTTTCAGATCAAGTATTTTTCTACCTATCTAAAAAAATAGTAAAAAAAATTCTAAAAAATGTTAAATTTGATTTGCAAGTACATATTCGTATGGAGATTATATTGAATGGTTCGGATCAACCGTTAGAATTTTGAAAACTCAAATATTGAGCCGTAACACGGAGGCCCTCTATGCTATGCATAGCATATTAGCAATTTCCATATTTTGCTCATCAAGCAACTCTGTTAAACGCCTGAATGACTAAATGTGGTGATGGAATGTAATGAGATCAATATTTCAGAAGGAAAAAAAAAATGTTAGGAACATCAAGGCAGCAAATTATTAAGGAAAAATAAAGATACCAATATATTTCATCCTTTCTATCGTTATTCTTCAAACTCTTGTGATAACACACATACAACGGACTCGTTTGATAATTTTTGTAGTGTCTGATCAATTTAATTTGAAAGTACTTGAAAATATAAAATAAAAATTGGGTAGGTGCTTTGTTGGATATACAAATAACCTATCTATCAAAATTTACGCAATTTGAGTATCATTTGATAATGCATCAAAATGTCATTAAATTCAAACTATTAAGAAGGTCAAATTGTTTTATTAATGGTAATACAAACTATAAATCTCATCATATTTATATACACATAATTGTATTTAGATTATACCAGTGTTGTAAATAACAGTATGCGGTCGTCGGACGGACATGGTACCGTCAAGCGATTAATCGGGAATAATCAGTCATAATCGGAAATAATCGGTCATAATCGGGAATAATCGGTCATAATCGGGAATAATCAGTCGATTAATTAGAAAAATTTATGACGATTTGATTACCGCCAACGACTAATCGACCGATTAATCGGCATAAATAGACGATTCTAATTTTAACTCTAATTACATATCAGAATTTCAGAGAGAGGCAAACAAAAATTTCAGAGAGGACAAAGTTGGTCCGGATCTGTAGATCTCTACAAGAATTCGGAATCCAGGTGGCAGTTGCCCCCCACCCCTGCATGAAACCATATAAATACATGGAATAAAAATAAAATGAAACACTTAATTTAAAGTTGGATTCTAGATTTGCATGAACTTCCTTTTAGTAGAATTGGTTGGGTTAATGTGAAAAAGTCCGGGCAATGTAGTCATTTCCAGCTTGGTAGACCTTGGCTTTAAAGCTTAGTAGTTATATGCAGATCACCTAAATAATGGTGGTTTGTGACTTGTATATATTAAAAATGTTGGCGTTTTTGGCAAATCATGAAATACTGAAGTGTAATTTGCTAGGGAAAAGTTTCTTCAAAAAATAAGGTCCTGCAAGAAAAGGAAAGATATATAAAAAAAAAAAGCATAAGAAACAGCCCTTGCGCAATCCTTTGATACTGGTACAGTGTTAATTTACTATCACGCTAGTTTGATCCTAAACAAGTGTCATGATAATAGCATGTTTTATTAGGCAAAATTCAGTATACCAGAAATTATTCTGTTGGAAATTTATAAGCAAGCATCCTGGCTGCACTTTACTAATTGTGAAGCTATGTTGCATGGATACCGGTACGGGTATCGTATCCGATACGATACGGATACGGCGATACGGCAATTGTCAAAAATCAAGGATACAATACGTCTATATATATATATATATATATATAGATATATATATATATATATATATATATATATATATATATATATATATATAGATATATATATATATATATATATATATATATATATATGTTTTATTATTTAATTATATTATTCATTCGTATTATATAAATTAAATATTAAAATACAAAACTATAGCTAATTGTACATTATATATTATAGATATTGTCTTTTAACAACAAACGTGAAGTGGCGCAGTGGTAATGCGGTATGTGTACGATGCCAGTTCCTGTGTTCGATTCTCCTCAGCGTCAAAATAATTTTGTTTTGGCACAGTGCATGCACCATGCGCTTTTTGGGTTGTATGCGCAATGCACAGTGGACCATCCCTATCCGATACGGGTACGGAACCCATATTAGAATATCCGAGTAACATAGTTGTGAAGTGATCTAATTGCAAGTGCTTTTACATACACCCAGATCAAAATAGATGCATTTGAAACTAGCCCAGATATTAGTCCATTAAAGAATGTAAACCATGTATAACTCTGTCAGTAAATTTTAAATCATGTATTATTAAAAAAAAACAAACATGAAACCGTCATATGACAGCAAAAACAAACAGATTCTAAATATCAACCAAAACTCCAATTTTGATATTCTTTTGGGAGATTTCAACCAGGTGTTAACCAAGATCAATTACAAAAGAAGTTCTCTAACCTAAAATTACTCAGGTATCATTTTGCGGCAACAAAAACAAATTGCCTCTCTATAAAACCTCTATCTCCTCTCTTCTCTCTCTCTGTATCCTCAACATTACCAGTTTGTTAACAAAAAAGTTCTCTCTATATTTTACCAGTAGCAAAAGGACAATCATTAAACCAACCCGACAAATCAAACATTAAGTCGTTTCCTCTAACTAAAACCCATCCCCACGTGTCAGAAAACATTAGTCAAGTTTAGATGCAGCGCCACTATCCAAGAACCACACCAGTCTCCCGTCAACAGGATCCACCATCCTTGCGGGCGACAAACATGCAACCACTGACTCATCAATGGGGCCCACAGCAAAACGAACTGCATCTGCCTTATCATCTTCAACAGCAACAATAGCCACATTACACGCAGAGTTAATAACCGGCATGGTGAAGGTGATTCTCTCTGGTGGTGGCCGAGGGGAGTCAACTATGTGGGTGACCCAATCATGGTACACGCAGAGGGCCGCATGGCCTGGGAAGAGAGAGGCTACATGGCCATCCGGGCCGAGCTCCAAGAGGATGAGGTCAAAACGGGGGCAGTCGGTGGCAACTGAAGCAGCCACCTTGTGTGACTTTACATGTTGCCTGATAGTAAACTGGTACTCATGAGCTGCTGCCCCAATTTCCAAATTATCATTTATCGAGCACACATTGCTCGATGGTATCGGTACCTGCCATTTATCATTTTTCAGTACATAAACCTAGGGATTGTATTCCAGGTCCCGGTATTACACTAATGATGACAGTACAAGAGTATCATCCATGCAATTTTAGTAACTACTAAACTGATACATGGTCCAATTAAAATTAAAATAAATATGAGAAGTTTTTTATTTTTCATTTACCTTGGACAAAAACTCATCCTTTGTAAGCTTGTAGTTGCTTTCAGGATGGGTCTTCGCCACAGCACGCTCATCAGCAAAGAAGACACGCCACTTTGTCCAGTCAACTGTTATCATATATGGCGCCCCCGTCAGTTTCCTATCGCATCAACCAATTACATACAACTTTAGTAACATTGATTTTTCTAACTTCTATTTTTTGAGAAATGTCATGTTCAAGTTCATGCTAAATGTTTTTTTAGTAGGGGTATTGAGAAAAAATTGATTTGAAAAAAAACCCAGAAAACCCCAACATTATGTATTAGTGGAAATTAGTGGTATTTTCAGACAGAAATAAACTTTACCAAATGAAATTAACAGTGGAACGGCCAGACAAAGCAATTGAGAAACATCCTCTCTCCTTAACTGATTTATCAGACAAATCAGAGATGTACTCTGCTAATTTGGTTGTCAGATCATCAATGCAACTGTATATACGCACATCACCTCTTCCCTCTTTTGAATCAGTCATTCTTCACAATTTTGTGTAATCCTAATTGCAAAGCAAAACATACATTAGATCAAATTTCAGGGTAAAAAATATATATAATCTTAGATATTCTTAAACTTTGTGTGATCTGAATGACGAACAAAATATAGACGAGTTCAAATTTACCAGAAAAATTGACCAGAACACAAAACGAGATCTTCAACTATAAATCCAAGAGATATTTCGCACTACTAAATGGCTTGTAAACTAGAAGAAGCGCATGCAAAGAATTCCACATTCCAACTACGAACTAGATAAATTAACAAGAAAGATCAAAGGCACGAGATTAATCATAAATAAATGTACCAGGAAAAAGGCACAAAGGAAAAGAAAAGAGAAGGTTGGTGCAACAGAGCTGATCTGCTCTAAACCATCTTAAAAATATCTCAATTAACAGTAGATAACTATCAACAGAGAGATGATCTCTCTCTCTCTCTCTCTCTCTCTAGTGTTATTAAGCTTTAATGTTACTGTCCTTATATACTAGTCGGTAGCCAATAACGGGAGAGAGAGGGGATTAATTAAGGGGTAATTAAAGGGAAAGCTCCAATACTTGCTTAGAGAGAAAAAAACAAAAGAAAATAGAACCTTTATAGAGAGAGAGAGAGAGAAGCCCACAAGCAATGAATTCTTCTCTGTACATAATTTGTCGATGCACCCAAACATTATTATTTTTTTTTTTTCTCGGCTGAAGGGTACAAGATTCGGAATACTAATCCAGTTTTCTCTCGTATTTGTAATAGTTACATCGGACAGCCCGACATTTTTTATTAATATCCAAAGTTAATTACAAATTAATAAATATACTCAGAATTTCTGGGTTTTTCGAAAAATGTCCAAACTGGCTATTTTGTGGCCGTTTTTTTTTTATATTTTTTAATTTTTTTTAGAGACACTATGAAGAGCAAGATAATGAAATCTAACACTGAAAATTCGAAACTATTTTTGGTTTCTCTTTTATCTTCATAGTGATTTATAATTTGAAACTATTTTTTTTTAAGAGACATTGTGAAAAGTAAGATAATGAAATCTACCACTGAAAATTTAAATTTTTTGTGTAAATTATTTGTTAGATTACTTATTTTGATGTATAACTAGCATATTTATACTAAAATATGCTAAATTACTTGAAATTATGTTGAATTACACTATATTACATTAAATTACGCTAAATTATGTTAAATTACGCTAAAATACGATAAATTCCGGTAAATTACATATGAATATGGATGATATCTTTACTGAGAAGGCGAAAAACGACGATGGCAATGCCGGATTCAAAATTCAGAATTGCCAAGGGAAGAGCCTCAAAACTTGAGTTGAAGTTTTCGATTAAGATTTTCATTTCTATTATTCAATCTAAGTAGCTCAGTAAATTAGTTATATAATGAAATTGTAATTTTTATCTATTTTTTATGATTTATGAAAGATGACACAAAATCATGACTGTATGATTCTGGTTGTGATGTATAATTTGGCGTAACCGAATTTTGGCCAGAACTTCCAACTCCTGACTCTATCGGAACTCTCTTGGCATAGATTTCTATGATAAAATTTCTAGTGGCTTTTAACCGCCTGTACAAGCCTCTCCATACAACATCACTTAATATCGGACTTCTGGTATAGGTTTGGGGTGTTCCAGCATTCACTCGGGTTGCAAATTCTAAGTTTCACCTTTCTGGGTTATAACCAGCTTTTCGTAAATCATAGACTTCAAGTCCCAAATTGAGATATCATCATCAATCATGAATGAATTAATTGCCTATTTGGAGTAATAAACCCCATATATATTAGTTAACCGAAATTTTTATTTATAACATTTAAAAAAATAAATTAACCAAATAACCATCGTTTTCTGACAATTATATTTCTAACACGGCCGCAGAACACCGGAGCGGACCCATATGAGGGAGGCCACAGAATGCCGGAGCGGACCCCCATATGGGACCGCAGAATGCCGGAGCGGACCCCCATTTGGGGCCGCAGTACGCCGGAGCGGACCCGGGTCCGCAGAATGCCGGAGCGGCCCATATATTTTTTTTTTTTGATCTGATTCTGAAGTTGATTATGATTTTGTTTTGGAAATTTTTATCAAGTTTGTACTGGAAGTTGTGTGTAATTACTTATGTTTGAAATGTCGTTTAATCTGAAATTGTTGTTCGTCGTTTGTTTGATCAAAAGAAACATTACAATAGAACAATGAGCCATATAAAGAAGCATACAATATAACAATGCTAATGTTATCATAAATTCCAAATACGTCTAATTAACCGAAAATAAACAACATTTTTACGAGTACAATTAAAAAAGCAACATAAACTCTCAATCTCGTGCAGCTCGAGCAGCTCTGTTTTGTCTTTCTTGTGTATCTCGGTCGGCTTGGTGTCCTCTTCTCCTATTATGTAGAACGTCCATCCACATCGGAATTCTGTCGTGCTGTCTTCTGCCCACCGAAATATTTTTTTTCTCTGGAACAAGGACCGGGCCATCGTGTTGAGGCCATTCCGACTGATTTCCATAGACATGCCATTGAGCGCTCCATGTGTTGATCAGTGTATGGATGTGATAGTAATGACTTACAAAGACGCCAGGGTCGATGCCTCGAAGACCACACACGGACAGAACATGAGAGCACGGTATTCTCTCCAATTGAGGCTTCTGGCACGTGCAAGTTACTGTGTGATCATCCCCGATTATCACCGTGTATTTGTAATTGGCCTTGGTAAACCGACCAGAATCGTCAGGTATAAAAGCGTGAACTCTCTCCTGTGTGGAGGTTACCTCGAACTCGTTGTTGTTTCCAAAGCCCCCCAGCGTCTTCATTTATCGGACCTCTCGAACCGTTTGTTGATCAGCTACTAAAAATTAAAAAATAATGAAGAAGTCAGATTTTTTTTTAACAAAGTTCATTAAAAATTATGAAGAAAGAACTACAAATAAAAGTACCTGATGCACACGACACGAGAATTGTTGACCTTGACTGACTTTCCATTCCGCTTTGGCCCTCCTTTGCGCAAACCATGTCATGCATTTGTAAAATGTGTCTTCAATTATTGCTGCAACCGGTAGCTTACGAGAGGACCTGAAGACATTATTAAGCGACTCGGACCAGTTTGTAGTCATGATGCCCCAACGGTAACCACCGTCCAGTGCTTGGAATATCTTCCATGGTTTGGGGCACTCGTTCTCATCTTGATCCAAATATTTACCCACACCGTCCAGCCAATTGAGGGCAATGTCACATGCCTGCCCCATTGCTTGCATTCCTTGCTCGTATCTCCTCATCTTCCTCTTAGCCACACATATTCTAAAAAAATGGATTGCCTTATCACTGCAACCGTTCTTCTTCATGTTCTCGGTTATGTGAGTAGCACAAAGACGGTGAACACATTGATCCTCATCCTCCTCGTTCCACCCCATATCATCTTGTCTGAACACCTTCTTGATACCCTTTCTCCTATCAGTGATGACACACATGAATCTGGAGCGAATTACATTACGGCGCAACCATTTCATGAACCATGCACAATCGTCATAACTCTCTGATTTTACCAGTGAAAAAGCCAACGGGAGGAGCTGGTTTTCAGCATCGTAACCGGTTGCAATCAACAGCTTGCCTGTGGTAAAACAATCAAATTAATTACCTTTAAGAGCCGAAATCAACTAAAATAAATAAAGTGAAAACAATCAAATTAGTTACATTTATACCGGCCTGACAGGAAACATGCATCAACGGTGATGACCGGTCTGATATGTTGAAAAGCAGCAATGCACGGTCCAAATGCCCAAGCTGCCCTATGAAAATACCTCTACGGTCCAGGTTCACCAGTGGGATATGAGGTCACCTCAAACAATGTTTCTGTCAATAAATTTAAAAAAATAAGTTCAATTTTGAATTTTTGATTGATAATGAAATGACGTAAAAAATGAAGGAACAATGTAGTACCTGGGTTGCTTCTTTTGATTGCCTCCAACAATGGAACTACAAGAGAGTATGACCCCTCCCAACTGCCAAATTGACGGGCTATTGCCAACTCACGGTTACGCCATAGTTTGTTGTACGCCGGTATCTGACCGTTGTACCTTTCAGCAACAGCAATTCGGACAGCCTGGATCCGGTTAGCCCCACAAAGGTGAATAAAATATATTAGAGGCACTTATATACACACTCTAGAAGCCATGGGTTGTTACAACTTAAATGAGGAAGCGTGGAGAGAAACAAATTGGATCATATTTGGTGACTTTTTTTCTCAAGAATATACACCGCTTTGGGAATTGTGCGGAAAAAAAAAGTGAAAAAAAAATTGGGTCATCCAAACAGGTTTTGGATTCTGCCTGAAATCACACTCATTCTCAATGGAAATTGAACAACCGAACATGATCTTAGAAGTTGGAATAATAATATTATTGTACCATGAAAAAGAGTAAAAATATTGTTTTATATAATATTAATTGAAATAGTAAATTTCTTAATTTTATAATAATAATAATGATGATAACAACAACGATAACAATAACAGTAACAATAACAGTAACAGTAACAATAATAATTATAGTGATGGTGATATTTAAATAACATAATAATAAATATATCTAATCCACATAAATAATAAATAATAATAAATATTAACATAAAATGACAATTACCAAAGGAGTCCTACTATATTAAAGGGGTCATCAAAGAAATACTATATATTCGTTGGATAGTTTCCTTTCTATCGGAAAATTGTTTTATGTTCATAAATAATAAGAGATTGATGGTGGAGTTATGAGGTAATGACAGAAAGTGTGTTGATAGAAAATCATGACCGCATTTTCAAGATATGAATAAATAATAAGAGATTGATGGTGGAGTTATGAGACATCTCATATTTTGCGTGACCGATGTGTCCGGTGTCTATTCGAAGATAGCGCAGGCCGACATTTTTATTAATATCCAAAGTTTATTACAAATTAATTAATATACTCCGGTTCGCTGAGATTTAATAAAAATATCTCTACCAGTCAGAAAATGGCCGGTACTCTATTTAATACACTACCGGTCATTTTCTGGCCGGTACTAGATTGTTGTTTTAGAGTTTATTTGAGTATTTTTCCGTTTAGATTTTATGTTGTAGTATTTTATATTTAGATTTTCTGACCGGGACATTTTTATTAAATCCCAGTGAACCTGGGTATATTAATTAATTTGTAATAAACTTTGGATATTAAATTTTTATTAAATCCCAGCAAATCTGTGTATATTTGTGTAATTTTTTATTTAATGGAGGATAAGAATAAAAATTTCGGTTTCTCCTATTTCATGATAGAGTCTATCGTAATATACATATATACGATGATCTATGTTATAAATTCATACATTTATTTTAGAATTTAAATAGTCGATGACCTGTGTTATAAATTCAACATTTATTTTAGAATTTAAATAGTCAATTTAAACCGTTTTATGTAAAATATTAGAGACCAAACTTTACATTTGTTTTATTCGGATCAATTGTTAAAATTTTAAAAATAAAGATATAAATTTATAGCATCGTAATATACATAGAGGAGGAATCCACCTACAACATTGGTAAGTTACAACATCTTTACAATAATTCGGTTTGTAATTTTAAAAGTCCAAACGGTCGATTCAAACCGTTCAACATGATTTTTATATTAAAATGTGCTTGGAGATCAAATTTTAAATTTTTTGAATTTTTTTACTATTTATTAAGTATTTTACAAAACTGTTATTTTTAGACAATTTTGGACCATTGAAAAACAACAATTTTGTAAAATATTTAATAAATAGTGAAAAATTAAAAAAAATGTAAAATTTGATCTCCAAGCACATTTTTATATAGAGATCATGTTGAACGGTTTAACTCGACTGTTCGGACTTTAAAAATCACAAAACCGAATTGTTGTAAGATATTGTACCTTACAAATGTTATAAATTGAGCCCTTCTATATAATATCTAAATATAAAATTATTCGAATCTAAATATTTTATAATTAAACTATATAATATCTGAATCTAAATTGATCTAAACAATAACAATAACAACATCAAAACTAAAAAAGCATGTAAACAAGGATCCCTATATTATCTAAATAAAAGTTTAAGAATGAACCAAAAGGTCCAAAACCCAACAATTGCGCGGGCATAATTATTTTCAAACTAGCTGCACTGTAACCCAACAGTTTGGTTGCTTGAGAGGAAACATTAGGCGCTCTGCAAGGCAGTCTATGTATGACAAGTGCCGTAAAATAGCCCCAGGACTATATGGGCATGCTGTACTGGTTTTCTTGATGAGTGAGTCTATAGTACTATGCATAGCTCGGATTGGTCCGTACTACAAATTAATATTTTTGTTTTCAAAATTCTAACGGTCGATCCGAACCGTTTAACATGATTTTCATATAAGAATATACTTGTAGGCTAAATTTTCAATTTTTTAAAATTTTTTTACTATTTTTTTAGCTAGGTAGAAAATCACTGTTTTTGGATGGTTCAGAATTTTCAGATCAAGTGATTTTCTACCTATCTTAAAATATAGTAAAAAGATTCGAAAAAAATACAAAACTTAGTCTGCAAGTACATATTTATGTGGAGATCACGTTGAACGGTTCCGATCGACCATTAGGGTTTTCAAAATGAAAATATGGCTCCGTAATACGGACTAATCGGTGATATGCATAGTACCATAGACTCACTCTTTCTTAATGCTAGTTAACTAAATTAGAGATCCGTTAAAACTTGTTTCCCATATTTATAAGAAAGCATAAATTAATGAGTGTGACTAGTATAATATCAGTGACATTTTATTCTATATAACGTCAATTTTAAAAACTATCGAATCAAGTTCAAATGACGAATTCAATTTGTTTAAACTGATCTACTTTATTAGTTGTGCATTTACATACTAAATTTATAATTTTTCGAATTTATTTAGTATCAAGTCAAGTGGTCAATATGGTACTTTTTAAGTTAATTTTAATGCATTCATTTTTCAATATTTTTGGTTCTTCAATTTTTTTTTTTTTTCAAAACCGTGTTTTTCAGATTTTTTTTTATTATTTTTTTAGATTTTTTTATCATATTAAAACACTGTCTTGAAAAATTCTAATTAAATAGTAAAAAAATTCAAAAAAATGTAAAATTTGATCTCCAAGCACATTATAATATGAAGAACATGTTGAGTCCTTCAGATTGACCATTTATACATTGAAAACGCAAAAATAACTTATAGAACATGCTTATGGAAGTAGAGTAGTCAACCTCTGTATATATTTTACTGCATTGTAGCTTGCAGATGAATTTCTTCAAGAACCGAGCACAATGCAGAATATGAATTTCTCGTAAGTCGTACCTATATCAGCTCTTAATTTCTTCAAGAACAACTTCCCTAATTGATTTGGTGTTTCGTAGTAATGTTTCCAATTAGATTTCAGAAGGCTCATGAGGAATTTTCTTGTATTTGATCTTAGTTTTAAGTTCAACTCTGAGCAAGCATAGAAGAGAGAAAAGGAATCAATAAGAGAGGAATCAATACAAACCGTTCTAGAGTTTGTATTTGATCTTGGCTGATGGGGATTTGAAGAAAGAAAATAGAAAGGATAATGGAAAAAAGGGGTGGAGCACGCGATTCAGAAATTAGGGTTATTGAGTTAGATCGGGCACAACCGCACAGAGGAGAAAGAAGTCGCAATTGACGATTTTTCACAAGTAGACCAAAAATTCGGTGATTTTATTTATGGCTCAAGTTCGGTCAGTTCGGTCCAACCGATTTTGAAAAATTTTAAACCGAAATGAACCATTTAATTCAAACTTTTCTGATTTAGTTTAAACAAAATAAACCGAACCATTTGAACACCTCTATTTTATATACAAAATTGGAGCTCTACTATTTTATTTATTTTTAATATATACAGATTAATTTTATATATATATATATATATATATATATATACAAACTAATTTTTTTTTGGAGTTCCTTGGATCTTGGGGTCCGAGGCAGTTGCCCTGGATGCCTGCACTAGGGCCGACCATGATGCCGAATTCACATCAGCCCCGGTACCTAATAGAGAATCTTTTACAATTACTTGATCTGGACCGTTCTTTTTAACTTGGCACGAATCTCAAAACCCAATAATACTGCCCCCTCTGTCAGCCCGAATCCCAAACCGGCTGAGAGCTAAGTGAAGAAATCTTTTACTGTACCGGGGAGGATATGGATCCCCATGATGCCAAGTGTCTGGTTGGAGAAAAGATACTTGTCATGTGCCATGTCATACCTCAGTCATGGTTGAAGTGTCATTTTCTTTCAACTTCTAACCGGTATAACTCTCACTCTCTCAGGCTCAGCTCCTAATTTGTCAACTTTGAATTAGTATACCAAAGATAAAAAAGATATCTTTCTAGCTCAAAAAAATAAAAAAAATTCTTTACCTCTGTTTGTACAAATTTAAGTTTAATGGTCAACACTTGACTGACTGATTGTACGCATAGTGACAAATAAATAGTTCGAGTTCGGTTTGGTGGAGTTAAAAATTCGTGATTCATAAATAATTCGGGTATAATTCGGGAATGATTCAGTATCACAAGGAAGCAAAAAAAAATCCCAAAAAAAGAAATTTTAATTTTTTTTTGTTTATAACTTGTGATTCGCGTTTATTCGGTATTTAGTTCGAAAACGTCCAAAAGACGAATTAAACACGAATTGAATTGTGTTACTATATTTGTACGCGCTGCAAGCAGCCCATTTATTTCTTTTCAGAGACCAAATAACATCCGCCGTGATGAAATTTGATTCGTTTAACCCAATACCAGAAAATGGAATTCACATCACCTCAGGTTACCTGACTCAAGCAAATTACGATCAGACGACCCATTTAATATGGCACGAATCTCAAAACAGATCCCTACAGTCTCAATAGGCACCAGATTGAGTTTGGTCCAAATAGAATTAATCTGAGCCGGCCGTGGCAATTTGCTTGAGTCAGGTACCTGGGAGGATATCTGTCCCCAGAAAATGTCCTGTTACAGTCAGGTTGTTTCCTACAGAACTTATTTTTTAGAATATTTTCTTGTAAATATTAATGTATTATTCTAAATAAAGGATAGTATAATTAATGTTTATTCCTTTTCCGATTATATATATTTACTTACCAGTATTTATAAAAGGTATAACAATATATATCTAGAATTTTTTTTTTTACATTTGTACCTAAAAGAATTGAGATGCAGGTTTCAGAAAATGCAGAACATTTACAACTAAATGAATTATTTATGTTTCTTCTATTCTAAACACGAGGAGGGCTCAAATGCCTCATTACTTCATGTCTCAATCGCATTCTAACATTTTATTTTCAATTTTAAAATTCAAATAGATGATCCGAACTGCTCAACATAATATCCACGTTAAAATATAATTGGAGACCAAATTTATATTTTTTGAAATTTTTTTGCTATTTTTTAAGATAGGTACAAAATCACTGTTTTTCATGAAATTGTGGACCATCTAAAAACAATGATTTTGTATCTATCTTAAAAAATAGTAAACAATTTCCAAAAAATATAAAATTTGGTCTCCAATTATATTTTAATGTGGATATCATGTTGAGCGGTTCAGATCGTCTATTTGAACTTTGAAATTAAAAATAAAGATGTTAAGGTATATTTGAAACATGAAACAATGAAGCATTTGAGCCCTCGTCGTTCAAAAATATAGTTAAGTCAAACTTGAGCTATATTGGAATTGATCTGGAGAGAATCACAGATTATGATTTTTTTTCTTGCACCTTTGGAGATGGGATTTCAATTTTTCTAAAATTTCATTATTGAATTTTACTTTTTACAAATCTTTCCTTAAAAGTATTCTGAATATCACATGGGCATGGTTAAAAGTAATTTTATTATGGTAAACGTTTTCATTATTATTATTATTTTTTCAAAATGAGCCCATTCATTACTGAATTGTCAAATGTTCATATACAGATGAAACTTTTTTTTTTTTATTTCGGCATGAAATTTCTTGAGAATAATTTGGGTTTAGGCGTAGAAGCTCAATCATGACCCAAGATTTTGTACCCATCAAAAATAGTTGAAATACAACAAATTTTAGGCTTTACACAAGCCCAAAATATATCGTACTTTCTGCGAGATTTAGGCCCAAATTTCTGAGAAAACAGGGACCAAAATTTCCGATCAACTGGAATAAATACATTCTCATGACTGTCATATATTACCTTAATTGAAAAAAAATTAGTTGATGTTTGCAATCTCAATTAATTCTCTCGTATACATCCGTTACATCTACCTAGATTGAATAATAGAAATGAAAATCTTAATCGGAAACTTCAACTCAAATTTTGAGGCACTTCCCTTTGTTTTTTTGGCAATTTTGAATTTTGAAAAACGGGATAGCGGTCTGACGCATGCATATTTTCGTAAGCTTTCCAAAAAGTGGTCATCTGCTGAAATCGGACACTCGAGAGCCGTTTTATGGCTGTTTGAAGTTTCGTCGTCGTTTTTCGCCTTCTCAATAAAGATATCGTCCCTATTCATATGTAATTTAGCGTAATTTATCATATTTTAGCGTAATTTAACATAATTTAGCGTAATTTAATGTAATTTAGTATTATGCAGCGTAATTTAACATAATTTCAAGTAATTTAACATATTTTAGTATAAATATGCTAATTATACATTAATATAAGAAGTAATCTAACAAATAATTTAAACAAAAAATTTGAATTTTTAGTGTTAGATTTCAATATCTTGTTCTTCATGGTGTCTCTAAAAAAAAAAGAAAATTGAGGGTACCGGCCATTAAATGGCCGGTAAGCAAAAAAATTCAAAACCGGCCATTTGATGGCCGATACGGATATTTTTATCGAAATTCAAAGGAGCTGGGTATATTTATTAATTTCTATTTAACTATGGATATTAATAAAACTGACGAGCTATTCAGGGTAGGGTAATATCAATTTTCAGAGTAGGACAAAAGCTCAAAACTCAGTTTTTGTAAATTAATTTTGGATTTTCAGGGTAGAGTTTGAACCTCTGCTTTAACGCACCGTTCTGGCTCATACCAGTAATGCATGAGTATCTTTAAAATTCATGCTAATATTGACCACAAGGATTGAATTTAAACTCAAACGGTGCATTAAATACAGGTGACATGAATTTCTCTCTCCTCTAGGGTAATCGGTAATAAGCTAAAACTTTTATTTTAATTTAATAAAAAGACATTTTTTTAAAGAAAGATAAAGGTTAAACTTCCAAATTTCATATTCTTATTATTATAACAAATAATTTTTTTCATCCGAATTTCAAACTCATGATCTATAAGAAAATTACTAGATCAAAACATAGTTCTTAATTTAATAAAAAAATACTTGTCTTTTTTTTTTCTTTTTCGCAAATATGTCAATCTGTCTTCAGGTTACACTTTTTGCAATGCAAACAATTGTTCATCCCCATTATGAATTCTATTATTGTTGTTGTACGGATCCGACTCTACTGCTTTTTTTACAGAAAAATATGATTCTGCTTTTCCGATCCCAACCATTCAAAAATTTTCTTTCACGTATCTTGATAAAAGATTTTTTTTATGCACAAATCTCAACGATTTTGAATAGTTGAGATTGAAATAGCAGGACCCTGCTTTTCTCTAAGAAAAACAGCAGAGTCTATGCCGTTGTTGTACACGAGTTGTTGATTTTAAATGAGAGAAAATCAGTTGGAATAAATCATTATTTTGGAATTTGGAGTATGTTTATCTTTTAATTTTTTTTGGTTAGTTTTTTGTTGCTTTATGCAATATTAAAAATTAATTGTCGCTATATCTAATCTATTCAAGATATGTGTTTCTAAACCTTGCCGTGACAAAGTGATAATCATTATTTTAAACCTTAACTATAGTACGCTCTTTGGTTAATATTGTAATTGATATATCCATTTAATTAATGGATTATTCTATTTCTTTTCCAGCTTTTCTTTTAACATTATAGACATTGAGGTGTGGCAAGGTTGTTATGGATATTATTTTATTTACTATGAAATGAGAAGTAAAGTTATAGTGTTATTTTGAGTAAAGTTAGTGTATGCTATGCTTAACGAGAGATTTTAGCGAGCATAATTTCAAAATCTATCGGATTGGCTTCAAACGACGAATCCAAATTGTTGAAACCAATTTACTTCACGAGTGATGTGTGCACATAAAATTTTGAAATTTTGAAATTCATTTGGTACAAAGTCAAGTAGTAAAAAAATAATGAAAAATGAATGCATTAAAATAACTAATAAACCTTCATTTTTTTTAATGCTTAACTTTATACTAATTTAATTCAAACAGTTCAAAATTTTACATGTACACATATCACTCATAAAGTAGATTGATTTCAACGGTCTGAATTCATCGTTATAGTTAGCCAATCTGATAAATGTTAGTGTTATGCTCATCAAGTTATCTTAAACATAGCACACACTAGCTTAATTTACTCGTGTTATTATATATATATATATATATATATATATATATATATATATATATATATATATATATATATATAGAAATAGATAGAAAAGAAAATTGTAATGCAAAGGAACCATATAAACTGTACAGATCCAGAGCAATACCTGACCGTGTAGAATGAGATCTGAGTTGTCGGTTTTAATCTGCACGAATCTCAAAACTGACCCAGATCTCTATTTCAATGTAAAGCTTCCAGAAAGAAAGAAATAATTAGAGGTTAACTGAGGACCTCTAAAAAATGAAGAAAATAAATGAAAACTGGGAGATGGGCATGCTAAATCAAGGCAACTGAGTCCTTAGCCACAGTATCTTACCGCTGCGTACCAGTCCAAATTGTACCAGAACAAAAGTGTCAAATGGAGCTTCCAAGACTGAATAAAGGGAACCTTAGAAGAAAACAAAGACTGAATAAAGGGAATGATGTTGCCGAAAAGTTTTGCCCATTTTATGAATCAGATATAAATTTCTATTTCATGAGTCCATGATACAAAATCTCACTTTTTGGGCTTGACCTTGTTGGATTGGGCCTACTGGGTCAGTTTGAGTGACAACAAAATCCATACAAAAGACAAGTGTCAAATTGATGACAACACCAATTGCCCTACTTTTTTTTAAGGTAATATCTGGGTTCTAAGTAGCTAACTATAGCTACTCAATACCTCGCTATAGTTTTTTCGGACCTCAAAAGCTATAACGCTATTAACCACTTTTCTTTTATAATGATTATAAATAGCTAGCTATAGCCGCGCTATAGCTTTTTCGGACCTTAAAAGCTATAGCGCTATAATCATTATTTAGAACTTTGCATAATATTTTACAATGAGTGAGTCTATGGTACTATGCATATCACTGGTTGGTTTGTAATATGTATCAATATTTTTGTTTTCAAAATTCTAACGGTCGATCCGAACCGTTAACATGATCTCCATATGAATATATACTTGCAAACTGAATTTTATATTTTTTAGAATTTTTTACTATTTTTTAAGATAAGTAGAAAATCACTTGATCTGAAAATTCTGGATCATCCAAAAACAGTGATTTTCTATTTATCTAAAAAAATAGTAAAAAAATTCTAAAAAATATAAAATTTGATCTGCACGTATATATTCATATGAAAATTATAATAAACGGCCGTTATTATTTTGAAAAGAAAAATATTAATCCGTGTTACAGATCAAATCGTGCTATGTACCATAGATTCACTCTTTTTCAATTGTTAAATTTGTTGTCAGTTGTCAAACTATCGCTTTGTAATCATAGCAACTTATCATAGTAGCGGATGTCAAAATCACAATTTGCAATGATAAATAAATTACCTAGTAGATGTAATAAATAAATATACCTATATAGAGTAGAACTAGGGTGTTCCTAAGTTCACCAAGCCTATTTGTGAACTCAACTCTAAAACCTATCGGATTGACTTCAAATGACGAATCCTAACCGTTAAAACCCGTCTACCTTACTAGTGATGCATCAATGTACAAAAATTTTAAATTTTCGAATTAATTTTGTATAGAGTCAAGTGGTCAAAAAATGTTCAAAAAATGAATGCACTAAAATTAATTTATAGACCTTCTAATTTTGACCACTTGACTCTATACAAAATTAATTCGAAAAATTTAAAAATTTTCACATGTAGACGCATCACTCGTAAGGTAAATGGGTTTGAACGGTTCGGATTCGTCATTTGAAGTCAATCCGATAAGTTTTAGAGTTGAGTTCACAACGAAACTTGGTGAACTTAGGAACACCCTAGTTCTACTCTACCTATATATATCAATATACTTTTCAGCAAGAAACTGTTTTATATTACTGAGAAGCATATGGGTATACAAACAGGGATAATGAATTTTTTTTCATAAAAAGAGTATCTAAAATTTTATATGTACAGTGTACAAACCTAATGTATAAATTACATACATAGACAATATAGCCATTTGAGACAATTAAATTATATAGAAATCGTACATAAATACAGAAGTTTTTAAAAAAAAAATTCATTGTGCATGCCCCCACTCCTGTCTTTAATAAAACACTTGAGAGAAGGTCCGATGGGCATCGGACCTACTTTGGTTTGATGGGTTTAATCACCGTCGATTTGCTTTAAGATTCATGCGGAACGCTTTACACTTCGTGCGTGTATGTTTCAATTTTCGTGTGCACAAATCTTAAATTAGATCGGACGGTCATCATGCTCGTTGAACCTAAAAGTAGGTCCGATGGACATCAGACCCACTCCGTTCTCTTAATAAAAATGCGCAAGTTATTTTCAACATATAACAATGGCTTTTCCTAAAAAAAAAAAAAAAGATAACAATGGCTAAAATTGTAGATAGGCCATAGACATGCAATTAAGATGATAACATTTTTTTTTTAATTTATAAATGAGATGATAACTTAAAAAGACAGCAATATAGATTAGGGGCTAGCTAGGTTTAAGATTTGGGATATAACTCAGCAAAAGCAATTACTTTATATGAACCCTAATATAGCTTAGGGGCTAAGCTCAAGATTTGGCATATAACTCACCAAAAGCATTTGCTTTATAGGGATTCGTATCTTGTAGTCAATACTCAGTACTCACTAGCAATTTTTACCTAATAAAGCAAGTATAATGCAAGATCGACACATGATATTGCACTTAGATTTGCTATCCACTGTCTGATAATATAGCAAGTGAGATTAATTAGCTGATCTCTTGCATTTTTTTTTTTGTAGAAAAGGAAAAAAAAAAAAAACGATTCATTAAAATATATTAGATTGATTGTTTTTTCCTTCAAATATAGTAAGTACTGAAACAATGTTTCGGTCTAGACATGGTGACTGAAACTTTGGTTGAGTTTCCACCTATGTTACTCGGATACTTCAATATAGGCTCCGTACCCCTATCGGACACGGATATGTGCCCGATACGCATCGGATACGCCAGCTTGCGTATTGGCATACGTGGCATATTCTTAACCATCCAATACGGTAGCTGATACACGTTGAAACGTGCCGATACGGCCTCTCTCTGCTCGGATATGACGCCGATGCACCAACAGACACTCTAGATTTCACCTGTGAACCGCGCGTGGACCGAACTGTTCTCTCCATTTCATTTTTGGTGCACTGTGAGCTTGAACCGCGCATAGAATGGTGAATTGAGCAAAAATTGGTGCCAACCACGGAACTCGAACCTGGGAATTGTGGTTAACGCAATGACTCCTTAAGCACTACACCAACTTAATTTTGTTGTTACAATGCACCAGCTATTTTATTTAAACTTATACAAAATACTTTATTCATGATTTTTGATATTTAATTTATATAGTAATTAATAATATAATTAAAATAATATATAATTGACGTATCGTTTCCGGAAATTTAAAAATTACCGTATCGCCGTATCCATATCATATCTGATCCGATATCCATGCCCGTATCCATGTAACATAGGTCTCCACCCCTTTATACCACCACATCACATACTAGTATACTATACATGATTTGCACTCCCTAGTCCCTACCTTGATTGAACCAAATATTTAATCTACCCCATCTCGGATCGGCCTCAGTTGCTCTTCCAAGATAAGAGCAGGATCAAAGAACTTTTTTATGCACAGATCTCAACGATTTTGAATAGTTGAGATCGGAAGAGCAAGGTCCTGCTCTTCTCTCGGAAAAGCAGCAGAAGCCGATCCCCCCATCTCCGCCTTCACTGAAACTAATATTCGGTCTACCCCTTAAATCCACGCTTCAAAATCTGAATGGACCGAATCAAATTTTCAGTCACCCCCCATATCTCAGTTTTTAAAAACTTAGTGGAATTGCCTACGGGCGGGTTTGAAACAAAAAAAAAAACTGAGTGGAACTAAAGATTTTCTGTGGTCCAAACTGTCTGGTTGTCGGAAAGAAGATATCAATTTTTTTTTTCTAAAAAGTAAAAAGTTGCTCTCATTGTGTGTAAATAGGATGTTGTAGATTGTCCAATTCTTTTGTAATCTGTCCCAAATGATGTTTCTAATCAAATATTAAATGGATATGTCCGGTTCGAAATATTCTCATGTGTCTCACAATCCGTGAAGAATATTAATTGTTCAAATATTCTCATGTGTCTCACAATCCGTGAAGAAATATTCTCATAATAATTTTTTGTTGTCAAATATTATTATTTTAAACAAATGTTCTCATGTCTCTCACAATCTATATATATAGTTTCAAAAGTCATCACACATGCACTTAGGTAAAGGAGCGAATCCGAAATTAATTGCAACGATAGCTTAAAAGAAATTATGAATATTATTATTTTGGAAGGTATATGTTGGTTTTGTTGGACGATTATAGATATATTAGAAACTTCACGATTAGGGTATTAAGATTATTTTTAAAAATTAATGGAGATAATTTTGGTATTTTTATTAAAATGATGCACAGAATGCTACACTGTGAATGGCATAAAGAAACAGAGGAACCAAAAATACGGATTTTTTTTTAAAACAGTAATAATTAATGTTAAAGAACAAATTTTAGAAAAACAGCAAAAATCGAAATGGCATTTCGGTTTAAGGGTTTTTTTTTTGCTTCACCGAATTGCCATTTCGATTTTGTCTTTTTTCATAGCATTTCCACACCACGCCACATAAAATCCGAAAAGTGAGCAAACCGAATTGCCAATTCGGTTAAGGAGCTTTTTTAGCCTAAATCGAAATGCTGGCATTTCGGTTTAGGTCTTTTTTTTTTTTAGAGACTAAGAAGAGCAAAATAAAGAAATCTAATACTGAAAATTTGAATTTTTTATTTAAATTATTTGACTTCTTTTGATATATAATTAGCATATTTATACTAAAATACGCTAAATTACTTGAAATTATGTTGAATTACACTATATTAAGTTAAATTACACTAAATTACATTACATTACCCTAAAATACGGTTAATTACGCTAAATTACATATGAATAGGGACGATATCTTCACTGAAAAGACAAAAAACGACGGCGAACCTTCAAACGGTCATAAAACGACGCTCGAGTGTCCGATTTCAGCAAATGACCACTTTTCAGAAAACTTGCGAAAATAAGCATGCGTCCGTGCCTGTGATGTCGGATTCCAAAATTCAGAATCGCCAAAAAACAAAGAGAAGAGCCTCAAAACTTGAGTTAAAGTTTCCGATTAAGATTTTTTTTTATATTATTCAATCCAAGTAGCTCAGTAAATTAGTTACATAATGAACTTGTAGAATACCATTTTTACTATTTTCGGAATTTTTTTAGTATTTTTTATGATTCATGAAAGATGGCATAGAATCGGTCTATTTTAGCGTAATTTTCGGTATTTCAGCATAATTAGTGGAGCTATTGTAATTTAGCGTAATTTAGTGTAATTCAACATAATTTATTGTAATATAGTGTAATTCAACATAATTTCAAGTATTTAGTGTATTTTTTTATTTTTTTGCTAATTATAATTCAAAAGAAGTAATCTAACAAATAATTTAAACAAAAAATCAAATTTTCAGTGTTAGATTTCTTTATTTTGCTCTTCTTGGTGTCTAAAAAAAAAAAAAAAAAACCTAAACCGAAATGACAATTCGGTTTAGGCTAGGAAACCCCTAAACCGAATTGCCATTTCGGTTTAGTGGTATTTACACGCAAGGTTACAGAGTTGGAGTTGGATTTTTGTGAAAATAGGGTAAACCGAAATGGTCATTCGGTGAAGCAAAAAAAAAAAAAAAACCTTAACCCGAAATGCCATTTCGATTTTTGCTGTTTTTCTAAAAACTTGGTAATCATGTTGTTTTATTAAAATTAATTATTTTAATTACTGTTTTTAAAAAAAAATCCCAAAAATACCATGGAAGAAACTTAGAAGCAGCCACTTATTTTATTTTATTTCTTTTCTGAAGAAGCGTGGTACCGAAATTTTTGTTAATACCATTCACAAAAAAAAAAAAAAAAATCCAACTAGGGAATTCCATATTTACCAGGGCCGCAACGACAAATAGCGGTCCCTAAAACTCAAAAAACTCAGCATATTACGGTGCATTTTTTGGTTTTGGGGGCCACCATTTGTCGTTGCGGTCCTGGTAAATATCGAATTCTTCAAAATTTATGGTTTTTTATTTATTTTTTTATTGGGAATGGTATTAATAAAAATTTTGGAGCGTGGTATTTGTCATTTAAAATTGAACATAGAGCTTGTGAATTCAGACAATTCTCATTACGACAAGCATTGCAAGTCACAAACCATTACAATTAATTAACAGGAAACGGAATATCACTTAACAAAATAATACAAACCTTGCTCCGAGATGGAGCTATTTATGTTACTTTTAGGAGGATATATAATAGCAAACATGGTCGAAGAAGTTGCCTCTTCATGATTTGATTTGCAAGTGCAATTATGAGAAAAACTAAAGTGTCCGTGGTCCTTGTGGATAGGCATGATTTTCCCAAGTACAAACAGCTAAAAAAAGGTACAGCAATTATACTGAGCTGATCAAATCCAACACTTTGGGCCTGGTCGGCAACATATAAATTTCCGGCATTTTTATTAATACCCTAAAAAAAAAAACAAATTATCAAATCTGCCCTCACTCTAAAATTATTTTTAAAACTACCCTAACCGCCCAGCCACTGGGCGGTCCAGTTTCCATAGCTGACCGCCTACTGGCTAGGCGGTTCACTACCCATGCTGACCGCCTACTGGCTGGGCGGTCCACTATAAAACCCCTATAAAAGAGGTTTTTCTCTCTCCTGAGCAGCACAGTATTCATTCTAACAAATTCAGAATCGAAAGAGAAAGAAAGAGAGGCAATTTTGAACAGTAATTATCAAACAGAAATATATTGGTTGCACTGTATGTGGGCGGAAAGTTTACCCGGGATGCGGAGAGAGCACAATACACTAAGGAAGCAGCCTACGGTTTCGAGGTAAATGAAAATACCTCATTTGTTGAACTGAAGGGAATAGTGTATGAAAAGATCGGTGTGAACCCAACCGGTATAATATAGATTTAGCTACTCGAATTAACACAGTAAGTGGTGGTAGACCTTACTATACCAGGTATCCAATAACAGATTAGTCGTTATGGAGGAGTGTTTACAACACTTTTTAGTCACAGGGGGTAATGGACTTATATTTCAGGAGAGTTCCGCGTGAACCCGGGGTTGGAACATCTAGGGACAATAGAGGTTATGATCACTCGGGTTATGACAACCCACGTCACTCGAGTTATAACAGCTCGAGTTATGAGCACTCAGGTTATGACAACTCGGGGCATAAGCACTCGGTGTATGACAACCCCCGTCACTCTAGTTATAACAACCCCCGCCACTATTGTTATGACAACCCCCGCCCCTGGAGGTATGACAACCCCCGCCACTCGAGTTATGAACCGCACGTATCACCCGTTTATGAGAATTATGTACCTGATTTTACCACCGATCTACCACCACCACCACCTCCTCCTGAAACCCCAATCCAACCCAGATTTCCATCTGTACCACCATCAATACCTATAGTGGCACCCGTTGTTACCCGGAGAGACATTGACCTTGATGTTGAGATCGATGCCATACCACAAAGAGATTTGCAAACGGGTGACGAATGGGACGAGAATTGGGATTCTGATCACATGTCAGAAGGTGATGGAGATTATTTACCTAAGAAAGACAGATTTTCGATTAAAGGTCGGACAGATAGGCATCTGTGCCCCACATTCAACGATATCACTGCTTTTGAAGAGGCAGACATAACATTTTTTGGGCCGCGTGTCAGATACAATCAAGAGCTTGCTCCGCAGCAGGTTTACACCAACTTAGATGAACTTGTGAAGAAAATAAATGAGGTCCATGTTCACGGCAACTGGGAGTGCAGAATTCAAAAAAGGGACCGAAGAAGGTTAGTAATGGTTTGTGCAGACGAAGCGCATTGCCACTTCCGTCTCTATGCAACCCCTGTGGGTAAGGGCGAGGCATGGATTATTAAGAAGTGTGAACCACCTCACACATGCAAGTCTGCGTCATCAAGGAAAGACCATGCACAACTTACGGCTTCACTTATTGCCGATGTAATTGAAAATGACGTTAAGAATGACCCATCGATGAGCCTTAAGGAGGTCGCTAGACATGTCAGACGCGTTTACAAACATGTCACCCCAAAGTACAACAAGTTGTGGAGAGGGCGTGAACTTGCGATCTGCCAAATGTTCGGTAGCTGGCATGGTTCATACAACTTGCTTGCACCATTGCTCCAAGCCATAGCAAGTACAAATCCCGGTACTAAGTATGAATGTTGGAATCTGACCGTAGAGGATGTCGACAACGCGTCGCAATTCAAGGCCATAGCATGGGCGTTCGGTCCATGTATTCAAGCTGTGCCATACATTAGACCGGTCATTAGTGTAGATGCATGCTTCATGTCTGGCCGTTACGAGGGGAGACTGCTGATTGCATGTGCATATGATGCTGAAAACCAGTTGTTGCCTTTGGCCTTTGCAATTGTTGAGAAGGAGGATGGGGAAAACTGGGGATTTTTCATGAGTTTCTTACGAAGATAAGTGGTTGGCGACCGGTTCTTTTGTGTCATATCAGAGCAGCACAAAGGAATAAAATATGTTTTTGATCGCCCAGATTTCTGGTGGTCGACAGCGAACGGCGATTGTGTGCACAGGCTGTGTGCACAACATGTTGCAGACAACCTACACAAGAACTGCAGATTTGAAAAATGGGTTGCAGATACATTCAAAATTGGTTGCAGGAGGAAGAAGCCGAGAAGGGTGGAAGAGATGTTCAGAGATTTTGCCAAGGTATGTATATTTTTATTTGTTGACTTATATTTTCTGAATTATTTACTTAAAATTTTCTCATCTAAAATTGTTTTTTTTCAGTACTGTCCATCGGCAAATGCGTACTTACTCAAGGTGGGAAAAAATAATCCCAGAGATATTGCTGAGCCACCCGCATATGAGAAGATATTGCAAGCCGTGATGGAGGTTTCCGATGGAGAATTATGACCACAAATGGGTCTGAGTCTTTGAATGCTGTTTTCAAGCAGAGCCGGATGTTGCCCGTGGCAGCAATTGTTGAGGACACCTTCTACAAGTTAAATGCATGGTTTGTTGCACGGCGTGTTAAAGCCCTCGAATTACTGTCTAGGAATCAAACTTTTTCAACAAGGGTGGAGGGGAAAGTAAGAAAACATAGGGAGAAAGGTGTAGTTATGAAAGTTGTCCCGTACGGGGAGAACCAATTGGAGTTCGAAGTGCACTGTCTAAATGAGTTTGCTCTAACCGGCCGTAGACCGGATGGGACTATGGAGTTTGTGAAAAGGATGTTCAAGTATGTTGTTATTTTTTAACCTGACAATACTGTAACCTGCACTTGCCAAGGAATTCAATTGGCCCACCTACCTTGTTCACATGTTATGGCGGTGTGCCGAGAGAGAAACTTCTCTGAGGATGATTATGTCGCACACATGTACCGTACCGATTACCTTGCGATTACTTGGGGTGCATCTTTCCATCCTTATCCCAACCAGTATCAGTGGCCGGCCTATGTTGGTGATAGAATCATGCCCGCAAGCGGGTGGATCAGGAAAGGAAGAAGACCCCACAAGCATCAAGTAATGACCATGGTCGAGATGGAAGGTAGGCGAATGGGACATCAGGCCCGCCGTTCAACAACTGACAGGCAGCGAGCAGGTACGGTTGATTTATTTATTTACTTATATTTTATTTTGATTTTATTTCAACTGGAATGCAATGCAGATGCCATTAACGAAGCCAACGAAAGAGAAAATGCTAGAGTTGTTGCTGAGGCAACCGGTAGTAGCCACCACACTCATGAAAGCCCAGGAACCGGTAGTAGCCATGCAGAGACATCCGGTGGTGCCGCACAACCAGCTGCACCCAGACCCAGACGTCAGCTGAGTTTGTTCGGCCGTCGTCGCTGATTACCAAGTTTTGTTAAATTATGTTATGAACTATTTTAGATGTATGTTGTGAACTATTTAATTTTTTAGTTGCCTCGATTATTTTATATGCTTCAGTTTTGTTATTTTCAATACTTAATTACATATACAAAAACTAACCAAATAAAATATAAACAAACACAAAATTGATGAAATAAAGTCTACGACATAAATTCTTAATAAGTCTACAACATAAATTCTTAATAAGTCTACTTCTTACAACGAGTCTTGAAAGTGCATGGAACAAAGTCATCATCGAAATTTGCTGGATCTGGATCAGTCACAGCAGACGAAGTGGTGGCCTTACCAGTATAAGTACACGGAACAAACTTATCGTCCGATACAGGAGGCTCTGGATCAACCTTTTTCTTTTTCAAACCAAAACCGTAGGGGTTTTCCACAAAGTCATCGTCTGAAATTTCGTATTGACCATGTCGTCTACTCCATTCCTCCATCTTACATGTCTCACAATTAAGAAAATCACGACATATTTGACACTTGTACTTTTTTCCCTCATTTTTACCTCGATCACTAATTGACCCTCCTCTCGCTACGCCACGATCTCGGTTGCTCTATTTCTTACCTCGATTGTTACTGTCCATACCTCTACTAGCCTTAAATCGCTCAAAATCGTCACAAATCGCCTCTGAATTTCTACAATTGTTAGAATGAATACTGTGCTAGTCAGGAGAGAGAAAAACTCATTTTATAGGGGTTTTATAGCGGACCGCCTAGCCATGGGGCAGTCTGGTATGGGTAGTGGACCGCCCAGTGGCTGGGCGGTCAGGTGTCCAGAATGGACCGTCCAGTGGCTGGGCGGTTAGGGGTTCTAAAAATAATTTTGGAGTGAGGGTAGATTTGATAATTTGTTTTTTTTTTAGGGTATTAATAAAAATGCCGGTAAAAATTTGGAGGGAATGAGAATTTTTAATATGGGAATGAGAATTTTAAATTGTCAAAACTAAAGTCATTTAACCCATGAAAATTTTTAGAATAACAGTAGCAGATATTTTTAGAGTTTTACACTCAGAGGATTTAATGCTGGAGATAGTTTTATAATTTTACTTGTTTTCTCAAATAAAATAAAATAAATAATAATTGGGACATGTCTAAGGGATAAGAATTGGGTGGAAGTATTTTCATATTCGTACCCGTTATAAATTGTTCTTACCCGTAATGTTTGTTAGATAACGAAACGGTAGCGGATAAATAACAGTTAATGCTAATATAATAATTATTTTTTCTCCAATTTTCAGTGAATTTTAAGTCCATAATCTTCTATCACATACACTAAGTAGCCATAGTTGCAACGGGTCAAAATAAGTAAGAAACCAACTGATTTTCGGTTACACGTTCTATTCTCTACACTGTATCTGACGAGCGAAGAAAATGCATTGGGTGCACCCTAAGGTAACATAAAATTTATTTTTGGATTTGGACCGTCCAATTAGAATCTGTGCGACTATTAAAACGGTCCTGTATTCCACCTCAGACAAAATTAGCTTGGATTTTTATCGGACATCTGTAATCCAAACAGAAATATTATGTTACCTCGGAGAATATGGATTCCACCCACAGACCACCGTGGGCGCACTATGCATTTTCCTACGGGCAGTGTGTGCGCGATGCTTATGTAAAAGGCTTTAGTGGTTTCCTTCGATATTTTATGTGTCATTTTTTGTGTGATAGTCGTATTGAAACAAAATATTAGTCGATAATCTTACGCATGTGAATTATTAAAAAAACACTAAAAATAATCCATGCCTTCATTTTATAGCCTACTGTTATGTATGATTATTACTTAAATTTTTGAGTATTAATTTGCTTACACGCTATCTTACTCTTCATGTTTTACATCTTGTTTAGCAACACAAGTTATTGAAAAATAAATCTCTGGCTATAATAATGAACTCTACGTACAAAGTAAGTTTTAAAAAAAAAATTGTCTAGAGTGACTTAATTTTCCGACATTTTTATTAATATCTAAAATTAATTATAAATTAATAAATATACTCAGAATTTCTTGGATTTTTCGAAAAATATCCAAACCGGTCAGATTCTGGCCAGCTTTCTCCTCTCCCAGAAACCGGCCAGAAACCGGCTAGAATCCGACATTTTCAAAAAACCAAAAAATTCTGAATATATTTATTAATTTGTAATTGACTTTGGATATTAATAAAAATGTCGGCTCAATTTTGCTCCACAAAACAAACAAGATGAAAAAATTACAAATGCATCGTTCAGATTTGATGCGAATTGGTCGACATCATTATTTTATTTTTATTTCAAACGCGTGGAGGTCGACATGATTTTCAGTTGTGTTTGTACGCTTGGTCAACAAAAAAAAGAGAACAACTTGAAAATCAAGAAAGCGCTACTATTACTAAACATGGGAATCAAATTCAAGATTCAGTTGAAGCATGATTACAAGCTCAAAAAGTTTTGTCGCTTTACACAACAAAAGCAAAAGAGTGAGCCTATGGAGCTATGCATAGCACGGATGGCTAGTGTACTACGGCTCAATATGGTACTTTTTAAAATCCTAACGGTCGATCCAACCGTTAAATGTGATAACAATATGAATATGTACTTGCAAACTAAATTTTATATTTTTTCAAATTTTTTTACTATTTTTTTAGATAGGTAGAATTTTGATGGTTCAGAATTTTCAGAAAACACTGATTTTTCTACCTATCTAAAAAAATAGTAAAAAAATTCGAAAAAATATAAAATTTAGTTTGCAAGTACATATTCATATGATTATGACATTAAACGGTTAGATCGACCGTTAGAATTTTAAAAAGTACCATATTGAACCGTAGTACACTAGTCATCCGTGCTATGCATAGCACCATAGGCTCACTCAAAGCAAAATCCTTATTTGGAATTAATGTGCATGTCGCACTCGCACCAAAGAACTTTATTCGACACAGTTCCAAATCTGGCACAGCATGAATGGAGCTACTGTGTTCTCCACAGCACAAACACTCACCACAGCTTCAACCGCCTCAGGAGTCAGATCGGAAGCGAATCTGCTGCGATCTTAGAATAAGATCGGATCGCAGGATTCTACGATTCTAATCTCAACCATTCAAACGATGAAACTCAGAATTCTTTTGAGAAGTTAATTTTTGTGCATGAATCTACCCTGCGATCCAGAGAATCGCAGCAGATTTATTTCCCCTCAGGTCAAGTCCAACGTGGCTTTTTTTTGTTGGGTGGGAGAAGGCTGAAATTTTTATTAATACCATTGTTAAAAAAATAAAAAATTCATAAACTACAGGAATTCAAAAAATATCAGGCTGCAGATTGACTTGGAGGCTCCTCCAAAACTCAAAAATGCACTGTAATATACTTTATTACTGATATTTAAGTTTTTAGAGGGCCTCCAAGTCAATCTGCGGCCCTCCAAGAATGAAGCCGCATATTGACTTGGAGGCATTTTTTATTAATACCACTGTTAAAAAAATAAAAAATAAAAAATTCACAAACCACGGGGAATTCAGAAAATATCAGCGAGGCTGCAGATTGACTTGGAGGCTCCTCCAAAACTCAAAAATACACTGTAATATACTGATATTTAGGTTTTTGGAGAGTCTCCAAGTCAATATGCGGCTCTTCAAGAATGAAACCGCATATTGACTTGGAGGTATTTTTTGAATTTTCTAATTTTTAGTAGTGTTTTGTTTATTTTATTTTTTTGAAATGGAATTAAATAAAAATTTCGGGGCCAGGGGACAGGTTTAGTGCGCCGCTTTTGATCCATTAAAATGTTGCCGATTGAATAAAAAAAAATGTTGCCGATTTTTTTAATTTAAAATGTTGCCGATTGAACATATGTACATGGCCATGCACAGATGTTCTTCTCCATATTATATTTTATATTTTCTCATTGTCTCTTTATTCTTTACCAAATTCCCGAATAAATATCTCAGCATTTAGCCATGGCAGGTGTCAATGGGTACGGTACGGTCTGATTGAGACATTTTTATATACATACTCATTAAAATAATTGATCTTATTCATACTCTACTTTACTTTTACCTATTAAAATTATCGGGTAACAAAACGGTAGCGGGTGAATAACGGATAATACTAATATAATAATTAGTTTTATTATATTTTACAAATAAAACATCAAAAACTCGTTATGTTTTACAAATTATATTTTACTCATTACATAAGATAACCATTTAAATTGCTTTTTCACTCAGTATAATTTTTTATTGCAAAATTTGAAATTTGAAAACAAAATTGGGTCATATCCCCCGTGAAAATTGAAGTGGAAATGTGACTATGTGAGTCAGATTCTGACAGAATTTACATTTTATTCTTACGATTGAGTAAAAAGGCAAGAAAACGAAGAGAGAAGGAAAATATATTAAAGATACAAACTTGGTGAGCTGGAATAGAAAGACGCAGTTTATGACACTGAAATGGAAGAGTAATTCTAGATGTATTGAAAATTGAATCGAATATATATAATTTTAGATAATAGTACCTATAGAATAACGGGTACGCAATAGTCATTACTCATACCCTTACCCATTTAGTTAACGAAAAAAAAATCTTGTAGTAAAAGTACTGTTCACATGTCTCATTTTTTTTTTCATCTCCAGCTTATTTCTTGTAGTAAATTCTTTTTTTCCACTTAGTCCATCTTCTCCTAAAGTAACTGTAACATATAGCACAACAATATTGACTTGTAGTTTGCTATTAGCGACATCTTCATTTACATGAGTTTTAAAAAATAACAATCAAGCCACCTTTTGTTGTCATAGAGCAACTAACAAGCGATAAATATATGTAGTAGGAAATATAATATGAGAATTTAAATTGATTTTGGAAACAACGAGATGAAGAGACTGAATTTAAGGGTTTTACACTATTAAAAAAATAAAAATATTCTCTATATTGAAATTCTTACTTGAACGGTGAACATAATCCAAAAAAAAAAAAAAGACATGTGAGATCAGCATACCATCTAAAGGGGTTTCAATGAGATGAATTGAAATAAAAAAATAAGTTGAATTTAATTACCAATCCAATGAGTTTCTCGGTAACCCTAGCTTCACCAAGAGAACACCAAGGGTTTTTTTATTAACCACAAGTAGATATTGATAATTTCCTGAGTGAGATCACGGAGGCAATAAACACCAGAGTGATATCAATGTTTTCATTTCTTTGATATCAATATTTTCTATGATATTAATATTTCAGAGAAAATTATGATATCAATATCAAATCAATATAATAATGGTCCGATCAAATATTTTCGTATTTGTGAAACTATTTAGGAATTTTGATATGAAAAAATTCCCTGATATAATATCACATATATCAATGAAAAATTCCTTAATCGTGAAATGAGACAGGTAATATTTTTAATATCGGATCAATATAAATAAAAATTCCTTAATCACGATACCCGATCAATTATATTCCTTAATTGTGAAATTATGATATCAGAGAATCAAAAGAGAACAAAAAAAAAGAAGATATCTCCATTTAAGGAAAAAAATATCGATTTCCATTATGCTCAATTGAAGAAGGAGAATAAGGAATCATATTTCTATTGTCTGCATAATTGGATGTAGGGAAAATAAGGAAATATATTTTCTGTAGATAAATATCATTAAAAACTGAATCGTCTCAAATTTAATTGTAACATATAGTGTGGTGAGTCTTCTTTTAACTAAATTTAAACTTCTACACATAAAAGAGATTCATTTAATAAAAAAATGACAGATTATGTGATTGGAGAGCTGATATTAATACAAAATTTCATCTTTCAATCGTAGCCGTTGGCGGATCAGGACATCAACGTGCTTAATATAAGTATGGAGATAATCATACAATTTAGTTGTTGCTTTGAATAAGAAGATGCATACAAATATTGCAAAAGAAATCAATTCATTATGAAGTAGGTTTTGACAATTTTTTTTCTCTATTACTATATATTTAGATCTATAGTAGTGTAATTATCATTTTTTCCTTCCATTTTAATTATCTATTAATTATATCATCGATGACATTTCAGCATAAATGCATAAGTGTCACCAGTTTTCAAGACCTTTCTGATAGAGTTCAAACGACAAATTTAAATTGTTAAATTAATCTACTTCACGAATGAGCATTTACATGCAAAATTTATAAATTTTCGATAGCATTCAGTACAAAGCCTAACAATATAATAAATGCATTAAATTTAAGTTATAATTCTTTTTAATGCTTGATTTCATACTATATATATATATATATTAATAAAATTTGCATTCAAAAGCATCACTTTATGAGATATGTTTGAACATATTCAATTTTTCGTTTTAAATCTATCTTCTCCCTATTAATTTAAAAAGTAAAGATGAGATCATGATTTTTATATTCATGTTATCATGCTTTGCAATCTTCTTCGCTTTTCAGCATTTTTTAATTTTTTTTAGTTTATACGGTCAAATGGAAGTGACATTGAAAAATCATAAAGATGAGATCATGATTTTTGATTTGACAGTGGCCCACTTATCATCCTCCCTGACCATAATTTTATTTTATTCGACGTAATGGTGAGCGAATATATATATATATATTTTTGTTTTTTTGCAACTTAGAAGCCCGTAGGCGCTTTATTTCTAAATCATTCAGCCATTACATAGTGGGTACCCAAAAGGGTACATTCGTATGCCAGAATAAGGCCATTTTCAGCTAGGGAGCAACATAAGAAAAAGAGAAAGAAAATTAAGAATCAAAAAGCAGCAGAGGGAATGTGTGGCAGAGCAGATTCCATCTTTCCCTTTTGCCCGTCTTTAGATTTTTTTTTTAAAAACATAATTAAAATAATTAATTTAAAAAAAATAACTTGATTACCTCGTTTTTTAGAAAAATCATAAAAACCGAACTGACAATTCAGAATGAACTTTTTTTTTTCTATACCGAATTGGCAATTCGGTATAGGCCTTTTTAACAATTCCCGCTGCTTTCGCTGTAACTTTGTGTGTAACTCCCTGTAAACCGAATTGCCAAATCGGTTTAGAGGCATTTTTAGTCCAGATCGAATTGGCAATTCGGTCTAAGACTTTTTTTTTTTTTTTTAGAGACACTAAGAAGAACAAAATAAAGAAATGTAACACTGAAAATTTAAATTTTTTGTTTAAATTATTTGTTAGATTACTTCTTTTGATTTATAATTAGCATATTTATACTAAAATACACTAAATTACTTGAAATTATGTTGAATTACACTATATTACAATAATTATGTTGAATTACACTAAATTACGCTAAATTACAATAATTTCGCTAATTATGCTGAAATATGGTAAATTACGCTAAAGTAGACTGATTTACTGAGCTACTTAGATTGAATTATAAAAAATAGTAAAAAAATTCCAAAAATAGTAAAAATTGGTATTCTACAAGTTCATTATATAACTAATTTACTGAGCTACTTAGATTGAATAATAGAAATAAAAATCTTAATTGGAAACTTCAACTCAAGTTTTGAGGCGCTTCCCTTTGTTTTTTGCCAATTCTGAATTTCAGAAAATAACATAGTGGTCACGGACACATGCATATTTTCGCAAGCATTCTGAAAAGTGGTCATTTACGGAAATCGGACACTCGAGCGCCGTTTTATGACCGTTTGAAGTTTCGCCGTCGTTTTTCGCCTTTTCAGTGAAGATATCGTCCCTATTCATATGTAATTTAGCGTAATTTAGCGTATTTGCGTAATGTAATGTAATTTAGTGTAATTTAACTTCATATAGTGTAATTCAACATAATTTCAAGTAATTTAGCGTATTTTAGTATAAATATGCTAATTATATATCAAAAGAAGTAATCTATCAAATAATTTAGACAAAAAAATTCAAATTTTCAGTGTTAGAATTCTTATTTTGCTCTTCTTAGTGTCTCTAAAAAATAAAAAAAAAAGCCTCTAGACCGAATTGCCAATTCGGTCTGGGCTAAAAATGTCTCTAAACCGAATTGGCAATTCGGTTTACAAGGAGTTACACACAAAGTTACAGGAAAAGCAACGGGAATTGTGAAAAAGGCCTATATCGAACTGGCAATTCGGTATAGAAAAAAAAAGTTCATACCGAATTGCCAGTTTAGTTTTTATGGTTTTTCTAAAAAACGAGGTAATCAAGTTGTTTTTTTTTAATTAATTATTTTAATTATGTTTTGTAAAAAAAATCAGTCTTTGCCAGTTTATCAGCCAACTCAATGTGACTTCTACTAATATGGCAGCAGGATAGACCCATGTTTTGTTTCAGCAGCTTCCATATTCAAAAACTTCTTTAAAAAGCTCTCCCGTCGACCTTTGTAGGGGGTTGCAGTGCCATGCACGCCTCAGCCAGAATTTTGTTGTCTGTGTAAAAAACACAGATTGAAATGTTTTGCTGTAGGGAGAACTGGACCGCGTTAAGCAGAGCAGTTGCTTCAGCCTGAAGAGGGCAGCATGCAAAGATCCCCTGAGACATTAGTGCTAAGAGAGTACCATTTTCTTGGAGGACAAATCCAAGTCCAGCCTTCCAGGAACTATACCAGGAACCATCCACTATGCAGTCGTACCCTGTTTCCTTTACCTGTGCTTGGTGCTGATTGACTTATACTGGTTGCGAGATAGGGGTGGATTGGACCGAAGCCAGAGGGTTTCCGAATCTGGAGAGATGGTTGGTGGATTTTGCATTTGAAATGATTCAAATGTAATTTGCGTGAGGTATTTGTTGAACTGAGAAAATGATGGTTGCTCTCTTCAGTATGCCATGTCATTTCTGCTTCTCCAGATTGCCCAACAAGAGTTTAGAGCCAATGTCCACTGTTCATTGGAAAGGTTTTGTACTAGGTTTTAGAATACTGATCTGATATCGGGTTGGGTGGCAATGCAATCCGATTGGATACCCAGAGGTCCTGCAAACTAGCAGATCCTAGCAAAGGGGCATGTAAAGATCATGTGGTTGGGATCTTCCTCACCTTGAAGGCAGGAGGCACAGATTGATTCGCCTTTAGATGTTCTTGAAGTAATAGTTTTTGCTAGGGGAAGGCCATTTTGGGATAGTCGCCAAATGAATAACCTTACTCTAGGGACTGCTTTCCCTTTCTTCCAAATAGCTTGCCAGAGGATTTTGTGCTCATTTTTCCCCAGCTCTTCTGCACGCAGCAGATTGTAAGTCTTTTTAACATAATATATTCCATTTGTTGCTGGTGTAAAAAGTAGAACATCATCACCTGAGTTGCTACTTGGAGGGGGGATGCTGCGGAGGATCAGCATACATGTTTGGTGACTAAAAAGATTAATGAGTGTTTCTGTATAGGTGTATGGCTTGCTGGCTTGAAGGGAGGAGGCTAGTGGATTGGCTAAACCAGGGTTGGCTGAAGACACTGCAGATCTGACCATTCCCAATTTTTCATTGGATCCAAGGTAGAATTGTATCTCTGAGTGCCATGAGGTTCCTCCAAAAAACTGTACAATTATAGGTGTGCTTTGAATGCCATAGTTGACTTCTGGGGATATATTTGGCAATCACCAGGGACACCCATTGAGTTTCAGTGCGTCAAGCCAGCTTCTATAAGGATTTCATGAACATGGCCTTGTTGACAGTGCTCAAGTCTCTTACAGCAAGCCCCCCATAGTCCTTTGGTTTTGTAATTCAGTCCCATGCTATGTATGACATGTATCGAGTTTTATCCCCAGCCCCCCAAAAGAATCTCCTGATGAGAGCATTCAGTTTTTTAATAACTGAGGCCAGCAACATATAGGTAGCCATGTAATAGACCGGCATGGATTGCAGAACAGATTTAATGAGCACTAACCTAGCGGCCTGTGTCAGAATGCTGCTCTTCCAAGTTTGCAGCTTGTCGGAGAATTTTTCAATTAATAAATCAAAGGATTCCCGAGTTGTGGTTATTGGGGCTCCGAGGTATGAGCGAGAGGAGGCATTGAGAGGCACTGACATGATCTGGGCTAATTCTTCTTGGGTGTCTATAGGTGTGGCTTGACTGAACCAAATTGTGCTCTTTTCGGGGCCCACTCGCTGCCCCGATACTGCTGCAAAATCAAACAAGGTCTTCATAATCAGACCGGCCTCTTGTTTTTCTTCATTAATCATTCAAACACACAAAAATTTAATATGTTAACATTCTTTTCTATTCTATTCCATTCTCTTCTATTTTGGAAATAAATCAGCTGAAATTTCGAGATCGGGTACTGTTCACCCTGAAATTCCTGCAATCCGAAATCCAACCATCGAATTTTTTCGAGAACGCATCTCGAAACAGCTGGTTTTTCCTTGCACGCATCTCGGAATAGTTCGACGGCTGGATTCAGATTACAGGAATTTCAGGATGAACAGTACCGACCTCGGATTTCAGCAGATTCGGATCCTTCTATTTTTCACCTCTCCTCCCTTCCTCCACTCTCCATCCAAACAAGGTGTAACTCAAAAAGGTAATGTTTTTCCATATGATTGATGCAATTTAAAACTGACTAGACAATTTCAATGGTTTGACGATGATTTTAATTGAGTATTAAAGACAGAAATTCTAGAGTTATATGTTAAATTCAAAAAAGGAACTCACTACAATTTGTACAAAACTCGCCGTGCATATCGGATAAAGATATTGACTGAGTTATTTTGACTTCACACAATGCACAACTAATAAAAACAACATAAAAATTATAGGACTGGTGCGCTGTATGAAGGCAAAATAGCTCTGTCTATCTTTACCCCGTATACTCACCCCTAATCAATGAAATCTTCATAGTGCTTTACTTTAAGTTTAAGGTATAAACTAAGGAGAACGGAGTAGGAGGTCCGATGCCCATCGGACCTACTTTTAGGTTCAATGAGCATGATGACCGTCCGATTTAATTTAAGATTTGTTCGCACAAAAATTAAAACAGATGCACGAATTTTAAAGTGTTCCGCACGAATCTTAAAGCAAATCGACGGTGATTAAATCCATCGAACCAAAGTAGGTCCGATGGCCATCGGACCTACTCTGAAGTGTAAACTAAGATATGCACAAGATCAATCAAGCATAAACTTAATAGAACAGGGAATGAAAAACATGTTATAATCTCCCAAACTTTGCTGAACAGAAACATAATCCATTTTAATAACAGTCAGAAAAGCTACTACTAGTATATTGTCAGAAAAGCTACTAACACACACACTATTGACACGAATCCATTTCCTCGACGGTACCGTAAAAGATTCCTTTTTACAATTAGCTATTTACGGTTTGAGATTAACTCTCAGACGGTTTGGGATTCGGGCTGACTGAGGGGGCAGTATTATTGGGCTTTGAGATTCGTGCCAAGTTAAAGAACGGTCCAGATCAAGTAATTGTAAAAGATTCCCTTTTACGGTACCGTCGGTGATATGAATTCCTATTGACACTCCCTCTCTGGTGTAATGCTCACAAATGAGCCTGACAAACCTAAGTTGTCCAGGACAGAAAGGTACAAGTCACCCCTAAATCTAATCAATGGAATTTTCATAGTGCTTTGCTTTAAAATGGAAATGAAATTGGTGCATTAATATATGTTAAGGTATAAATTAAGTAATAAATGCACACGGTCAATCAAGCATAATTGAATTTCATAGAACAGGGAATGAAAAACATGTTAATCTCCCAAACTTTACTGAAAAGAAACATAATTTATTTTACTAACAGTCAGGAAAGTATTACAAGAAACTAAGATATATGTTATAATATTTTTTTTACCCACGATAATAATTAAAACAAAAAAAAAATAACACACAGCATCAGCATCAGCATCACCTCCTAGCTAGTAAAATGCTAATAAAGTTACATATTGTGACAAACAGAAAATTGAACTAGTACTAGTATAATTAATTGCTACAAAATCTTGGAGATGCTTGCTTCATTACGGTATAGAGACTAATTTTCACTGCCTTGGTATGGCTAAGCAAACCAAAGGATTATTCATTTCTAAAGACATCTTCAAGCACTCTGACAAGTCTACCCCATTGTCAGTGGGCACCCATCTGAAGCTCTGAAGCAGTTGTGCTAACCAAAGGTGAACAGTGGCTAAACCCAAAGCCTTGCCCGGGCAAACCCGTCGACCTGACCCGAACGGTGCGAGTCTGAGATCTGAACCCATCACACTCACATCTTCCACCATGAATCTATCTGGATTAAACTCAGTAGGGTTAGACCACACCTGCTCATCATGTGTTATTGACCACATGTTGACCATGGCAATGGTACCGGCCGGTACAAGCTGGTTTCCCACGTGTACATCATGTACTGCGAGCCGGGCCCATGACAGGAGCGGTCCCGGTGGGTGCATTCGTAGAGTTTCCTTAACAATTGCTTGGAGATAAGGGAGGTTTGATATGTCAGACTCGGAAACAAGGCGCGACCCATTGGAAGTACACATGTCAATCTCTGATTGGGCCTTGGTTTGCATATCTTGGTGAAGTGCCATTCTCGCCAGGATCCATTCTAAAAGGATGGCTACTGTATCCGTACCTCTAAAAATCATCTCCTGTTGTAAGTTTTAACGAGGAGCATTAATTTATTTGATACACTCGTGGTCCTGAAACAAAACATAAAATAAAAGAAAACAAAAAAAGGAATTTGGTTAAGTAAACATACCCAGAGAACAGCAACCATGTCAGAATCAGAGAGCCTCTCATCTCCTTGAAGATCTAATAGCACATCCACAAAATCACCATCACCTCCGCATTTCTCCATTTTTGCACCACCATTGACACACCTCTTCAATCTGTGCTCCTCTATGATCCTTCCCACAAAGACATTAACCCTAGAAACCAACCTCCTACACCTCCTCCTCACGCCTTGCAAATCTAACCACCTAAAGAAAGAAAAATGATCTCCCCAATTAAAAACCCCAAGCAACTCATAACCTTCTCTCACCATCTCCTCTAATTCCACCCCTTCACCCCTGCAGAACTCGAACCTCTTCCCAAAAACACTCATCATGACATTGTTCAAAGACCCAAAATGCAATAATCTCTTCACACAAACAAACCCATCTCTCTCCATTAATTGCTTTATCTCTCTAACCATGCTCTGTCCTATATCCCTTCTACTCTCACTGAATGATTGAATCCTTTTCGGGCTAAACAAATAAGTAGCTGAGATTCTTCTCAGGTTTCTCCAGTACTCGCCGAATGGTGCAAACCCCATAGCACGGTGAAATAACAGTTCATATGCCGACTCCTTAACCGGACGATCTGCAAAGGAAGAACTGTTTAGGATCTCTTTTGCGGTCTCGGGATGACTTGAGATGATGAAACGAGAGAACCCAACAGAGAAGGCCATGAGTCTCTTTGCATGGAGAGAATGAGATAGTTTTGCAAGGACTCGGTGTGCAGCAGTACCAGAGAAAGCAAAGATGGCACCAGGTGGACCTGGTATTGTTAGATGTGCCTTAGACAGAGCCCATGCAACACCTCCAGGGTAGAACCAGAGGATGAGAAGTGTGATGACAAACAGTGCAAGTGATGAGGAGAGAGAATTGTGGGGAAGAGAGAGAAAGAAAAGGGTTGAGTCCAGGTTTTCTGAGTAGACTGACATGATCTCTGTTTCTAGAGGTTTCTAATTGATATTGTTGGAAACTTGGAATGGTAGATTTGGAGAAGACAGAGGAGGGGGTTTTATAGCAGATGAATGGTGCTTTATATTTAAAAAAGATGATTAATTCTTGAGAAATATCCGGCTGTACATCGTAATTAGGTATTAATGTATTAAATAGGTAAATTATGGCCAATTAATTATTACTCGTCAGTTAAATAGTTTGTTGGGCAGGGGAAACGATCGGGTTATTCGGCACATCTGTGCTATGTGACAGATTTGCCCCTTCGTTGGGTGCAAGAATATGAGGTTTCCTCAGGGTATTTTTGACTTTTCTTCATATTGTATAGATGATAGATAGGTCTTTTTTCAATTCAAATTGTATAGGTCGGTTACTGGAAGAGGGCAAATATCCTCTCCGGTACCGTAAAAGATTCCCTTCACTTTACGGTTTGAGATTCGGGCTGATGGGGGCAGTATTATTTGTCTTTGAGATTCGTGCCAAGTTAAAAGAACGGTCCAGATCAAGTAATTGTAAAAGATTCCCTATTACGTTACCGGAGGTGATGTGAATTCTACTGGAAGATGGAAAGCTGCGCGTTGATACAAAGTTCTTGATTTCTTGATAGAAAAATTAACGAGACCTAAAAATTGTTAATTTAAACTTAAAAAAGTATTAATATTATGTGGAAACTGTATAACAAACTTAGCCACTTTTTTACTCGTTGTCCTCTAATTTAATAATTCTAGTAATAAATATATAGCCTAAGCTACATGTAGTTATCAGATGTACAGAAGGGCGGAACTGGAAAGTTTGACTAGGGGACTAAATTCACGAGCGGATTCAGAATTATCGTCACGATTTAAATAACTAATCGGGTTCAAACCCATTAACTAATCAGATATTAGATAAAAAAAATTATCTTACTTATAATTTACAATGTTCTGTTTTATAATTTTCAATGCTCTAATTACTAACTATAATTACTAATCCGAATTCCAAGATCTCCATGAATTTTCAAAATCCAGAGGGGGCAGTTGTCCCCCTAGCTCCACCTGGGTTCGCTCCTGGATTAATAAAATGCATAATATGTGAAATTACAAAAAATAATGTGAAAAGATAAAATTAATGTGGTCACTGAGAATTGAACCCATGTCCTCATGAACACCAAATAAAACTCTAACCACAAAGCTACAAGCACATATTTGTCAATTTGTAGAGGGCTAAAATATATAAAAACTTACAAAAACGAAAATTTAATTAAATTTTAATATACATAATTAAAACATTTAAAATCACGAGAATGACTTAGCATCCTTGACATACACATAGATCCGCCTCTAAATGTATACATTTTTTTTTTCATAAAAGGCTTGTGAGCCTATTTCATTAACGAAACATTCAAACTGATACAAACCAAAATAGGAGGTTAATGTTCATGCCATCCTATATAACATGACCAAAAACAAACAAGGAATAAAGTCTAAAGTCACCACTAGAGCATACTTAACATAGTTCCAAAAATATAAGAAACTAATATAATACACTCTAGCACCATAATAAATCTCTATTGCCATTAGACAGTGGACTTAGTAGAGTCATCCCCCTCCTCATTAGGGTCACGATAAACCACCATCTGCAAATCAGTAATCCTTTCCTCTGTGGTATTGGGATCCCACACCTGTAGAGGAATCATATCTGTATCATCTGGCATCCAATCAGCCTGCACAATGACACGAATCTGGCGCTTGATAATACCTGCCCAATTGGTGATTAAAGACACAATAAGTAAGATAATTGTTCTAAAGGTTTTATGTGTTGTGTTTTGAAAGCAAGATTCATTTCTTAATTTCCATACTGTCCAGCATAATGCACTAAACATAATAAAAAAAAACAGTTTTAGAATGTCCTGACAAAGAACAAGCAAAATCTATGATATCTTGTATATTGGACCAATTGGAAAATTATTGTTGGCTTTTGCCCATCCAAAACCAAATTTGTTGGGTAAATGGACAATTAAGGAACAGATGATTGGTAGTTTCCTCCTGATTGTAAAATTGGCAGGTAGTACTCCCTGTCCAGTCCTTTTTACTAAGATTTTTTTTTGTAAGAATTCTATTTCTAGCAACCAGCCACATAAAAACTTTGATTTTATAAGGTATAGGTAAGTGCCACCATAGCATGGGGGTAGGAAAGCAGATTCCTCTGAAATTGAGAATCTTGTATAAAGATTTAATAGTGAACAAACCGGAGGCTTCCCATTTCCAGGCAATACTATCATGGGAGTGTGTAAAGGCTAATGTATTAATAATGTGTAAAATAGATAGCCATTCCTCTAAAGTAATTGGTTCAAATTGTCTTCTAAATCAAACTGCATCTCCTTGTGAGTGAACAACCTCACCTAAAGAGATGTTTTTGTTAGAACACATGTCATATAGCTGAGGGTATTGAATGTTTAAAGACAACTGATTATTCCAAGTATCTGACCAAAACTTCAATGTTGAGTGAGAACCAGAGGCATGTTGGACACTACATTTGCCTAGGTTATCTAGGTCCATGATGACTTTCCAAAAGGTAGAAAAAGGGATGTGAATGTCTGAATAATATTTGGAAAGGATGAGGGTTTTCCACATACTAGAATAAGTGTGATTGTGAAATTTCCACCACCACTTCATCAGTAGGGCTACATTCATTTGTTTAAGATCTAATATGACTAACCCTCCCACCTCTTTAGCAAAACAAGCTACCTACCAGTTAACTAAAGCATATTTTTTTCTACTCCTAACAGTACCCTGCCACAAGAATCTACATCTGATGCTATCTATCTGTTTGATCACATAATCTAGGACTTTATAGATGGATAGAGTATTGAGAGACATAAAGGATAATACTGAATTGATGAGAGTTAATATTCCTCTGATAGAGAGCATTTGACCCTTAACAGTTTTGCAATCTTTGTTCAAATTTGGATATAAGAAAATCCCAATCTTGCTTGGTAAGTCTATATTTATGTAAAGGCAATCCTAGATACTTAAGGGGGGAATTAGCAAACTTACATCTAAACAAGGTAGCAAATGAAGGACCTAAGTCACAATTTATGGTAAACAACTCAGTTTTTTGGAGGTTCATCCTAATGCCTGACACTGCCTCAAAGGCCAATATAGCCCACCAAGCTGATTCCACAATATTGGGGTCAGCTTCTAAGAATAGAATAGCGTCGTCGGTATAGTGACAATTAGTAATAGAATATCCTTCTAAACATGTGGGTCCTAAACCTTTAAAAATTTGGGCTATTCTACCTTTAGCAAAAATGTGGCTTAAGGTATCATCAGCCAATAAAGAGAAATGGGGAGAGGGGATCCCTTTGGCTTAAGGTATCAACATTTTTTTTTGTTTTCTTGTTCTTTCTTTTTCTTTTTGTTGTTTTTCAATCGCTGAGAATCGGCTTTTCCTAACTCCGCCCCCTTAGTCTGTACACATTTACATTATAATAGCATATCTCTAAAAAAAAAATTGCTTCGACTTTTCTGACATCTTTTCATACAAATTGGAAGAAGATATATATTTACACCTGCCAATTAGTTACTTATAATCCAGGCTTGAAAAACTGTTAGCTTGACCCGAGTCAAAGAGCTTACTTGACCAAACACCGAGTCAACCTATGTAGAAATGAGAAATTGACATCTCAGATTATGACACCGATCGAAATTAATTTATATTGGCTGAAATTTCGCTCTAGTCGGTACAAATTTGGTCAAATAAGAAGGAAACAAAAGAAAAAGGGAAAAACATAATAAAACATGCTAACAATTGTCCAAAGTTTTTTTTATACTAAATCTATTTGTTAATAACATGCAAATAGAGGTTAGGTGTTGTGGAAAGAGAGAAATTGGAAGATTTTTTCTCAAGAACACAAACTAATGCATCGGTTTATAGATGACGTAGCACAAGATATTTTGCTCTGGGAAGCCAACTGCTAGTCGAAGATTCGTCAA
>JAJGRW010000378.1:0-51414 GCA_025461045.1 Carex parvula | reverse complement strand
CCCCCAATTCTTATCCCTTAGCATGTCCCAATTATATTTATTTTATTTTATTTGAGAAAACAGTAAAATTATAAACTATCTCCAGCATTAAATCCTCTGAGTGTAAAACTCTAAAAATATCTGCTAGTTATTCTAAAAATTTCATGGGTTAAATGACTTTAGTTTTGACAATTTAAAATTCTCATTCCCATATTAAAATTCATTCCCTCCAAATTTTTACCGGCCATTTTATTAATACCCTAAAAAAAAAAACAAATTTATCAAATCTACCCTCACTCCAAAATTATTTTTAGAACCCCTAACGCCCAGCCACTGGACGGTCCATTCTGGACACCCTGACCGCCCAGCCACTGGGCGGGTCCACTACCCATACCAGACTGCCCCATGGCTAGGCGGTCCGCTATAAAACCCCTATAAAATGAGTTTTTCTCTCTCCTGACTAGCACAGTATTCATTCTAACAATTGCAGAAATTCAGAGGCGATTTGTGACGATTTTGAGCGATTAAGGCTAGTAGAGGTATGGACCAGTAACAATCAGGTAAGAAATAGAGCAACCGAGATCGGGCGTAGCGAGAGGGAGGGTCAATTAGTGATCGAGGTAAAATGAGGGAAAAAAGTATAAGTGTCAAATATGTCGTGATTTCTTAATTGTGAGACATGTAAGATGGAGGAATGGAGTAGACGATATGGTCAATACGAAATTTCAGACGATGACTTTGTGGAAAATCCCTACGGTTTTGGTTTGAAAAAGAAAAAGGTTGATCCAGAGCCTCCTGTATCGGACGATAAGTTTGTTCCGTGTACTTATACTGGTAAGGCCACCACTTCGTCTGCTGTGACTGATCCAGATCCAGCAATTTCGATGATGACTTTGTTCCATGCACTTTCAAGACTAGTTGTAAGAAGTAGACTTATTAAGAATTTATGTTGTAGACTTATTAAGAATTTATGTCGTAGACTTTATTTCATCAATTTTGTGTTTGTTTATATTTTATTTGGTTAGTTTTTGTATATGTAATTAAGTATTGAAAATAACAAAACTGAAGCATATAAAATAATCGAGGCAACTAAAAATTAAATAGTTCACAACATACATCTAAAATAGTTCATAACATAATTTAACAAAACTTGGTAATCAGCGACGACGGCCGAACAAACTCAGCTGACGTCTGGGTCTGGGTGCAGCTGGTTGTGCGGCACCACCGGATGTCTCTGCATGGCTACTACCGGTTCCTGGGCTTTCATGAGTGGGTGGCTACTACCGGTTGCCTCAGCAACAACTCTAGCATTTTCTCTTTCGTTGGCTTCGTTAATGGCATCTGCATTGCATTCCAGTTGAAATAAAATCAAAATAAATATAAGTAAATAAATAAAATCAACCGTACCTGCTCGCTGCCTGTCAGTTGTTGAACGGCGGGCCTGATGTCCCATTCGCCTACCTTCCATCTCGACCTATGGTCATTACTTGATGCTTGTGGGGTCTTCTTCCTTTTCTGATCCACCCTGCTTGCGGGCATGATTCTATCACCAACATAGGCCGGCCACTGATACTGGTTGGGATAAGGATGGAAAGATGCACCCCAAGTACTCGCAAGGTAATCGGTACGGTACATGTGTGCGACATAATCATCCTCAGAGAAGTTCTCTCTCGGCACCCGCCATAACATGTGAACAAGGTAGGTGGGCCAATTGAATTCCTTGGCAAGTGCAGGTTACAGTATTGTCAGGTTAAAAAATAACAACATACTTGAACATCCTTTTCACAAACTCCATAGTCCCATCCGGTCTACGGCCGGTTAGAGCAAACTCATTTAGACAGTGCACTTCGAACTCCAATTGGTTCTCCCCGTACGAGACAACTTTCATAACTACACCTTTCTCCCTATGTTTTCTTACTTTCCCCTCCACCCTTGTTGAAAAAGTTTGATTCCTAGACAGTAATTCGAGGGCTTTAACACGCCGTGCAACAAACCATGCATTTAACTTGTAGAAGGTGTCCTCAACAATTGCTGCCACGGGCAACATCCGGCTCTGCTTGAAAACAACATTCAAAGACTCAGACCCATTTGTGGTCATAATTCTCCATCGGAAACCTCCATCACGGCTTGCAATATCTTCTCATATGCGGGTGGCTCAGCAAGATCTCTGGGATTATTTTTTCCCACCTTGAGTAAGTACGCATTTGCCGATGGACAGTACTGAAAAAAAAACAATTTTAGATGAGAAAATTTTAAGTAAATAATTCAGAAAATATAAGTCAACAAATAAAAATATACATACCTTGGCAAAATCTTTGAACATCTCTTCCACCCTTCTCGGCTTCTTCCTCCTGCAACCAATTTTGAATGTATCTGCAACCCATTTTTCAAATCTGCAGTTCTTGTGTAGGTTGTCTGCAACATGTTGTGCACACAGCCTGTGCACACAATCGCCGTTCGCTGTCGACCACCAGAAATCTGGGCGATCAAAAACATATTTTATTCCTTTGTGCTGCTCTGATATGACACAAAAGAACCGGTCGCCAACCACTTATCTTCGTAAGAAACTCATGAAAAATCCCCAGTTTTCCCCATCCTCCTTCTCAACAATTGCAAAGGCCAAAGGCAACAACTGGTTTTCAGCATCATATGCACATGCAATCAGTAGTCTCCCCTCGTAACGGCCAGACATGAAGCATGCATCTACACTAATGACCGGTCTAATGTATGGCACAGCTTGAATACATGGACCGAACGCCCATGCTATGGCCTTGAATTGCGACGCGTTGTCGACATCCTCTACAGTCAGATTCCAACATTCATACTTAGTACCGGGATTTGTACTTGCTATGGCTTGGAGCAATGGTGCAAGCAAGTTGTATGAACCATGCCAGCTACCGAACATTTGGCAGATCGCAAGTTCACGCCCTCTCCACAACTTGTTGTACTTTGGGGTGACATGTTTGTAAACGCGTCTGACATGTCTAGCGACCTCCTTAAGGCTCATCGATGGGTCATTCTTAACGTCATTTTCAATTACATCGGCAATAAGTGAAGCCGTAAGTTGTGCATGGTCTTTCCTTGATGACGCAGACTTGCATGTGTGAGGTGGTTCACACTTCTTAATAATCCATGCCTCGCCCTTACCCACAGGGGTTGCATAGAGACGGAAGTGGCAATGCGCTTCGTCTGCACAAACCATTACTAACCTTCTTCGGTCCCATTTTTGAATTCTGCACTCCCAGTTGCCGTGAACATGGACCTCATTTATTTTCTTCACAAGTTCATCTAAGTTGGTGTAAACCTGCTGCGGAGCAAGCTCTTGATTGTATCTGACACGCGGCCCAAAAAATGTTATGTCTGCCTCTTCAAAAGCAGTGATATCGTTGAATGTGGGGCACAGATGCCTATCTGTCCGACCTTTAATCGAAAATCTGTCTTTCTTAGGTAAATAATCTCCATCACCTTCTGACATGTGATCAGAATCCCAATTCTCGTCCCATTCGTCACCCGTTTGCAAATCTCTTTGTGGTATGGCATCGATCTCAACATCAAGGTCAATGTCTCTCCGGGTAACAACGGGTGCCACTATAGGTATTGATGGTGGTACAGATGGAAATCTGGGTTGGATTGGGGTTTCAGGAGGAGGTGGTGGTGGTGGTAGATCGGTGGTAAAATCAGGTACATAATTCTCATAAACGGGTGATACGTGCGGTTCATAACTCGGGTGGCGGGGGTTGTCATACCTCGAGGGGCGGGGGTTGTCATAACAATAGTGGCGGGGGTTGTTATAACTAGAGTGACGGGGGTTGTCATACCCCGAGTGCTTATGCCCGGAGTTGTCATAACCTGAGTGCTCATAACTCGAGCTGTTATAACTCGAGTGACGTGGGTTGTCATAACCCGAGTGATCATAACCTCTATTATCCCTAGATGTTCCAACCCCGGGTTCACGCGGAACTCTCCTGGAATATAAGTCCATTACCTCCTGTGACTAAAAAGTGTTGTAAACACTCCTCCATAACGACTCATCTGTTATTGGATACCTGGTATAGTAAGGTCTACCACCACTTACTGTGTTAATCCGAGTAGCTAAATCTATATTATACCGGTTGGGTTCACACCGATCTTTTCATACACTATTCCCTACAGTTCAACAAATGAGGTATTTTCATTTACCTCGAAGCCGTAGGCTGCTTCCTTAGTGTATTGTGCTCTCTCCGCATCCCGGGTAAACTTTCCGTCCACATACAGTGCAACCAATATATTTCTGTTTGATAATTACTGTTCAAAATTGCCTCTCTTTCTTTCTCTTTCGATTCTGAATTTGTTAGAATGAATACTGTGCTGCTCAGGAGAGAGAAAAACCTCTTTTATAGGAGTTTTATAGTGGACCGCCCAGCCAGTAGGCGGTCAGCTATGGAAACTGTACCGCCCAGTGGCTGGGCGGTTAGGGTAGTTTTAAAAATAATTTTAGAGTGAGGGCAGATTTGATAATTTGTTTTTTTTTTAGGGTATTAATAAAAATGCCGGAAATTTATATGTTGCCGACCAGGCCCAAAGTGTTGGATTTGATCAGCTCAGTATAATTGCTGTACCTTTTTTTAGCTGTTTGTACTTGGGAAAATCATGCCTATCCACAAGGACCACGGACACTTTAGTTTTTCTCATAATTGCACTTGCAAATCAAATCATGAAGAGGCAACTTCAACGACCATGTTTGCTATTATATATCCTCCTAAAAGTAACATAAATAGCTCCATCTCGGAGCAAGGTTTGTATTATTTTGTTAAGTGATATTCCGTTTCCTGTTAATTAATTGTAATGGTTTGTGACTTGCAATGCTTGTCGTAATGAGAATTGTCTGAATTCACAAGCTCTATGTTCAATTTTAAATGACAAATACCACGCTCCAAAATTTTTATTAATACCATTCCCAATAAAAAAATAAATAAAAAACCATAAATTTTGAAGAATTCGATATTTACCAGGACCGCAACGACAAATGGTGGCCCCCAAAACCAAAAAATGCACCGTAATATGCTGAGTTTTTGAGTTTTAGGGACCGCTATTTGTCGTTGCGGCCCTGGTAAATATGGAATTCCCTAGTTGGATTTTTTTTTTTTTTTTTTGTGAATGGTATTAACAAAAATTTCGGTACCACGCTTCTTCAGAAAAGAAATAAAATAAAATAAGTGGCTGCTTCTAAGTTTCTTCCATGGTATTTTTGGGATTTTTTTTTAAAAACAGTAATTAAAATAATTAATTTTAATAAAACAACATGATTACCAAGTTTTTAGAAAAACAGCAAAAATCGAAATGGCATTTCGGGTTAAGGTTTTTTTTTTTTTTTTGCTTCACCGAATGACCATTTCGGTTTACCCTATTTTCACAAAAATCCAACTCCAACTCTGTAACCTTGCGTGTAAATACCACTAAACCGAAATGGCAATTCGGTTTAGGGGTTTCCTAGCCTAAACCGAATTGTCATTTCGGTTTAGGTTTTTTTTTTTTTTTTTAGACACCAAGAAGAGCAAAATAAAGAAATCTAACACTGAAAATTTGATTTTTTGTTTAAATTATTTGTTAGATTACTTCTTTTGAATTATAATTAGCAAAAAAATAAAAAATACACTAAATACTTGAAATTATGTTGAATTACACTATATTACAATAAATTATGTTGAATTACACTAAATTACGCTAAATTACAATAGCTCCACTAATTATGCTGAAATACCGAAAATTACGCTAAAATAGACCGATTCTATGCCATCTTTCATGAATCATAAAAAATACTAAAAAAATTCCGAAAATAGTAAAAATGGTATTCTACAAGTTCATTATGTAACTAATTTACTGAGCTACTTGGATTGAATAATATAAAAAAAAATCTTAATTGGAAACTTTAACTCAAGTTTTGAGGCTCTTCTCTTTGTTTTTTGGGGATTCTGAATTTTGGAATCCGACATCACAGGCACGGACGCATGCTTATTTTCGCAAGTTTTCTGAAAAGTGGTCATTTGCTGAAATCGGACACTCGAGCGTCGTTTTATGACCGTTTGAAGGTTCGCCGTCGTTTTTTGTCTTTTCAGTGAAGATATCGTCCCTATTCATATGTAATTTAGCGTAATTAACCGTATTTTAGGGTAATGTAATGTAATTTAGTGTAATTTAACTTAATATAGTGTAATTCAACATAATTTCAAGTAATTTAGCGTATTTTAGTATAAATATGCTAATTATATATCAAAAGAAGTCAAATAATTTAAATAAAAAATTCAAATTTTCAGTATTAGATTTCTTTATTTTGCTCTTCTTAGTCTCTAAAAAAAAAAAAGACCTAAACCGAAATGCCAGCATTTCGATTTAGGCTAAAAAAGCTCCTTAACCGAATTGGCAATTCGGTTTGCTCACTTTTCGGATTTTATGTGGCGTGGTGTGGAAATGCTGTGAAAAAAGACAAAACCGAAATGGCAATTCGGTGAAGCAAAAAAAAAACCCTTAAACCGAAATGCCATTTCGATTTTTGCTGTTTTTCTAAAATTTGTTCTTTAACATTAATTATTACTGTTTTAAAAAAAAATCCGTATTTTTGGTTCCTCTGTTTCTTTATGCCATTCACAGTGTAGCATTCTGTGCATCATTTTAATAAAAATACCAAAATTATCTCCATTAATTTTTAAAAATAATCTTAATACCCTAATCGTGAAGTTTCTAATATATCTATAATCGTCCAACAAAACCAACATATACCTTCCAAAATAATAATATTCATAATTTCTTTTAAGCTATCGTTGCAATTAATTTCGGATTCGCTCCTTTACCTAAGTGCATGTGTGATGACTTTTGAAACTATATATATAGATTGAGAGAGACATGAGAACATTTGTTTAAAATAATACTATTTGACAACAAAAATTATTATGAGAATATTTCTTCACGGATTGTGAGACACATGAGAATATTTCGAACCGGACATATCCATTTAATATTTGATTAGAAACATCATTTGGGACAGATTACAAAAGAATTGGACAATCTACAATATCCTATTTACACACAATGAGAGCAACTTTTAATTTTTTAGAAAAAAAAAATTGATATCTTCTTTCCGACAACCAGACAGTTTGGACCACAGAAAATCTTTAGTTCCACTCAGTTTTTTTTTTTGTTTCAAACACGCCCGTAGGCAATTCCACTCAGTTTTTAAAAACTGAGATATGGGGGGTGACTGAAAATTTGATTCGGTCCATTCAGTTTTTGAAGCGTGGATTTAAGGGGTAGACCGAATATTAGTTTCAGTGAAGGCGGAGACGGGGGGATCGGCTTCTGCTGCTTTTCCGAGAGAAGAGCAGGATCTTGCTCTTCCGATCTCAACTATTCAAAATCGTTGAGATCTGTGTATAAAAAAGTTCTTTGATTCTGCTCTTATCTCGGAAGAACAGCTGAGGCCAATCCGAGATGGGGTAGATTAAATATTTGGTTCAATCAAGGTAGGGACTAGGGGAGTGCAAATCATGTGTAGTATACTAGTATGTGATGTGGTGGTATAAAAGGGTGGAGACCTATGTTACATGGATACGGGCATGGGTATCGGATCGGATATGATATGGATACGGCGATACGGTAATTTTTAAATTTCCGGAAACGATACGTCAATTATATATTATTTTAATTATATTATTAATTACTATATAAATTAAATATCAAAAATCATGAATAAAGTATTTTGTATAAGTTTAAATAAAATAGCTGGTGCATTGTAACAACAAAATTAAGTTGGTGTAGTGCTTAAGGAGTCATTGCGTTAACCACAATTCCCAGGTTCGAGTTCCGTGGTTGGCACCAATTTTTGCTCAATTCACCATTCTATGCGCGGTTCAAGCTCACAGTGCACCAAAAATGAAATGGAGAGAACAGTTCGGTTCACGCGCGGTTCACAGGTGAAATCTAGAGTGTCTGTTGGTGCATCGGCGTCATATCCGAGCAGAGAGAGGCCGTATCGGCACGTTTCAACGTGTATCAGCTACCGTATTGGATGGTTAAGAATATGTCACGTATGCCAATACGCAAGCTGGCATATCCAATGCGTATCGGGCACATATCCGTGTCCGATAGAGGTACGGAGCCTATATTGAAGTATCCGAGTAACATAGGTGGAAACTCAACCAAAGTTTCAGTCACCATGTCTAGACCGAAACATTGTTTCAGTACTTACTATATTTGAAGGAAAAAACAATCAATCTAATATATTTTAATGAATCGTTTTTTTTTTTTTCCTTTTCTACAAAAAAAAAATGCAAGAGATCAGCTAATTAATCTCACTTGCTATATTATCAGACAGTGGATAGCAAATCTAAGTGCAATATCATGTGTCGATCTTGCATTATACTTGCTTTATTAGGTAAAAATTGCTAGTGAGTACTGAGTATTGACTACAAGATACGAATCCCTATAAAGCAAATGCTTTTGGTGAGTTATATGCCAAATCTTGAGCTTAGCCCCTAAGCTATATTAGGGTTCATATAAAGTAATTGCTTTTGCTGAGTTATATCCCAAATCTTAAACCTAGCTAGCCCCTAAGCTATATTGCTGTCTTTTTGAGTGTTATCATCTCATTTATAAATTAAAAAAAATGTTATCATCTTAATTGCATGTCTATGGCCTATCTACAATTTTAGCCATTGTTATCTTTCTTTTTTTTTTTTAGGAAAAGCCATTGTTATATGTTGAAAATAACTTACGCATTTTTATTAAGAGAACGGAGTGGGTCTGATGTCCATCGGACCTACTTTTAGGTTCAACGAGCATGATGACCGTCCGATCTAATTTAAGATTTGTGCACACGAAAATTGAAACATACATGCACGAAGTGTAAAGCGTTCCGTATGAATATTAAAGCAAATCGACGGTGATTAAACCCATCAAACCAAAGTAGGTCCGATGCCCATCGGACCTACTCTCAAGTGTTTTATTAAAGACAGGAGTGGGGGCATGCACAATGAATTTTTTTTTTTTTAAACTTCTGTATTTATGTACGATTTCTATATAATTTAATTGTCTCAAATGGCTATATTGTCTATGTATGTAATTTATACATTAGGTTTGTACACAGTACATAATGATTCAATAATCAATAAAATTTTAGATACTCTTTTTATGAAAAAAAATTCATTATCCCTGTTTGTATACCCATATGCTTCTCAGTAATATAAAACAGTTTCTTGCTGAAAAGTATATTGATATATATAGGTAGAGTAGAACTAGGGTGTTCCTAAGTTCACCAAGTTTCGTTGTGAACTCAACTCTAAAACTTATCGGATTGACTTCAAATGACGAATCTGAACCGTTCAAACCCGTTTACCTTACAAGTGATGCGTCTATATGTGAAAATTTTAAATTTTCGAATTAATTTTGTATAGAGTCAAGCGGTCAAAATTAGAAGGTCTATAAATTAATTTTAGTGCATTCATTTTTTGAACATTTTTTGACCACTTGACTCTATACAAAATTAATTTGAAAATTTAAAATTTTTGTACATAGATGCATCACTAGTAAGGTAGACGGATTTTAACGGTTAGGATTCGTCATTTGAAGTCAATCCGATAGGTTTTAGAGTTGAGTTCACAAATAGGCTTGGTGAACTTAGGAAACACCCTAGTTCTACTCTATATAGGTATATTTATTTATTACATCTACTAGGTAATTTATTTATCATTGCAAATTGTGATTTTGACATCCGCTACTATGATAAGTTGCTATGATTACAAAGCGATAGTTTGACAACTGACAACAAATTTAACAATTGAAAAAGAGTGAATCTATGGTACATAGCACGATTTGATCTGTAACACGGATTAATATTTTTCTTTTTAAAATAATAACGGCCGTTTATTATGATTTTCATATGAATATATACGTGCAGATCAAATTTTATATTTTTTAGAAGTTTTTTACTATTTTTTTAGATAAATAGAAAATCACTGTTTTTGGATGATCCAGAATTTTCAGATCAAGTGATTTTCTACTTATCTTAAAAAATAGTAAAAAATTCTAAAAAATATAAAATTCAGTTTGCAAGTATATATTCATATGGAGATCATGTTAACGGTTCGGATCGACCGTTAGAATTTTGAAAACAAAAATATTGATACATATTACAAACCAACCAATGATATGCATAGTACCATAGACTCACTCATTGTAAAATATTACGCAAAGTTCTAAATAATGATTATAGCGCTATAGCTTTTAAAGTCCGAAAAAGCTATAGCGCAGCTATAGCTAGCTATTTAGAATCATTATAAAAGAAAAGCGGTTAATAGCGTTATAGCTTTTGAGGTCCGAAAAAACTATAGCGAGGTATTGAGTAGCTATAGTTAGCTATTTAGAACTCAGATATTACCTAAAAAAAAAGTAGGGCAATTGGTGTTGTCATCAATTTGACACTTGTCTTTTTTATGGATTTTGTTGTCACTCAAACTGACCCAGTAGGCCCAATCCAACAAGGTCAAGCCCAAAAAGTGAGATTTTGTATCATGGACTCATGAAATAGAAATTTATATCTGATTCATAAAATGGGCAAAACTTTTCGGCAACATCATTCCCTTTATTCAGTCTTTGTTTTCTTCTAAGGTTCCCTTTATTCAGTCTTGGAAGCTCCATTTGACACTTTTGTTCTGGTACAATTTGGACTGGTACGCAGCGGTAAGATACTGTGGCTAAGGACTCAGTTGCCTTGATTTAGCATGCCCATCTCCCAGTTTTCATTTGTTTTCTTCATTTTTTAGAGGTCCTCAGTTAACCTCTAATTATTTCTTTCTTTCTGGAAGCTTTACATTGAAATAGAGATCTGGGTCAGTTTTGAGATTCGTGCAGATTAAAACCGACAACTCAGATCTCATTCTACACGGTCAGCTGGATCTGTACAGTTTATATGGTTCCTTTGCATTACAATTTTCTTTTCTATCTATTTATAGATATAGATATATATATATATATATATATAAATAACACGGGTAAATTAAGCTAGTGTGTGTTATGTTTAAGAGAACTTGATGAGCATAACACTAAAATTTATCAGATTAGCTAACTATAACGATGAATTCAGACCATTGAAATCAATCTACTTTATGAGTGATATGTGTACATGCAAAATTTTGAACTGTTTGAATTAAATTAGTATAAAGTTAAGCATTAAAAAACGAAGGTTTATTAGTTATTTTAATGCATTCATTTTTCATTATTTTTTTACTACTTGACTTTGTATCAAATGAATTTCAAAATTTCATGTGCACACATCACTCGTGAAGTAAATTGGTTTCAACAATTTGAATTCGTCGTTTGAAGCCAATCCGATAGATTTTGAAATTATGCTCGCTAAAATCTCTCGTTAAGCATAGCATACACTAACTTTACTCAAAATAACACTATAACTTTACTTCTCATTTCATAGTAAATAAAATAATATCCATAACAACCTTGCCACACCTCAATGTCTATAATGTTAAAAGAAAAGCTGGAAAAGACATAGAATAATCCATTAATTAAATGGATATATCAATTACAATATTAACCAAAGAGCGTACTATAGTTAAGGTTTAAAATAATGATTATCACTTTGTCACGGCAAGGTTTAGAAACACATATCTTGAATAGATTAGATATAGCGACAATTAATTTTTAATATTGCATAAAGCAACAAAAAACTAACCAAAAAGAAATTAAAAGATAAACATACTCCAAATTCCAAAATAATGATTTATTCCAACTGATTTTCTCTCATTTAAAATCAACAACTCGTGTACAACAACGGCATAGACTCTGCTGTTTTTCTTAGAGAAAAGCAGGGTCCTGCTTTTTCAATCCCAACTATTCAAAATCGTTGATATTTGTGCATAAAAAAGTTCTTTTATCGAGATACGTGAATGAAAATTTTTGAATGGTTGGGATCAAAAAAGCAGAATCATATTTATCTCTAAGAAAAATAGTAGAGTCGGATCTGTACAACAACAATAATAGAATTCATAATGGGGATGAACAACTGTTGGCATTGCAAAAAGTGTAACCTGAAGACAGATTGACATATTTGCCAAAAAGAAAAGAAAAAGACAAGTATTTTTTTATTAAATTAAGAACTATGTTTTGATCTAGTAATTTTCTTATAGGTCATGAGTTTGAAATTCGGATGAAAAAAATTATTTGTTGTAATAATAAGGATATAAAATTTGGAGACTTGATCTTTATCTTTCTTAAAAAAAAAAGTTTTTTTATTAAATTAAATAAAAGTTTTAGCTTATTACCGATTACCCTAGAGGAGAGAGAAATTCATGTCACCTGTATTTAATGCACCGTTTGAGTTTAAATTCAATCCTTGTGGTCAATATTAGCATGAATTTTAAAGATACTCGTGCATTACTGGTATGGACCCGTATTCTCTGCGGAGTTCATAAAACTCCGCAGCTGCGGAGCAAAACGAACGGACCAAATTAACTCTCAGCCGCTTTGAGACTCGGGTTAACGGAGGGGGCAGTATTATTGGGCTTTTAGATTCGTGCCAAGTCAAAACTAACGGACCACTAACGGACCAGATTAAAAGAACCGCAGGTGCGGAGTTTTTAAACTCCGCAGAGGATAGCGTTCCTTACTGGTATGAGCCAGAACGGTGCTTAATGCAGAGGTTCAAACTCTACCCTGAAAATTCAAAATTAATTTACAAAAACTGAGTTTTGAGCCTTTGTCCTACTCTGAAAATTGATATTACCCTACCCTGAATAGCCCGTCAATTTTATTAATATCCATAGTTAATAGAAATTAATAAATATACCCAGCTCCTCTGAGTTTCGATAAAAATATCTATCGGCCATCAAATGGCCGGTTTTGAATTTTTTTGTTTACCGGCCATTTAATGGCCGGTACCCTCAATTTTCTTTTTTTTAGAGACACTATGAAGAACAAGATATTGAAATCTAACATTTAAAAATTCAAATTTTTTGTTTAAATTTTTTGTTAGATTACTTCTTCTATCAATGTATAATTAGCATATTTATACTAAATATGTTAAATTACTTGAAATTATGTTAAATTATGCTGAATAATACTAAATTACATTAAATTACGCTAAAATAAAATAAATTACGCTAAATTACATATGAATAGGGACGATATCTTTACTGAGAATGCGAAAAACGACGACGAAACTTCAAACGGCCATAAAACGGCACTCAAGTGTCCGATTTCAGCAAATGACCACTTTTTGGAAAGCTTGCGAAAATACGCATGCGTCAGATTGCTATCCTGTTTTTCAAATTCAAAATTGCCAAAAAACAAAGGGAAGTGCCTCAAAACTTGAGTTGAAGTTTCCGATTAAGATTTTCATTTCTATTATTCAATCTAGGTAGATGTAAAGGATGTATACGAGAGAATTAATTGAGATTGCAAACATCAACTATTTTTTTTTTCAATTAAGGTAATATATGACAGCCATGAGAATGTATTTATCCAGTTGATCGGAAATTTTGGTCCCTGTTTTCTCAGAAATTTGGGCCTAAATCTTGCAGAAAGTACGATATATTTTGGGCTTGTGTAAGGCCTCAAATTTGTTGTATTTCAACTATTTTTGATGGGTACAAAATCTTGGGTCATGATTGAGCTTCTACGCCTAAACCCAAATTATTCTCAAGAAATTACATGCAGAAATTAAAAAAAAAAGTTTCATCTTTATATGAACATATGGCAATTCAGTAATGAATGGGCTCATTTTGAAAAAAAAAAAATAATAATGAAAACGTTTACCATAATAAAATTACTTTTAACCATGCCCATGTGATATTCAGAATACTTTAAAGGAAAGATTTGTAAAAAGTAAAATTCAATAATGAAATTTTAGAAAAATTGAAATCCCATCTCCAAAGGTGCAAGAAAAAAAATCATAATCTGTGATTCTCTCCAGATCAATTCCAATCTAGCTCAAGTTTGACTTAACTATATTTTTGAACGAGGAGGGCTCAAATGCTTCATTGTTTCATGTTTCAATTATACCTTAATATCTTTATTTTTAATTTTAAAGTTCAAATAGACGATCTGAACCGCTCAACATGATATCTACATTAAAATATGATTGGAAACCAAATTTTATATATTTTTTTTAAATTGTTTACTATTTTTTAAGATAGATACAAAATCATTGTTTTTAGATGGTCCACAATTTCATGAAAAACAGTGATTTTGTACCTATCTTAAAAAATAGCAAAAAAATTTCAAAAAATATAAATTTGGTCTCCAATTATATTTTAACGTGGATATTATGTTGAGCAGTTCGGATCATCTGTTTGAATTTTAAAATTGAAAATAAAAATATTAGAATACGATTGAGACATGAAGCAATGAGGCATTTGAACCCTCCTCGTGTTTAGAATAGGAGAAACATAAATAATTCGTTTAGTTGTAAATGTTCTGCATTTTCTGAAACCTGCATCTCAATTCTTTTAGGTACAAATGTAAAAAAAACAATTCTAGATATATATTGTTATACCTTTTGACAAATACTGGTAAGTAAATATATATAATCGGAAAAGGAATAAACATTAATTATACTATCCTTTATTTAGAATAATACATTAATATTTACAAGAAAATATTCTAAAAAATAAGTTCTGTAGGAAATAACCTGACTGTAACAGGACATTTTCTGGGGACAGATATCCTCCCAGGTACCTGATTCAAGCAAATTGCCACGGCCGGCTCAGATTAATTCTATTTGGACCAAACTCAATCTGGTGCCTAATGAGACTGTAGGGATCTGTTTTGAGATTCGTGCCATATTAAATGGGTCGTCTGATCGTAATTTGCTTGAGTCAGGTAACCTGAGGTGATGTGAATTCCATTTTCTGGTATTGGGTTAAACGAATCAAATTTCATCACGGCGGATGTTATTTGGTCTCTGAAAAGAAATAAATGGGCTGCTTGCAGCGCGTACAAATATAGTAACACAATTCAATTCGTGTTTAATTCGTCTTTTGGACGTTTTCGAACTAAATACCGAATAAACGCGAATCACAAGTTATTAACAAAAAAAAATTAAAATTTCTTTTTTTGGGATTTTTTTTTGCTTCCTTGTGATACTGAATCATTCCCGAATTATTTATGAATCACGAATTTTTAACTCCACCAAACCGAACTCGAACTATTCATTTGTCACTATGCGTACAATCAGTCAGTCAAGTGTTGACCATTAAACTTAAATTTGTACAAACAGAGGTAAAGAATTTTTTTTATTTTTTTGAGCTAGAAAGATATCTTTTTTATCTTTGGTATACTAATTCAAAGTTGACAAATTAGGAGCTGAGCCTGAGAGAGTGAGAGTTATACCGGTTAGAAGTTGAAAGAAAATGACACTTCAACCATGACTGAGGTATGACATGGCACATGACAAGTATCTTTTCTCCAACCAGACACTTGGCATCATGGGGATCCATATCCTCCCCGGTACAGTAAAAGATTTCTTCACTTAGCTCTCAGCCGGTTTGGGATTCGGGCTGACAGAGGGGGCAGTATTATTGGGTTTTGAGATTCGTGCCAAGTTAAAAAGAACGGTCCAGATCAAGTAATTGTAAAAGATTCTCTATTAGGTACCGGGGCTGATGTGAATTCGGCATCATGGTCGGCCCTAGTGCAGGCATCCAGGGCAACTGCCTCGGACCCCAAGATCTAAGGAACTCCAAAAAAAAATTAGTTTGTATATATATATATATATAAAATTAATCTGTATATATTAAAAATAAATAAAATAGTAGAGCTCCAATTTTGTATATAAAGTAGGGGTGTTCAAATGGTTCGGTTTATTTTGTTTAAACTAAATCAGAAAAGTTTGAATTAAATGGTTCATTTCGGTTTAAAATTTTTCAAAATCGGTTGGACCGAACTGACCGAACTTAAGCCATAAATAAAATCACCGAATTTTTGGTCTACTTGTGAAAAATCGTCAATTGCGACTTCTTTCTCCTCTGTGCGGTTGTGCCCGATCTAACTCAATAACCCTAGTTTCTGAATCGCGTGCTCCTCCCCTTTTTTCCATTATCCTTTCTATTTTCTTTCTTCAAATCCCTATCAGCCAAGATCAAATACAAACTCTACCGACATTTTTATTAATATCCAAAGTTTAATACAAATTATTAATTATACCCAGAACTGAACTCAATATCGATATATACCCAAGCCGGCCATTTTCTGGCCGGCTTAGGGAGGGTACATAGCCGGCCAGAAAATGGCCGGCCATGTACCTTTTTTTTTTTTTTTTCCGTTTAAACCCCTATATATACCCTTTTTTCTCTCTCTCCTCTCACAATCCTCTCATCCCAACCCAATTCCGAATTCTCTCTTCTTCCTTGAGGTAATTTTTTTTTTATCTAATTTAATTTTTAATTTATTTATTTTAGGGTTTAGGGTTTTAGGTGTTATAATTTAGATTATGTTGTTGTAATTTAGTGTAATTAGCTAAGTTAACTAATATTTAGTGTAATTAGCACAATTGACCAATATTTAGGGTATTTTGGTTTTTTTTTACCCTAATTATGCCGATTAAACATAATTTTACCGAAATAAGCACGTTTGATCAATTTTTAGAGTATTTTGGTCTTTTTTACATAATTAGACTGATTAAGCGTAATTTAGTGTAATTAGCACAGATAACCAATTTTTAGGGTATTTTGGCTTTTTTACCATAATTAGGCTTATTAAGCGTAATTTTACCGAAATTAGCACGTTTGACCAATATTTAGGGTATTTTGGCCTTTTTTTACCATAGTTATGCTAATTAAGCGCATTTAGTGTAATTAGCACAGATAACCAATTTTTAGGGTATTTTGGCCTTTTTTACCATAATTAGGCTGATTAAGCATAATTTTACCGAAATTAGCACGTTTGACCAATTTTTAGGGTATTCTGGTCTTTTTTACCATAATTATGCTAATTAAGCGCAATTAGTGCAATTAGCACAGATAACCAATTTTTAGGGTATTTTGGCCTTTTTTAACCATAATTAGGCTGATCAAGCGTAATTTCACCGAATTTAGGTTATTTTAGATATCAGGATGCCTAGAGCACGGCCTACCCAGCGTCCATTAGTGGACGAGCAGATCAGTACTAGCAGCACGGAGCACATCAGTCCTCTCTTGTGGATTCCCCACAGCGAGCACCGAGTCTCACTGGCTTCTCGTGAGGTACATTCCTTTTCTTATATTTTCATTAAATTTTGTTGGGTTTAAATTTTATCATGTTATCACCATGCGGATTACCTTTTTCAACGCAGGACATTAATCTTCTAGATGTGAAGTTGCGGTGCGTACACATGAAGTACTACGAGGTGATGCGGCCGTACCTCTTCAACATGGGTCTCCACCACGTTGTGGACATCGTGCGCACAGAGAAGAGCATCATCAATGCATCTCTAATCGCCGGACTGGTGGAGCGATGGCGTCCCGAGACGCACACGTTTCACATGCCTTTCGGAGAGATGACAGTGACTCTCCAGGATGTGAGTGCTCTCTGGGGTTTGGCTATCCATGGCACACCCGTCGGCGGCGTCTCTGACAGCACCAGCTTCGCAGGTTATGTCGATGAGTTGTTGGGAGCTGACCCTGAGTATATCATTGGGGACCGAGGGAGGTCCAAATTTCATCTGCGGATGACGAGGTTACGGCAGCACTTCATCGCGGGTCTTTCGGCAGATTCCACAGAGGAGGAGATTGTGAGGTAAATTTTATAACTTGTTTCTACTAATTAATTTATAATACGATGATTCTATTAGAATTTTTATATGTTTTGTATTGCAGATATACACGCGGCTACGTGATGGACCTTTTTGGTTCTGTCATGTTTCCTGATTCCAGCGGTGATCAGGTGCCGATGATGTATCTCCCGTTGCTGATGGGCATTGAGCGGCCGTCGTCGTACAACTGGGGTGGAGCTGTCCTGGCGCATCTGTACTCAAACCTGTGTCGCAGTAGTGAGGTAAGTCACCAACTCTTATTTTAGTGTAAATTATTTAATCAATCAATCCATCAAAATACACTGACGCGTAATTTTCTTGAAAATGAAGCCGACGGCGAAGCAGATGTACGGGCCGGTACTCCTGCTTCAGCACTGGTCGTGGTCACGTCTACCAGTGGGCCGTCCTATCCCCAATGAGGCGCCGGATTGGGGAGAGCCAGACACGTTTCACTGCCCGGCATACGCCAAGAAGTGGCACGGTTTCCACCACTACCAGGATCGGACCCACGGTGCTACCGTTGGGATCAGGACAGTCCGGTCAGAGCTTCAGAGTTTGCCTGAGCCTCTTGTTGAGTGGACGCCGTACGATCAGTTGTACGAGGAGTTCCTCTTGCCGGGCAGTGTGACTGACGAGCAGGAGCAGGCGATGTGGTTCTACCGAGGTCCGCTCATACATTTTTGGACAGTGGAGCACCACTACCCAGATCGGGTGCTCCGACAGTTTGGTCGAGCGGCGTTGATTCCTGCAGACCCATCTTTGCCGAGTTACACGCACAGAGACCTGCACCGGTAAGTCGTAGTCTATTGTATTTATTAAATAAATCATATTACTTGATAGTTTTTTATTGCAACTAACGTCTTCTTTACAGCGTTACCCACCGAGCGCGACTGGATAAGGACTGGAGCAGCCATTACGATGCATACTACATGACGGCCTTGGATCCTCAGTATACAGACTTCTATCACGAGCCAGATGTGCTTCAGCAGACCCCGGGGGATCCCCAGTTGAGGTACGATGTATGGTACACGCAGGTCTGCATGGCGAGTGTCTATCTGCAGGGTGATTACGGTGCCCATCTCCGCGACAGGATCCAGATGGATGATGGTTACCATCCCACCGGTCGTGGATGGGCTCGCCAGGTAAAGCACATAAAACCACATAGTTTTGGTCTAACTTAATAATACATTAAGGTTTGATCTGACACGCTAAATTTTTTTCAGCTTTTGTCAGCGATCAAGGAGTGCGGGCATGGGATCCGCATGCTGGGAAAGAAGAACTGGAGACTGCTTGGGTACCGCACCCTCAAGAAGAATGCGAATACAGTGGAGGATGCCGGGCACGGTGGAAAGATCATCGGTATGCTGCGGGACGCCAGAGAGAACATCAACTGGCGTGAGATAGATCCGCATGAGCCCGATCGGAGCCCGGTTCTGTTAGATGATATGCCATCTTCTCCCGATTCACATCCAGAGTGGGACTACCACCGTTGGGTATTGTCCGACGTTGGGTGGACGGCATGGTACGACGAGCATGGACGTCCGGTGCAGCCTCAGGTATGTCATACTTCAGTATCAGCTAGATGTTTTAATAAATTTCTTCATTCATATCAAATTTAATAAATTATGTGTATGATTGCAGGGTCCGGCAGAGAGGCCGCCACAGCCACCACCTGAGATGTCCGATACTTCTGAGTACGAGTCCCTCTCGTACAGTCTCCAGGAATTCGGGGTATTCGATGAGGATTTCAGCTCGGCACCGAGGGTACCCCGATATGGCACAGAGATGCCGCATGATGGAGAGGCTAGTGGTAGCGGGTCTCATGCTCAGCCTGCCTTTGGGAGTGAGTTTGCCGCATCTATCTTCGCTACACCTCCGCCAGTACCACCAGTCTCCACAGGCGATGCCAGTTGGGATACCGCCGAGCAGATACTGAGGTCTGCCGATGCCCCAGATGAGCCCGAGAGAGACGGAGCCTGGCCGCGCTGGCCGCGCCGGGCAAACGCCGGAGTACCGCCTCATCGATATTCTCCCTCTCCGTTTTAGTTGTATTTTTACTAGTTTTGTACTATTTATATTTGATATACTATTTATGTTTGGTATATTTGGATTATCCTATATTTCGGTTCTTGTGTATGTGTGCTTTTATGGTAATGCTAAACAAAAAATATAACAACATTAAAATAGTAGCACAACATAAAAAATAGTAGCACAATATAGCGTATTCAATTAATATAACAACTTGTAAAATAATGTAATGTAATGTAATTTAGCGTAATTTAACATAATATAGTGTTATTCAATATAATTTCAATTAATATAACATATTTTAGTATAAATATGCTAATTATATATCAAAAGAAGTAATATAACAACTAATTTAAACAAAAAATTTCAAATTTTCAGTGTTAAATTTTAATACTTTGATCTTCATAGTGTCTCTCTCCAAAAAACGGGAAAAAAAAAAAAAAAAAAAAGGTACATGGCCGGCCATTTTCTGGCCGGCTTAGGGAGGGTACTTGGCCGGCCAGAAAATGGCCGGCTTGGGTATATATCGATATTGAGTTGATTTCTGGGTATAATTAATAATTTGTATTAAACTTTGGATATTAATAAAAATGTCGGCAAACTCTAGAACGGTTTGTATTGATTCCTCTCTTATTGATTCCTTTTCTCTCTTCTATGCTTGCTCAGAGTTGAACTTAAAACTAAGATCAAATACAAGAAAATTCCTCATGAGCCTTCTGAAATCTAATTGGAAACATTACTACGAAACACCAAATCAATTAGGGAAGTTGTTCTTGAAGAAATTAAGAGCTGATATAGGTACGACTTACGAGAAATTCATTTTCTGCATTGTGCTCGGTTCTTGAAGAAATTCATCTGCAAGCTACAATGCAGTAAAATATATACAGAGGTTGACTACTCTACTTCCATAAGCATGTTCTATAAGTTATTTTTGCGTTTTCAATGTATAAATGGTCAATCTGAAGCACTCAACATGTTCTTCATATTATAATGTGCTTGGAGATCAAATTTTACATTTTTTTGAATTTTTTTACTATTTAGTTAGAATTTTTCAAGACGGTGTTTTAATATGGTAAAAAAATCTAAAAAAATAATAAAAAAAATCTGAAAAACACGGTTTTGAAAAAAAAAAAAAGTCAAGAACCAAAAATGTTGAAAAATGAATGCATTAAAATTAACTTAAAAAGTACCATATTTGACCGCTTGACTTGATACTAAATAAATTCGAAAAATTATAAATTTAGTATGTAAATGCACAACTAATAAAGTAGATCAGTTTAAACAAATTGAATTCGTCATTTGAACTTGATTCGATAGTTTTTAAAATTGACGTTATATAGAATAAAATGTCACTGATATTATACTAGCCACACTCATTAATTTATGCTTTCTTATAAATATGGGAAACAAGTTTTAACGGATCTCTAATTTAGTTAACTAGCATTAAGAAAGAGTGAGTCTATGGTACTATGCATATCACCGATTAGTCCGTATTACGGAGCCATATTTTCATTTTGAAAACCCTAATGGTCGATCGGAACCGTTCAACGTGATCTCCACATGAATATGTACTTGCAGACTAAATTTTATATTTTTTTGAATTTTTTTACTATATTTTAAGACAGGTAGAAAATTACTTGATCTGAAAATTCTAAACCATCCAAATACAGTGATTTTCTACCTATCTAAAAAAATAGTAAATTTCTTTTAAAAAATAGAAAAGTTAGCCCACAAATATATTCTCATATGAAAATTATGTTAAACGATTCGGATCAACTGTTATAATTTTGAAAATGAAACTATTGATCCGTAATACGGACTAATCCGTGCTATGCATAGTACCATAGACTCACTCATTAAGAAAACCAGTACAGCATGCCCATATAGTCCTGGAGCTATTTTACGGCACTTGTCATACATAGCCTGCGTTGCAGAGCGCCTAATGTTTCCTCTCAAGCAACCAAACTGTTAGGTTACAGTGCAGCTAGTTTGAAAATAATTATGCGCGCGCAATTGTTGGGTTTTGGACCTTTTGGTTCATTATTAAACTTTTATTTAGATAATATAGGGATCCTTGTTTACATGCTTTTTTAGTTTTGATGTTGTTATTGTTCAGATCAATTTAGATTCAGATATTATATAGTTTAATTATAAAATATTTAGATTCAAATAATTTTATATTCAGATATTATATAGGAGGGCTCAATTTACAACATTTGTAAGGTACAACATTTTATAATAATTCAGTTTTATGATTTTTAAAGTCTAAACAGTCGATTCAAACCGTTCAACATGATCTCTATATTAAAATGTGCTTGGAGATCAAATTTTACATTTTTTTTGAATTTTTTTACTATTTATTAAATATTTCACAAACTGTTGTTTTTCAGTGGTCCAGAATTGTCTAAAAATAACAATTTTGTAAAATACTTAATAAATAGTAAAAAATTCAAAAAAAATTAAAATTTGATCTCCAAGCACATTTTAATATAGAGATCATGTAGAACGGTTTGGATTGACTGTTTGGACTTTTAAAATTACTAACCGAATTATTGTAAAGATGTTGTAACTTACAAATGTTGTAGGTGGATTCCCACTTATGTATATTACGATGCTATGAATTTATATCTTTATTTTTAAAATTTAACAATTGATCCGAATAAAACAAGTGTAAAGTTTGATCTCTAATATTTTACATAAAACGGTTTAAATCGACTATTTAAATTGTAAAATAAATGTTGATTTATAACACAGATCATCGACTATTTAAATTCTAAAATAAATGTATGAATTTATAACATAGATCATCGTATATATGTATATTACGATAGACTCTGTCATGAAATAAGGAGAAACAGAAATTTTATTCTTATCCTCCATTAAATAAAAAATTACACAAATATCCACAATTTGTTTTATAAAAAAATATCTTAACTGCCCAAAATCTGGATGGCTGTTGTCTTCCTCTTTTTCTTTTTTAAATTCTCAAATAAATAGCATATATTAGGGCTGCAAACGAATCAAACTTAACCTAGTGTTCGAGTTCGAACCAATTTTGAATCGAACTGATTCGAAATTGAAGCAAGATTTCGAACTGAAAAGTAGAGTTTGAGTTTGATTCAGTGCAATTCGAACCAGTTTCGAACCGAACTGGTTCGAAATTGAAGCAGAGTTTTGAACCGAGTAAGACTCAGTTCGAGTTTGATTCGAACCAATTTTGATTCGAACTAAGCTGGTTTGTCTCGTTTTGAACCAAATTTTTTTTCGAATCAAACTAAATCGAATTACGAGCTACGAGCTTTATGTGCACCCCTAATATAGATAGCATAGATGAAGGATTAATTGAGAAGTAAATTGTCCATCAATTAGTTTTTCTAATGATTAATATCAACCTCACAATATATGATACTGACTATATGATAAAATAAAATAGAAACACCGTATTAGTTCAAGTAAAAAAATGAAGAGCATCTTTCTTTTGGACGGGCGTATATAAATGCTCCAATAATTGTACATATTTTATTGTATGATCTGTGTGTGATTAAAGAAAATATAATTTTTTTCATGTCATCGATCCGTGCCTTCCTGTTATAATGAGTTTTTATCTATTTTTTCTAAGTCATATAACTCATTTCTAGAGCATCTTTTATCTGTACGTGTATTTCTCTAAGACATCTCTTATAAACAGATGAGGCTAGAGCGAGAGATAAGGCAAGAGAGGCTATATCTTCACCAAGAAGGCGATCTCCGACTAGGAAACTTGAAACAGGCGTATCTCAGCGCTCAAATACTGGGTATCTCAACCGTTATTTGTTTTTAAAAAACTATTTCGACAAATATTTTTAATTTGTTTTTAAAAAACTATTTCAACCGTATCTCAACTTGAAATAGTTTTTTAAAAACAAATTAAAAATATTTGTGTATTTTTTTTTATTTAACAAAGGATATAATTTCGGCCAGAGAAGCAATCTGATTATTAAATAGGAAAAATATTAGTATATGACAAGAAATGAAGGCGGTCACTCTTACTCACACCTATTGAGAACACGTGTCACATCTCTTTTCTGCTTTTGTTTCTGGCGTACCCAATAACTGCCCCCAAGCCTCTACAAGAAAAATAGAATATTATAACCGGAGTATTTGGTTTTTAAAAAGAACATTTTTTATAATAATAATTTTATTTTTCAAATATATGTAATATTTAATGATCACTTTTTTTTTGAAGAAACATAAATTTATACTTCCAATCTGAACGCAAAAATATTGGTGCCTATTGACATATAAACGATCGCTTCAAAATTCATGCAAATTTAAATTAAACGATTATGATCTAATTTTACAAAGTCAGGTACCTAATCTGATCTGAAGTCCAAAATATTGAAAGTATTTGGTTTTTCAGATGCTGGTTGAAGAAAATGCAGAACATTTACAACTAAATGAATTATTTAAGTTTCTCCTATTCTAAACACGAGGAGGGCTCAAATGCCCCATTGCTTCATGTCTCAATCGTATTTCAATATTTTTATTTTCAATTTTAAAGTTCAAACAGATGATCCGAACTGCTCAACATAATATCCTCGTTAAAATATAATTGGAGACCAAATTTTATATTTTTTGAAATTTTTTTACTATTTTTTAATATAGGTACAAAATTATTATTTTTAGATGGTCTACAATTTTCTAAAAAACAATAATTTTGTACTTATTTTAAAAAATAGTAAAAAAATTTCAAAAAATATAAAATTTGGTCTCTAATCATATTTTAACGTAGATATCATGTTAAGCGGTTCGGATCATCTGTTTAAACTTTAAAATTGAAGATAAAGATGTTGGAGTACGATTGGAGCATGAAATAATGGGGCATTTGAGCCCTCCTCTCTAAACATAGCTCGGTTATTATTTTAAACATTAGGGTCTTGCTATTAGAAGCGGACCTACTATACAAGAATGGGGTCAATTGACTCCCATTTTTCGTCAAAAACTAGCACTAAAAATATACTTCTCTTATATAAATTATAGTAAGGGATACAAGAAATTGACCCCCATATTTTTGTGAAATTTTATACTATTGTCCCCCATTTAAAAAAATATATATTTGTGTATAATTTGGGAAATTTGTAGCATTTGAGAACTTTTTTTAATAAAAAAAAATCAAAAGTTCACACGTAACACTTCTTATTTTATATTATCTCTCTCACTCATTATTCTTATTAAAAAAAAATTTTGACCATCATTCTATGAATTCCTGCCTCTACCCCTACTTGCTATTATTTTTTTTAATTCTGAAATAATAATGTTCTTGAAGCTTAGCCAATGAGCTCAAATGAATATCTGATTTCGTGCTCAGACTAATCTTCAATCGAAATATACAAATTAAACAGATAAAAGTTTCACTTCAAATATTGTGTACCTAATACAAAATTATGTATATAAGTATTTTATTAAGCAATGCAGCTTAAAGCTCTAAAACAGCTAATTGTTCTAGAAAGATTGCTGTTGCGGAAAATTAATTTTAAAAATACCAATTTTATATTTAATGTTTTCCATGTTGAATATTAGAGTAAAAGAACCAACTATACAATATATCCATGAAAATCACAAAAACACTTTTCTTTGTGACGCATTTGGTAAGAATTAAGAAATATCCATTAGTATATTCAAAAGTAGAATAATTTAGTTTGAAAAGGTTAATATTAAAAAATAGACTATTATACTAAAATAACATATCCAGCTTCTACAATGCAAAAAAAAAAAAAATACGCAGCTCCAATAAAAGACTTCAGTGACTTCCTTCATTTCATAAGGAGAATTAAGAAACTGATATTCGGTTGTTTTAATTCGTGGGTGATAGCTGAGAAAGCTAAAGAAAATTGTAGAGGTGCCTTAAGACTCAGGTAGAGTATTAAGATCCGGGCAAAATGAGATTAAAAGAGGTGATTTTAATCTGTACTAAAAAACCGGTGTTTGGCAGAATTAAGCAGCTAAAGAAGCTATATGAGACTCTTTTAATCTTAAGAAGGTTTAAGGAAGTCTTGCCGAACAACACCCTGGGTGTTCTTGAGCTCGCCAATTCTCAAAGAATTGAAATGATTTTAAATGAAGAATCTAAACTATTAAAACCGATCTAATTTACAAATAACATATTTACACGTCAAATTTATAATTTTTTGAATTAATTTTATTATAAAGTCAAATGATTAAAAACCGAAATTTTTATTTATACCATCTTAAAAAAATAAACCAAACGGCGGACCAATTACTTTTTAAAAAAAAAAAACTGCGGCACCGCTTTTTTATTTTGAAATTGAAAATTTATGGAATTTGGCAGTGTGAATTCACCTTCTTGGATGTCTTCTGTTTGTAGCAGTGTGGTAATTGTTTGATTTATTTCCATTTTTTGTAATAGGGTTGAAAAGTTTGGAGAAAGCAATTCCTTGTTGCTGGAGAGCGGAGTAGGTCCGATGTCCATGGGACCTACTTTTAGGTTCAACGAGCATGATGACTGTCCGATCTAATTTAAAATTTGTGCGCATGAAAATTGAAATAGACGCGCCTGAAGTTTAAAGCATTCCGCATAAATCTTAAAGCAAATTGACGATGATTAAATCCATCAAACCAGAGTAGATCCGATGCCCATCGGACCTACTCTCAAGTGCTGTTGCTGATGCTGATCATTGCGTGTTCCATTCTCCATACAACAAGGTAACCCACCACAGGGTTTATTGCCCATGAAAGCGATCGGGCTTAACCTAAAACAGGGTTGGCTTTGTAACTAAGCCCTGAAAGAAACAATCCTTGTTTAGGATTTCACAAAACAGATGTCACAAGAATTTGACAATTGTGAATTCGTTGGTCCTCGTATAGTCCGAAATTTTTATTAATACCACTGTAAAAAAAAAAAAAAATTATGGAGAATTCGAAAAATACCAGGACCTTTAAGTCAATCTGTGGTTCCATTATTGGAGAGCCGCAGATTGACTTGAAGGTCTCTCCAAAACACAAAAATGCACTATAATATACTGATATTTAGGTTTTTGGGGGCCTCTAAGTCAATCTGCAGCCTCCTAAAAATAGGGCCGCAGATTGACTTGGAGGCCCTGGTATTTTTCGAATTCTCCAATTTCAGTGTGTTTTGTTTTTTTTAAATGGTATTAATAAAAATTTCGGTCGTATAGTCGAATACGCATCCTCTGAGATATCTCATATTTTGCGTGACTTTTTGAAAAATCTCACTCGTTCAAAACGTTGTGCACGAATCTCAAAGCTCAAATAATACTGACCCCCTGCACTAGTGACATTTTTATTAATATCCAAAGTTCATTACAAATTAATTAATATGCCCAGGTTCGCTGGAATTTAATAAAAATGTCCCTACCGACCAGAAAATATAAACATAAAATATTACAACATAACATCTAAACGGAAAATACTCAAATAAACTCTAAAATAGCTAAAAAAAAATATAAAAATAATAATAATACGGGTACCGGCCAAAAAATAGCCAGTAGTGTATTAAATAGGGTACCGGCTAAAAAATAACCGGTAGTTGATTAAATAGAGTACCGGTCATTTTTTGATCGGTAGGAACATTTTTATTAAATTCCAGCGAATTTGAGTATATTAATTAATTTGTAATAAACTTTGGATATTAATAAAAATGTCAGCCTGCGCTATCCGCACCGGACACATCGGTCACGCAACATATGAGATATCTCATAACTCCACCATCAATCTCTTATTATTTATTCATATCTTGAAAATGCGGTCATGATTTTCTGTCAACAAACTTTCTGTCATTACCTCATAACTCCACCATCAATCTCTTATTATTTATGAACATAAAACAATTTTCCGATAGAAAGGAAACTATCCAACGAATATATAGTATTTCTTTGATGACCCCTTTAATATAGTAGGACTCCTTTGGTAATTGCAGTGGCTGAGGAATGAAGTGCTTGGAGCTGATAGATTCGTTTGTGTTATATCGGACCAGCACAAAGGGATCAAATCAGCACTGACAGCAGTATACGGATAGTCTCCAGAACTTTTTGTGCATAGGTTTTGTATGCAACATGTTGCTGACAACCTGTTCCAGAATTGTGGAAATGACAAGTGGTTCAGATGAAGGTTCAAACAAGGAGCCAGGACAAAAAAAGCCAAGAAGGTTGAAAGAGATGTTCGAAGAGTTTGCTGTAGTATGTCTAATTTATAACATTTCGTTTAATTATTTTATAAGTAGATGAGGCAAATGAAGTAACACCTCTTTGTTTTAGTGCAGCTAAATTCAAAGTGTAATGCATTTTTAAAAAAGATGGGCAAAGTACGTCCCAATGATATGATGGAGCCGTCCAATTATGAGAAGATTTTCCAAACATGTGATAGAGGATACCGATTTGGTATCATGACAATAAACGGCTCCGAGTCGCTGAACATTGTCTTGCGGATGAGCCAGAGAATGCCCGTTGCTGCCATTGTGGAGGATATGTTATATAAGTGCAACATATAATTTGTTGAGTGGCGGAAGCGAGCCATGGATTTAAAAGATGCAATCAGTTATTTTTCGAACAGGTGGAGCTCAAGTTCAAAAAACGGTGGCTCAAAGCTGCAGAAATGCATTTGGTCCCTTATACGCAAGGCGAAGGTCAGTAATAAGTTTTATTTCCAAATGAGTACGTTCCAGTCACCCACGGCTCCAATGGAAGTATAAACATTATTCATAAGGAGTTAAAACGTACATTGTGACACGTGAGCCCGACAACATAATGAAATGTACATACAGAGGTATCCAATTAACATCTACTCTGTGCGCTCATGTCTCTGCAGTTTGTCGTGCAAGACACTGAAGCGAGAACCAATTTGTTGCAGACTGGTATACTGTGAACTATTTTGAAAGTACTTGGAGTGGGGTGTTTGTTCCTTATGGCAATATGGGCGAATGGTCAATTTGCCACTCTCCTAGAATTCTTCCTAGCAAGGCTTGGATTAGATTTGGGAGGAGAAAACACACTCGTCATGTAATGACTATGGTCGAAATGCAAGGTAGGCGAAGGGGGCATCAGGCTCGCCGTTCCACTACCGACAGAAATAGAAGAGGTATGTAACATTCATCAAAAATTATATTCATTCTAATTTTAACTAGCTTACTAAGTAACAAATGCAATGCAGAGGCCAGAAACGTAGCAAATGCAGTAGAAAATGAGCGAGTTATCGCAGAGGCAACTAAGTCAGGGTCACAAGGGTCACGGCGTAGCACAGCTACAAGCCGTTTAGATGCATCTGCTATGTTTGCAGAAGCAATTTGAGAGACAGTTGCCATAGAATGAGAGACGGTTGGGGTGCAAGGAGAGCTATCTGGTAGCCAACCAAGGAGGTCAACTGGTAGGCGTACAAGGGCATATGGAAGCCAAGTAGAGCCATCTGGTAGGCCATTTTCTGGAACTGGTCGGTTTCTCGGAATACCGTTTAGGCGTAGTAATAGGTGATTTAAATTGATGTTTGTATGCATGTTGTGAACTTATTTATTTAGATGCAGCTTCGAGAAATATTTATTTTCAATTTGTGTGAATTTTATTTAGACTAAGTTATGAGTTAGTTGAATGTTAGTTGTTATTACTGTTTTTTTCAATATTCAAAAATTAATTCTGGGATTTCTAACCAAAAATTTGGTTCTTTAATGAAACTGTAGAGCAACATCAAGTCTACATGCATGTCAATTTTTGTGATTTATTAATGTATTTAACTGGGTCATAATCTTGTCCAAAGGCAGGGGCAAAATAGATAATTTGTCATTCTAAATAGATGAACTTCAAAAATACATTAAGATTCAGTTACAATGTTACATCCAACATATAACAGAATAACAAAATTGATGTGTAGAGTAAATTACAACATAACAATCACTAGTAATTCTACTCCTTAGTATGCCGCTCTGGATCAGTGACAACAAACAAAGTGCTAGCCTTACCAGTATAAGTACACGGAACAAACTCATCGTCCGATGTTAGAGGCTCTAGACAACATTCTTTTTTTTAAACCGTAACCATAGGAATTTTCCACAAAGTCATCGTCTCAAATTTCATACTGAATATGACGTCTAACAAATTCTTCCATCAGACATACTTGACAGTTCTTTTTATCACGGCATACTAGACAGTTTTTTTCCCCACATATTTACCTCAACCACTAATGACCCTTCTCTCGATACGCCATGATGGGACGATCTACATCGGTTGCTACTGTTCATCATATTGTCACCCGAAAAATCGCCTTCGAAATTGCCCTTTTCGCTTTAGAAATCGCTTTCTCTTTCTCTCTTTCTCTCTTTCTCTTCCAATGTTTCTCTCTTTATCTTCTATGATTTTGAGTGGGTTGTGAGAGGGAGGAGAGAAAAAACGGGTTAGTTATAGATTCTGAAACACAAAAAAAAAATTCCAACCTGCCAAAAAATAGCCGGTTCTAATTTTAGTTCCGGCCAACCATTTTTTGACCGGTTTGGACATTTTTAAAAATACCCAGCTAAGCTGGGTATAATTAATAATTTGTATTTATTATTGGATATTAATAAAAATGTCGGTTCTATGACCAAAGAAGAGGTTCTAAGAGCATCTACATCTCTAGTACTATTAGATTTTCTAATCTGACGTGACAATTTCTAATTTAGTTTCAGGAATGTGGGAGAGTGTCTTAGTAGAAACTATGCAGTAAAATTTTTTATTAAGAAACTGTTTATAAACTTCATGCTGATCAAATGATTGGCTCAAATTATTTCTATTTTTTAATTTATTGCTGACGTGGTTTAATAAAAACTCTAAAATTAATTTTAAGAATGTAAGAGTTAGAAATTTTAGATATCTTAATTTTTAAAAAGAGATTAACAGTTATTTAAAAATTTATTTGAGTTACTGAGATGTTGATGCTCTGATACTATTCTCCACGATTCTAAATTTACTACGACTCTTCATTTTGCATTTGAGTTTGATCAGATATTTATGTTCGATCGATAATAGGCTCATAGCTGTCCGATGTAACTATTACAAATACGAGAGAAAACTGGATAAGTGTTCCGAATCTTGTGCCCTTGAGCCGAGAAAAAAATAGAGGAACAATGTTTGGGTGCATCGACAAATTATGTACAGAGAAGAATTCATTGCTTGTGGGCTTCTCTCTCTCTCTCTCTCTATCTCTATAAAGGTTCTATTTTCTTTTGTTTTTTTCTCTCTAAGCAAGTATTGGGTTCCCTTTAATTACCCCTTAATTAATCCCCTCTCTCTCCCGTTATTGGCTACCGACTAGTATATAAGGACAGTAACATTAAAGCTTAATAACACTAGAGAGAGAGAGAGAGAGATCATCTCTCTGTTGATAGTTATCTACTGTTAATTGAGATATTTTTAAGATGGTTTAGAGCAGATCAGCTCTGTTGCACCAACTTTCTCTTTTCTTTTCCTTTGAGCCTTTTTCCAGGTATGTTTATTTATGATTTATCTCGTGCCTTTGATCTTTCTTGTTAATTTATCTAGTTCGTAGTTGGAATGTGGAATTCTTTGCATGCGCTTCTTCTAGTTTACAAGCCATTTAGTAGTGCGAAATATCTCTTGGATTTATAGTTAAAGATCTCTTTTTTTGTTCTGGTCAATTTTTCTGGTAAATTTGAACTCGTCTATATTTTGTTCGTCATTCAGATCACACAAAGTTTAAGAATATCTAAGATTATATATATTGTTTAAATTTGATATAATGTATGTTTTGCTTTGCAATTAGGATTACACAAAATTGTGAAGAATGACTGATTCAAAAGAGGGAAGAGGTGATGTGCGTATATACAGTTGCATTGATGATCTGACAACCAAATTGGCAGAGTACATCTCTGATTTGTCTGATAAATCAGTTAAGGAGAGAGGATGTTTCTCAATTGCTTTGTCTGGCCGTTCCACTGTTAATTTCATTTGGTAAAGTTTATTTCTGTCTGAAAATACCACTAATTTCCACTAATACATAATGTTGGGGTTTTTTGGGTTTTTTTTCAAATCAATTTTTTCTCAATACCCCTACTACAAAAAAAAATTTAGCATGAACTTGAACATGACATTTCTCAAAAAATAGAAGTTAGAAAAATTGATGTTACTAAAGTTGTATGTAATTGGTTGATGCGATAGGAAACTGACGGGGGCGCCATATATGATAACAGTTGACTGGACAAAGTGGCGGGTCTTCTTTGCTGATGAGCGTGCTGTGGCGAAGACCCATCCTGAAAGCAACTACAAGCTTACAAAGGATGAGTTTTTGTCCAAGGTAAATGAAAAATAAAAAACTTCTCATATTTATTTTAATTTTAATTGTAACATGTATCAGTTTAGTAGTTACTAAAATTGCATGGATGATACTCTTGTACTGTCATCATTAGTGTAATACCGGGACCTGGAATACAATCCCTAGGTTTATGTACTGAAAAATGATAAATGGCAGGTACCGATACCATCGAGCAATGTGTGCTCGATAAATGATAATTTGGAAATTGGGGCAGCAGCCCATGAGTACCAGTTTACTATCAGGCAACATGTAAAGTCACACAAGGTGGCTGCTTCAGTTGCCACCGACTGCCCCCGTTTTGACCTCATCCTCTTGGAGCTCGGCCCGGATGGCCATGTAGCCTCTCTCTTCCCAGGCCATGCGGCCCTCTGCGTGTACCATGATTGGGTCACCCACATAGTTGACTCCCCTCGGCCACCACCAGAGAGAATCACCTTCACCATGCCGGTTATTAACTCTGCGTGTAATGTGGCTATTGTTGCTGTTGAAGATGATAAGGCAGATGCAGTTCGTTTTGCTGTGGGCCCCATTGATGAGTCAGTGGTTGCATGTTTGTCGCCCGCAAGGATGGTGGATCCTGTTGACGGGAGACTGGTGTGGTTCTTGGATAGTGGCGCTGCATCTAAACTTGACTAATGTTTTCTGACACGTGGGGATGGGTTTTAGTTAGAGGAAACGACTTAATGTTTGATTTGGCTTGTTGGTTTAATGATTGTCCTTTTTGCTACTGGTAAAATATAGAGAGAACTTTTTTGTTAACAAACTGGTAATGTTGAGGATACAGAGAGAGAGAAGAGAGGAGATAGAGGTTTTATAGAGAGGCAATTTGTTTTTGTTGCCGCAAAATGATACCTGAGTAATTTTAGGTTAGAGAACTTCTTTTGTAATTGATCTTGGTTAACACCTGGTTGAAATCTCCCAAAAGAATATCAAAATTGGAGTTTTGGTTGATATTTAGAACCTGTTTGTTTTTGCTGTCATATGACGGTTTCATGTTTGTTTTTTTTTAATAATACATGATTTAAAATTTACTGACAGAGTTATACATGGTTTACATTCTTTAATGGACTAATATCTGGGCTAGTTTCAAATGCATCTATTTTGATCTGGGTGTATGTAAAAGCACTTGCAATTAGATCACTTCACAACTATGTTACTCGGATATTCTAATATGGGCTCCGTACCCGTATCGGATACGAATGGTCCACTGTGCACCGCGCATACAACCCAAACAGCGCATGGTTCACCATGCACCGCGCCAAAACAAAATTATTTTGACGCCGAGGAGAATCGAACACAGGAACTGTGGCATTGTACACATACCGCATTACAACTGCACCACTTCACGTTTGTTGTTAAAAGACAATATCTATAATATATAATGTACAATTAGCTATAGTTTTGTATTTTAATATTTAATTTATATAATACGAATGAATAATATAATTAAATAATAAAACATATATATATATATATATATATATATATATATAGACGTATTGTATCCTTGATTTTTGACAATTGCCGTATCGCCGTATCCGTATCGTATCGGATACGATACCCGTACCGGTATCCATGCAACATAGCTTCACAATTAGTAAAGTGCAGCCAGGATGCTTGCTTATAAATTTCCAACAGAATAATTTCTGGTATACTGAATTTTGCCTAATAAAACATGCTATTATCATGACACACTTGTTTAGGATCAAACTAGCGTGATAGTAAATTAACACTGTACCAGTATCAAAGGATTGCGCAAGAGCTGTTTCTTATGCTTTTTTTTTTTATATATATCTTTCCTTTTCTTGCAGGACCTTATTTTTTGAAGAAACTTTTCCCTAGCAAATTACACTTCAGTATTTCATGATTTGCCAAAAACGCCAACAGTTTTAATATATACAAGTCACAAACCACCATTATTTAGGTGATCTGCATATAACTACTAAAGCAAAATTAGGGTGTGATGTGCTCACTAAGAGGGATTGGTGAGCACACCTCCAAAAAGCGCATTTTCAAAGTTCAAATAGTCGATTCGAACCTTCCAACGTGTTCTTCATATTAAAATGTGCTTGGAGACCAAATTTTACATTTTTTGGAAATTTTTTGCTATTTTTTCAGAATTTTTGAAAATCATCACTTTAAAAAATTTCAAATTATTGTTTCATTTTATTTTTATTCCATGTATTTATATGGTTTCATGCAGGGGTGGGGGGCAACTGCCACCTGGATTTCGAATTCTTGTAGAGATCTATAGATCCGGACCAACTTTGTCCTCTCTGAAATTTTTGGTTGCCTCTCTCTGGAATTCTGATATGTAATATATTAGAGTTAAATTAGGATAAATTCTTCGAATTCTGATTGATAATTATAATTACAAGTTAAAGTATTGGAAATTATAAGTTAGAGCATTGTTTTTTATCTAGTACCTGATAAGTTAAAAAAATGAATTTGAATCCAATTAGCTATTTAAATCCGATTCACTATTTTTTTTTGTTTCTACACAAAAATCCAGAATCTGCTCCAGTTTCATGTGCAATGGAATCAGAAAGAACGTTAGAAAATAAATGTTCAACAGTTAGTGGAACAAATATATAACATCATGCTGCCAAAGGTTATCTGCTAGCTGCAAATATCTGAAAAAAAGTTTGGGTATTTGCAAAAGTGAAAATGGTAGCTATCATATATTGAGGGATACTAAATGAAGGGTGAGGATCAACTGAATAATATTTTAAGCTGATTTGTCATTCAAAAGAAAATTTTCAGTAGGAAATCCAACTTCTAGGTATAATCTAGTGTTGTAAAAAACGTTTGTTTAGGCCGATTAATTGGCTGATTAGTCGTTGGCGGTAATCAAATCGTTATGAATTTTTTTGATTAATCAACCGATTATTCTAGATTATGGCCGATTATTCCCGATTAATCGCTTGGCGGTACCTTGTCCGTCCGACGATCGCATACCGTTATTCACAACACTGGTATAATCTACTAAATACAATTATGTGTCTATAAATATGATGAGTTTATAGTTTGTATTACCATTCATTAAACAATTTGACCTTCTTAATAGTTTGAATTTAATGACATTTTGATGCATTATCAAATGATACTCAAATTGCGTAAATTTTGATAGGTAGGTTGTTTGTATATCCAACAAGAGGTCAATTTGGGTCCGATGCCCATCGGACTCAAAGTGAGTTCGATGGGTTCGATGACCGTCTGATCTGCTTAAAGATTTGCGCCTGTAACTCCGCATGTGCTTTAAAATTGTGCGCACAAATCTTATAGTGGATCGGACGGTCCCGAAACCCATCGGACCCAAGCAGCTCTCATCAAACAAAGCACCTACCCAATTTTTATTTTATATTTTCAAGTACTTTCAAATTAAATTGATCAGACACTATAAAAATTAGCAAACGAGTCCTTTGTATATGTGTTATCACAAGAGTTTGAAGAATAACGATAGAAAGGATGGAATAAATTGGTATCTTTATTTTTCCTTAATAATTTGCTGCCTTGATGTTCCTAACTTATAGGGCAATGTTCTCAAGGCTCTTAAACTATCTCTTCACGGATCATGAAAGGACCGGGATTTGGACCTCTTTGAGAGGTCAATCCGGGACCGAAATGAAAAGCCCGGGATCCATCCAAATAAGGCCCAACAAAAAGCCTCATAAAGCCTCACGAGGCTCAGCCCGAAATCAGCTCACACTGTCTTTGTGCGGGATAACTGCTGGAGCGGTTAACATAACCGTCCAGTCTCCCATAACCACACGAGATAGCGGTTATGAGATGGCATATATAAGGCTAGAAGACCCATTAAACAAGAGTCGAAATTCTGAACAAGAGAAATATCGCATAGGTTAGAGTTCGAATATCTTCAAATCTCCTCGAGTTTCAAATTCAATTCTCATCTCGGCCTGCCACTTCGAGGCAGGGCGAGCCCGTTCCAGAAATTCTTTTCCCATGTGGCCTACTCTCTCCGAAATAAGACGTATCAGTAACATTTTTCTTTTTTCCTTCTGAAATATTGATCTCATTACATTCAATCACCACATTTAGTCATTCAGGCGTTTAACAAAGTTGCTAGTTGAGCAAAATATTCCTGAAAATATTGTTTATGGAGGGGAGAGAGATGAAAAGCATATGTAATCATTTTTACTCGGTTTCTCTTTCTACTTTATAAATTTGTGTGTTGTGCTCATTAAGTGGGTTTGGTGAGCACAACCCTTAAGGGTCTGTTCGGTGGGAGCAATACTCATGGGAATTTTTGAAATTTGCTCATGAGACTTGTTCGGAGATCAAATATAAATTCCTATTTATAATGGTATTCTTCATACCTTTTACCTTGTATTTTATGAAAAAAAATCATTAGCTTAGACCTCCGTTTTTCTTTTCAAATGAAGCTGCCAAAATTTTAATTAAACAAAGTTAACATACACGTTAACTTTTATCATACATCAATGCTTGATGTAAGACAAAAATTTATAAATCCTTCATGAGAATTTATTTTTATCATACACGTAACATCAAACATAATTAAACAAAAGACAAAATTTTAATTAAAGAAAGCATAATTAATTAAACAAAAATAATTAAACTAACATTATACAACTTAATTTAATAATGCAAGAAATTGATAAACAAGCATAATTAAATTAGCAACACTTAATTTTGAGATAGATTAAGTTAATTTTGAGTTAAGTTTCTTAATGATATGTACAAATATATTAATCTGAATTAGTGATTATTATCAACAAAATATAGTTTGAGTTTAGCATTACATCTGTAAAAAAAACAACTTCCCAACAAATTTTTCATGTATTTGCCGAACACCTATATTTTAATTTTCCATGAGTTAAAAGTTTTGGGAATTCACAAATTGATATTTTCATTCTCATATTAAAAATTCTCGTTCCCACAAAATTTCCATGTTGCTGAACATGCCCTAAATGGCTTCAAATGACGAATCAAATCCTGTAAAATCCATCTACTTCATGAGTGATGCGTGTACATGCAAAATTTTGAAAGTTTTGAATTCATTTAGTACAAAGTCAATTGGTAAAAAAATAATGAAAAATGAATGCATAAAATAACTTATAAAATAACTAACAAAAATTTATTTTTTTGACTGCTTGACTTTTAAAATTTTGCATGTACACACATCACTCATGAAGTAGATGAGTTTCAACGATTTGGATTAGTAAGTTGAAGCCAATCTGATAGATTTTTGAAGTTGCGCTCACCAAACCCTCTTGGTAAGCACAACACACACTAGCTTTGCTCGTGCTAGCGAGAGTAGGGGTGTTCAAACGGTCGGTTCGGTTAAAACCGAAATAAAATAACCAAACCAAATATTTATTGGTTTTTAAAAATAGAACCGAACCGGACCGATTAAATTTATCAGCCGAACCAAACTGAACCGAAGTAAATTTCAGTTTATTCGGTTCAAACCGAATTAAATCTTATTAATACCAAAAAATGTTGAAATGTAGGGTCAATCTAGCAAAATTGTTGAAACAAGAACAAATTTTAAGAAAATTTTGCACAACCTAAACATCAAACAAGAACTTTAGCTAAAATCGTAAATAAAAATCAAATAAACCAAACCATTTGAACACCCATAAGCGAGAGCATGTATAAAAAAAACAGCAGAGACACTGCCAAAAACCATAAAAAAGTTAAAAAAAAAATGAATAACTGATTAAGAAAAATGTTTAGCACTACTTAAAACCGAAAAGAATGCCATTTTAGGAAGAAAGAAAAAAGTGCATGTTAGTAGAAGATTGGAGATGTTTTTATGCAGTGGAAAGCATTTCTTCTACCTCTTTTCAGGAAAATTGCTCCTACAGTTTTGTTAGCTGTCCCTCCTGATTCTGTACTGGTATCTTTTTCTTAATCTATTAGTGGAGAACGGAGTAGGTCCGATGCCTATCGGACCTACTTTTAGGTTCAACGAGCTAGATGACCGTCCAATCTAATTTAAAATTTGTGCGCACGAACATTGAAACAAACACGTACGAATTTTAAAGCGTTCTGCACGAATCTTAAAGAAAATCGATGGTGATTAAATCCATCGAACCAGAGTAGGTTTGATGCCCATCGGACCTACTCTCAAGTGCTATTAGTGTGTTTAGAAATTTTGGGCTTGATATCAGGCCTTATAAAGCTTTGTTCCTGCAATAAAGCCTCAATCTAACAAAAGGCTTTTTTGGTGAAAATTCAAACAAAAGACTGGTCACCGGACCGAATCTAAATGAACTTGTTACGGTAATGAAGTTTGTTGATTCAAATATTCAATATGCTCGCAAACTTTTTGAAATAATGGACCAAGAACTTCACTGCTTAGTACTTAAAAATATTACTAGCACCAAGAAGTGCCTTGGATAATTATGATCGGTTCAATATCAAAAGTTCAAAAAAATAGTATCAAATTTTCAGTATCTGAATGTATAAAATTTTCAGATCAAGTGATTTTCTACCTATCTACCTATCTAAAAAAATAGTAAAAAAGTTCTAAAAAATATAAAATTTGATTTGCAAGTACATATTCATATGGAAATCATGTTGAACGGTTCGGATTTTGAAAATGTAGCAGGGAGGCGCTCTATGCCATGCATAGCATATTAGCAATTTCCTATATATATATATATATATAAAATTCGGTTTGATACTTGATAATAGCAACACAATTAAATATAAAAAGAGACACTTAATTTAGTCTGATAGCTACATGAATAGAGGGAAAATAGCAATCCCAGTCAGCTCAACTGAAGAATTGCACAAAAAGTCATGAACTAACATGGGGGGATTAGGGGTGGCAAAAAATATCGTAGCTCGTGGCTCGATCGTGACTCGCATCTGACTCGCTCGCTAACAGCTCGTTCGTTACTGGACCGAGCTGTTAACGAGCCAGCTCGTCACTAGCTCTGTCCAGAATTAACGAGTTCAAGTTAGGGCCTAGCTTGCTCGTCAGCTCATGAGCTAGCTCAGCTAGCATCAATTTGTGAATTTGTCTGATTTTGTGTGCATTTAATACTATCTAGCTCGGTCCAGCTCGGTTCAGTTCGATCCAAAAAGTATGTAGAATTTATTTTCTTCTTAAAACAAGATCCAACCAAACCCAGATCGTCAGCTCGCGAGCTAGCTCGGGCTGGCTCGGCACGATTTCAAGCTGGAGTTTTAGCTCGGATGCCAAAGATCCAGCTCGCTCAGTAAGAGTTCGGCCCGAGCCAGCTCGTTGACAGCCCTAGGGGGGATGTATGGGCAAAACCACTTCAAACTTTAATTTATTTTATAAAAGATTTAGGTTGCAATTTTACTTTTCTATAGCAAAAGTATATAAAACGTTTCTTTCTAGCTAGTTGCGTGGCACAGTAATGAATTAGAGACCTTTTTTTAATTGGGTTGGGATAAATTTTTCTTTTTAGTTTTTCTCTTGTTTACCCCTCTTCTTATTCTACCACATGGGTGCTATTGAAGACAGGGGCGGACCCAGAGTATTACAGGGAGCAGCTGCCTTTCTGAATTTTGAGTTTTAGTAGAGATTTATCAATTCCGATCGACTTTGTCCTCCCCTGGAATTTTTTTTACCTCCCTCTGGATGTTTAATTTATAATTTGAGTTAAATTTAGAGTTAAATTGAAATAAATCTGTTAAATTTCTATTGGTAATTAGAATTATAAGTCAGAGCATCAGAAAGTATTGGAAAGTATAAGTTAAAGCATTATTTTTTGTCGAGTATCCAATTAGTTAATGAATTTAAATCTGATTAGGTATTTAAACCTGATTCGATATTTTTTTGCCCCCCTGACGAAAATCATGGATCCGCCCCTGATTAAAGATAACTAAGATACAAACCCGACCCAATAACAAACCGGACCCAATTAAATACTCAAATTTATTATATCATCTCCTAGACTTTTTAGCATTAAGGACGTTTTTATATTATCTTTCCGCCAATAAAATTATTCAAGATTGTAAGAAAAAATTAGCCTTTCCTGATCACTGTCAGCTCGCACGAAAGATTAATTAATGAAAAATTAAAAAAGGAAGGAGGTGTATGAGTAAAGTCACTCTAATTTGGGAATTTTTTTATCTGTATAAATTATTAAAATTAGACATATAGAAATAGAAATAGTGTCTCGTTTTCAATAAATATAAAAAGATTTGGTTCATTGAGTTCGATTCAAATATTATGAATCGGACTCATTGATTCAGATTCATGTTTTTTTTTTTTTTTTTGTTTGGATGGAGGCTGTTCGATTAGAGAAGAATCAAGGTCTGGTCCACAGATGATATCAGAAAAGCATAATATTTGAATCTGGACTATTGAGTCAGATCTTTCTATATTTGTTAGAAACGAGATGCTCTTTTTATTTCCGTACATCTGAATTTAATAATTTCTATGGATAAAATTTTTCTCTCTAATTTCAACCATTTTAATAAAAAAAAATAGGTTGTTTTCAGAAAAGCGTCATATGTTCCTAAATTATTTGGAAGGCCTCGACACGCCGCACTAAAATAAGGCCATGGACTTTGGACTGATTAGATTCATAGGCAGAACACAGCTGGCAAGAATTATATTTAATTAAACATGATTTTTTTCTATAAACCATAATTTAAAAAAGAATTTTATGAAATCAGCCTGATTATTTTTTTTTAACAAAAATCATAAGAAAATGAAATACTATTTCGGTTCGAACTTTTTTTTTTTCCGGACCGAAATGACAATTCAGTCCGAGGTGGTTTCACAACTTTTCAGAAAAACACACCCGTGGACCAATATGCCATTTCGGTCCAATGTTTTTTTAACCCGGACCGAAATGACATTTTGGTCTGAACTATTTTTTTTTTTTAGGGTTTGCTTATAAATTGTTTAGAAAAGTTTTCTTATAAATTATTTAGAAAGGTCTAAAAACAGGTTTGCTTAGAAAGGAAAAAGAAGAGAAAAGAGAAGAGACTGTTTCAGATTTAAAAAAAAATTAGTGGGACTCAAATGACATTTCGGTCTAGAGAGATTTTCAAATTTTTTGTGGCTGCTAGTATGAAAACCTATAAAATCATTTCGGACTGAATTGCCATTTCGTCCGATAAAAGAAAAGTTCGGACTGAAATGACATTTCATTTTTTCTGGTTTTTGTTAAAAAAAAAAAAAATCATGTTAGTTTCATAAATTTTATTTTTAATTATGGTTTATAAAAAAAATTCTGATATCATTGTCAACGAGCTCCTCTCAACAATTAAATATTCTAAAAGCGTTTTAATAAGAGAATCCAAGATTTTAAAAATAGGGTTGAAAACCCTTCGTCGCTGGCTCGCGGCGTCTCTGAAGAGCCTACCACGTCACAATGGCCCCACCAAGCGGGGCCCAATCCAGACCATTTATTACAAATGGACATTAATAAACAATGCAAATATGTAAAATATCAGAATCAGCGGAGAATCTCTTCCCGTTGAAAACCGCTGGTTCAAGACTAGATGCACCTCTCTGGCACGCTTGTTGCTGATTCTTGTCTAGATCCTTTCCGGAGAGATTTTGTGTTGAATGGTGGCATGGTGCTTTTATAAGTTGGAGAGCATTTTTCTCAGAAAAAATAAAAAATAAAAAAAAACAAAAGGTGGGCTAGTATTTTTGTACACTTGTTTAGGACCGGACAAAATTGCTCAAACTCGTAACTCGCTCATTTACAACTTGAGTCAGTTCCAACTCGAGTTGGCTGACTCGTTTAATAAATGAGATGAATTTGAGCTTACTCCAACTCGCTCATTTATAACTCGAGTTACATAGCATTGGTCACAATAAATTCTAGAAAATTGATGGTGCTTATGTACTAAGTTGTTGTGTGAAAAATTACTGGTGCTTATATACTATTGCTGTATGAAAAATTGCTGGATACTGATAAATTCTTTTACTAGTAGTATAAAATTAACTGGTTAAACGAGTTGTGAGTCAACTCGAGTTGATAACGAGCTGAGTTCGAGTTGGCTCTACAACTCGTTATTATCATCCCAATTCGAGTTGACTCGCTTATTTATTTAATGAGCTGAGTTCGAGTTGGGAGTAACTCGCTCAAACTCGGCTCATTTACAGCCCTACACTTGATCGGTTACAGTTAAAATTTTTTGTAATTGGCTAAAACTTGGTGTATTTTATATTATTTGGAGGTCATATATACCTTAGAAAACTAAGAAATTTTTATGGTTGGTACAAAAGAAATGAATTGATATTTTGAGGATAATTTTAAGAATTTTTATTGGTTTCACATTAATTGTAACACAATACAATAATTATGAGATATCGATTTGGAGATTCAAGTGGAAGAAGGCATGGTACCAAATCAAGACTTGGTATCCACAAGTCTGCTTTTGTCCGGTGAAGATATGATTTGAAATGATTAACAAAATGTGCACGGTGGTCAATCTTCAGGGATCCACTCTGCTGCTTTTCTTAGAGAAAACAGGGTCCTGCTTTTCCGATTTCAACCATTCAAAATTTTTCATTTACGTATCTCGATAAAGAAATTTTTTTATGCACAAATCTCAACGATTTTGAATTGTTGGAATCGGAAAAGCAGGACCCTGCTTTTCCATTTCAATCTTTTAGTAAGGATGCTATTATATTGTTAGTTGCTTTTATGACAATTTATGTGGTTGTTCGTAATTTTCTATGTTACATTTCTTTTATGGACTTTAGACTTTAGATGCAAGGTTTTGCACTAAGGTTAGGGGTGCAAACGGGTCGGATATTACCCGTCCGAATTCGGATCCGTATCTGAATTTTTGCGGATTTGGTTATTCGGATACGGATAGTTGCGGATTCGGATACGGATACGGTTTGAGTTTCGGAATCGGATACGATACGGGTACGGATAATTATCTGAATCCGTATAATTTAGTATTTCGGATATCCGACTACCAAGGACTTTAAATTAAAAAAATGAGACTGTATAATTTAGTATACAAAAATGAGACCATATAATTTCGGATATCCGACTCCTACTTGGGCTTTAAATTATCCGACTCCCAAGAGCACTCTTCAAAAGAGACCAAAACCAACATAGACAAAAATTAGACCCGATTTGGGAGAAGTTCGACAGAGAAGAGAAGAGAAAGACAGAGACGCAGTCGGCAGTTCGCACTCCACCCCGCGAATTCTTTTCTCTCTGGAATTGCCATATCTCTCTCTCTTCTTTGCTTGGAGGAGTGCCTGGTAAGGTTAAATACCTCATTTTGCAAAACCCTTATCACAGCACTTGCATGCGATCGTTAGTTCGTTACACCTTTTTTTGTTTTTTGTTTGCTCTTCTAGCTTTTTGTTTAAGTAAAGCCACCTAGATCTGATTTCTCGTCAATCGTATGTCAAACTACGGTTGAATTCTGCATTTTTTTATTTTTAAGTATTTTCGACTTCAATTCTAGGTTATTGATCAACAATATGTGCTTTGGATAATTGGATGTCCTCAGTGTTTTGCCCAACTATGATTAACTATATTATCTTAAACCAATTTTGCATTTGCCAATAAGTGTATGAATATAAGTTGCAACATTCATTTGACATTCACAGTGGAGCCCAAAAACTGCTACTAAAAAATAAACTAATTTTTTTACTATTTTAGGTGATCACTCTAAATGGCATCATCGAGCAGGCCTATCGAAAGTGAGACGCTTCAGAATTCGGCTCCAACACCTGTTGCTACTAATGTTGGTACTAGAGGTGCTACAAACGAAAACTAACCTAGAAAAAAACAGAAAAAATTGAGTTCGGATGTTTGGGAATATTTTGATAGAGTAGAGACCACTAAGGTAGTAGATGGAAAGGAGGAAAAATATGTCACTGCAACTTGCAAAGTTTGTTCTAAAATTTGATGCAAATAGCAAACATGGAACTTCGTACTTACGGAATCATTACAAAGCAAAACATAAAGTTAGTAAGGAGCAAGGGGTTATTAATATAATTGGAGAGACATTCAAGTATAATGAGGAGTTGAGTCGTAAAAATTTGACACTTGCTATTGTGATGCATGAGTATCCATTTCGCATTGTTGAGCATGAATACTTTGTTAATTTTGTTAAATCCCTCCGTACCATTTTTCGTTTAAAATCACGGACTACATGTAGAAGAAAAAGAAAAAGTTTATGAGTTTTTTGGGTCACTTTCATGCCGGTTGAGTTCCACCATGGATTTATGGACTTCACGGCAGAATAGAAGTTACATGTGTGTAACGGTCCACTTCATTGATGAAAAGTGGACTATTCAAAAAAGGATCATTAGTTTCGCACGCTTGCAAGGGAGGCATTCGGGTGCAAACTTAGCTTTGGTGGTTTTGAAAGTTTTGTTTGAATGGAACATGGATAAGAAAATGTTTTCACTTACATTAGATAATGATGGTGCCAATGGTGTGTGTGTGAGGGAAATGGTCGAGCGACTCAACCAAAGCGGAGCCATTTGTTGTGGTGGAAAGCTCTTTCAGGTGAGATGTGCCGCTCACATCATTAACCTTGTTGTACAAGATGGGATAAATGTGATAAGAGGAGGGTGTGATAAAATACGAGAAGTTGTGGGAAAAGTGAAAAATTCTCCTACATTGAGGGAAGAATTTGAGAAAAGAGCTAGGGAGTACAAGCTAGACACAGCGAGAGCACTCTCCTTTGATGTCTCTACAAGATGGAACTCGACTTATATGATGCTAAGAGATGCTACCTACTACCGAGAGGCATTAGAGATGATGCACATCCTCAACCAAGCACGGTTTCCTATTTTTCTTCAAGTGAAGAGTGGAAAGAGGTGATTGAGTTATGTAAAATTTTAAAGAACTTCCATAAAGTAACCGAGATTCTCTCGGGTACTTATCCAACCTCTAACTTGTTCTTTCAAAATTTTTGTGAAATCAAACTAAGAATTAGAGATAGTCTTACACATGAAAATCCAATTTTGTTGAAATGGCTTCTTCAATAAAGCAAAAAATTTGACAAGTATTGGGACCAATCAAACATAGTACTAGCAATAACTTCTTTTCTATATCCACGCTACAAGATGGGGTTTATTGACTTCTATTATCCCCGAATATATCAAAATGGAGGATCACGTGAATTGGAAGAATTCAAAAGAGTTTTGAAAGACTTATATGGAGAGTATGTATTAAAGTACCAAAGTAGTGTACAACAAGTAACACATGTTGGTGGGGGTTCTATTCCCGGTGGTGACTCGGGTGATGGTGACGAGGATGGAGAAAGTGAGTTCCATCAATTTATGTTGGAGAGAAGTCAACCATGAAATATCAAATCTGACAGTACATAGAGAGACGTGCTACTGCGTGGCCTCGTGGTCAAGATTTTGATGTGCTTGGTTGGTGGAAAACAGAAGGTCAAGAATATCCAATCCTGTCTAAAGTTGCTCGAGATGTGTTGGCTGTACCGGTCTCGACAGTTGCTTCAGAGTCGGCTTTCAGCACTGGTGGTCGTGTCATTAACGCCTATAGAAGCAAACTAGACTCAGAAGCTGTTGAAGCGTTAGTGTGCATACAAGACTGGGTCAGAGGTGATAAAAAAAAGTATTGTTTTCTAATTATATCATTTTTCTTTTAACTTATAAAACTGTCTTTGTTTTAATGAACTTTTGGAAGAAACTGCCTTTCTTTTAACTCCAGTAACTAGGTGCAACAATTTTACATGCTTAGTATTCTTTAATCACAGAAATTTTTCAATGCTTAGAATATCTTGTCAAAGATTGAAAAATATATTGAATAATGGGTTTTACTTTTACATGTAGTAGAAGCTTTACAATTAATAATGAAAAAGAAACAAAAAATGATGTACTTGGAATCTTGGATAGAGCTAAAATAAGTATCTCTGTTTAGAACAGATAGTACACTTTCTTAATTCAATTTTTTAATTCATATGGTATAGACACTAAGTTCATGTTATTTGAATAAGAGACAACAATATTGATTCTTTTAAAAATCAAATATTAATTTCTATTATTATTTTTAATTTCAGGTCGTGCGGCTTCAGTTTTTGATTTTATCGAGGAATCAAAAGAAGATGGATCTTGTTTTGAAGATGGTGACAGTGATTGATGTGTTAACTTAAGAGAATACCTTTTGTCTATTTATCTTTTGTGTTAGAATATCTTTAGAGATAATATCTTTTGTGTTGGTCTTTTTAATTAAAGTTATGATTATGTTGGTGAATTTTAGTTAAGGCAAATTCTTCTATGGGCCTAAGGACCTATTTGTAAAATGAGCATATTTTCATTTTCAAAGTTCAAACAGTCGATCCGACCGTTCAACATTATCTCCACATTACAATGTACTTGGAGGTCAAATTTTACATTTTTTTTGAATTTTTTTACTATTTATTAAGATGGGTACAAAATTCAATGGTCTGAATTTGACTAGTTTTGTAAAATACTTAATAAATAGTAAAACAATTCAAAAAAATGTAAAATTTGACCTCCAAGTACATTTTAATATGGAGATAATGTTGAACGGTCGGATCGACTGTTTGAACTTTAAAAATAAAAATATGTTCATTTTACAAATAGGTCCTTATACCCATAGAAGCATCCCTCTTTAGTTAATTAGATATATAGACGTAACAAGTTAATTGGATATATATTTTGAATTAGAAATCCGAATTATATCCGTATCTGTATCTGTTTAATATCCGATCTGTATACGTATCCAATTAGTATCCGATCCGTATCCGTATCTGAAAAAAAATACGGATACGGATATGGGTTGAGCACTATCCGATCCGTTTGCACCCCTACATTCAACACATAAAATCTCTCCGGAAAGGATCTAGATAAGAATCAGCAACAGGCGTGCCAGAGAGGTGCATCTAGTTTTGAACCAGCGGTTTTCAACGGGAAGAGATTCTCCGCTGATTCTGATATTTTTATATTTGCATTGTTTATTAATGTCCATTTGTAATAAATGGTCTGGATTGGGCCCCGCTGGTGGAGCCATTGTGACGTGGTAGGCTCTTCAGAGACGCGGCGAGCCAGCGAGGAAGGATTTTCAACTCTATTTTTAAAATCTTGGATTCTCTTATTAAAACGCTTTTAGAATATTTAATTGTTGAGAGGAGCTCGTTGACAATCATATCTGGAATCTTTTTTATAAATCATAATTTTTCATACGTATATAAGCACCAGTAATTTTTCATACATAAGCACAATTAATTTTTTAAAATTTATTGTGACCAATGCTATGTAACTCGAGTTATAAATAAGCGAGTTGGAGTAAGTTCAAACTCAACTCATTTATTAAACGAGTCAGCCAACTCGAGTTGGAACTGACTCGAGTTGTAAATGAGCGAGTTATGAGTTTGAACAATTTTGTCCAGTTCTAATCAAGTGTACAAAAATACTAGCCCACCTTTAGCATTTTTTTTTTTTTTTTCTGAGAAAAATGCTCTCCAACTTATAAAAGCACCATGCCACCATTCAACACATAAAATCTCTCCGGAAAGGATCTAGACAAGAATCAGCAACAAGCGTGCCAGAGAGGTGCATCTAGTTTTGAACCAGCGGTTTTCAACGGGAAGAGATTCTCCGCTGATTCTGATATTTTACATATTTGCATTGTTTATTAATGTCCATTTGTAAATCGTCTGGATTGGGCCCCGCTTGGTGGGACCATTGTGACGTGGTAGGCTCTTCAGAGACGCCGCGAGCCAGCGACGAAGGGTTTTCAACCCTATTTTTAAAATCTGGGATTCTCTTATTAAAACGCTTTTAGAATATTTAATTGTTGAGAGGAGCACGTTGACAATGATACGTGGAATTTTTTTATAAATCATAATTAAAATTTATTTTTTTATGAAACTAATATGATTATTTTTTTTTTTACAAAAATTATAAGAACTGAAATGTCATTTCAGTTCGAATTTTTCTTTTTTCCGACCGAGATGGCAATTTATTCCGAAGTGCAGTTTTTCATACCAGTAGTCATAGAAAATTCGAAAATCTCTCTAGACCGAAATACCATTTCAGTCCCACTAATTTTTTTTTAAACCCGAAACAACCTCTTCTCTTTCTGCGCAAACCTGTTTTTCTGATCTTTCGAAACAATTTATAAGCAAACATTTCTAAATAATTTTTAAGCAAATCCCTAAAAAAAAAAAAATAGTTCGGACCGAAATGGCATCTCGGTCCATGGGTGTGTTTTTCTAAAAAGTTGTGAAACCACCTAGGGTTGAATTGCCATTTTGATCCGGAAAAAAAAATTCGGACCGAAATTATATTTCAGTTCTTATGGCTTTTGTAAAAAAAAGAAGTAATCATGTTGGATTCATAAAATTTTTTTTTTTGAAATTATGGTTTATAAAAAAAATTATGCGAGCAAAACTAGGGTGTGATGTGCTCACCAAGAGGGATTGGTGAGCACACCTCCAAAAAGCGCATTTTTAAAGTTCAAATAGTCGATTCGAACCTTCCAACGTGTTCTTCATATTAAAATGTGCTTGGAGACCAAATTTTACATTTTTTGGAAATTTTTTACTATTTTTTCAGAATTTTTGATTAAACTAAACAATAATTTGAAATTCAACAAAGTGATGATTTTCAAAAATTCTGAAAAAATAGTAAAAAATTTCCAAAAAATGTAAAATTTGGTCTCCAAGCACATTTTAATATGAAGAACACGTTGGAAGGTTCGAATCGACTATTTGAACTTTAAAAATGCACTTTTTGGAGGTGTGCTCACCAATCCCTCTTGGTGAGCACATCACACCCTAGTTTTGCTCAAATTATGCTATCTGCGCCATGTTTAATTAAATATAATTTTTGCGAGCTATGTTCTGCCATTGTGGGTTATTCTCCAAAATAAATACCCTATGCAATTGAGAAGAGTTTTCATGATTGTCATCTTCATGTTATGAAGAGAGTGATGTAATTGAATCTTTAAAGACAATTTCTGTTCTATTTTTCAGTTGGTTGGTCAAGTGGTACAAGAGATGTAACAATTTATTATTTTTTTACTCTTTTGATTGTATCTTATTTTTAATTTATCTATAAAATATAAAATTAGGGGATTGACCCCTATCTTATTTTCAAAAAGAATATATATAGAGGAGGGATCCACTTACAACAAATTTGAGTTACAACAAAGTTACAACATTCATTTTTTTCATTTTCAAAGTCCAAATCGTCGATCCAACCGTTCAACATGATCATCTAAATAAAATATACTTGCAGATCAAATTTTATATTTTTTTGAATTTTTTTACTATTTATTAAGTATTTTACAAAAAATAGCCATACTTAGACCATTGAATTTTGTACCCATCTTAATAAATAGTAAAAAAATTCAAAAAAATATAAAATTTGATCTGCAAGTATATTTTATTTAGATGATCATGTTGAACGGTTGGATCGACGATTTGGACTTTGAAAATGAAAAAAATGAATGTTGTAACTCAAATTTGTTGTAAGTGGATCCCTCCTTATATATATATATATGTATATACATATATATATGTATATACATATATAAATGTATATACATATATATATGTATATACATATATATATGTATATATATATGAGACGTGGTGAGACGTGGAGTAAAACCAAGTTTTTACTTCATGGCACTATATTTTAATTTTGAAAATTCAAACAACCGATCCGAACTGTTCAACATGTTCTCTATATTGAAATGTGCTTGGAGACCAAATTTTACATTTTTTGGAATTTATTTACTATTTATTAAGCCACTTTGAAAATCGCTGATCCAGTGGTGCAGAAATTTTTACTGTTTTTTTACTGTTCACAGTGGATCAGCGATTTTCAAAGTTGCTTAATAAATAGTAAAAAAATTCCAAAAAATGTAAAATTTAGTCTCCAAGCACATTTCAATATAGAGAACATGTTGAGCGGTTTGTACAACAAGGTTAATAATGTGAGCGGCACATCTCACCTGAAAGAGCTTTCCACCACAACAAATGGCTCCGCTTTGGTTGAGTCGCTCGACCATTTCCCTCACACACACACCATTGACACCATCATTATCTAATGTAAGTGAAAACATTTTCTTATCAATGTTCCAATCAAACAAAACTTTCAAACCACCAAAGCTAAGTTTGCACCCGAATGTCTCCCTTGCAAACGTGCGAAACTAATGATTCTTTTTTTAATAGTCCACTTTTCATCAATGACGTGGACCGTTACACACATGTAACTTCTATTCTGCCATGAAGTCCATAAATCCATGGTGGAACTCAACCGGCAAGAAAGTGACCCAAAAAGCTCATAAACTTTTTTCTTTTTCTTCTTTAAACATATCCAATATTTTCTTTCTACATGTAGTCCGTGATTTTAAAGGAAAAGAGGGACGAAGGGATTTAACAAACTTAACAAAGTATTCATGCTCAACAATGCGAAATGGATACTCATGCATCACAACAGCAAGTGTCAAATTTTTACGACTCAACTCCTCATTATACTTGAATGTCTCTCCAATTGTATTAATAACCCCTTGCTCCTTACTAACTTTATGTTTTGATTTGTAATGATTCCGTAGTGCGAAGTTCCATGTTTGCTATTTGCATCATTTTTTAGAACAAACTTTGGCAAGTTGCAGTGACATATTTTTCCTTTCTTTCCATCTACTACCTTAGTGGTCTCTACTCTATCAAAATATTCCACAAACATCGAACTCAATTTTTCTGCTTTTTCTAGGTGTTTTCATTTGTAGCACCTCTAGTACCAACATTAGTAGCAATAGGTGTTGGAGCCGAATTCTGAAGCGTCTCACTTTCGATAGGCTTGCTCGATGATGCCATTTAGAGTGATTACCTAAAATAGTAAAAAAAATAGTTTATTTTTAGTAGCAGTTTTGGGCTCCACTGTGAATGTGAAATGAATGTTGCAACTTATATTCATACACTTATTGGCAAATGCAAATGGTTTAAGATAATATAGTTAATCTAGTTAGGCAAAACACCGAGGACATCCAATTATCCAAAGCACATAACTGTTAATCAATAACCTAGAATTGAAGTCGAAATTACTTAAAAATAAAAAATGCAGAATTCAACCGTAGTTTGACATACGATTGACGAGAAACCAGATCTAAGTGGCTTTACTTAAACAAAAAGCTAGAAGAGCAAACAAAAAACAAAAAAAGGGGTAACGAACTAACGATCGCATGCAAGTGTTGTGATAAGGGTTTTGCAAAATGAGCTATTTAACTTTACCAATCCTCAAAAAAGAAGAGAGAGAGAGAGATGGCAATTCCAGAGAGACAAAAGAATTTGCGAGAGATTGAGTGTGAACTGCCGACTGCGTCTCTGTTTTCTCTTCTTTCTCTGTCGGACTTCTCTCA
>JAJGRW010000377.1:58575-262201 GCA_025461045.1 Carex parvula | reverse complement strand
TATCTCAATGTGGATCAGCACATGTCAGTACCAGTACACGTCAGTGTGTTCAAACTTGTGCCCATTTTAGTCCATCTATCAATGTATGAACTGGAATTACTACAGTTACACAGATGAAGTGCTACTGCTAGTTGCTACTCTAAATTTGGTTTAAAAACACATGTTGCCGGCTGTCGGTTCACAGCACTCACACGTACCTTTACACTGGTGGTGACAGCTCTTCCCTTGTCTTTCATCCTGAAGACCCTCTTTCTCAGTACAACAAAACCGACCATGGCTGCAACTATGGACATGCACCAAAACGGCTTACAACTCATGCCAACAACACCAAAGTACTTGAACAAGTTATCCAACTGACACTTCCACCAAACAACATGCCACAGTTTTCCTCTACCCGTCGCCTTCTCACTGACCGAGTTTTTCTCCTGATCAGAGACAAACACATCTCCTTCGGTTTCAGATGAATCGTGTTCACTGTTGGGTAGTAATAGATGGTTCTGCTTCAGTTGTTCTGGGTCTCTGTAATGAGTTAGTTGCTCTTCTCCAAGGGATGTGTGATTAGTGGGGTCAAGAGAGAAGTAGTCTCGATCGATGTCAGCTTGGATGATTTCCCACTCTTCAAGTGCATCCATGGTATGCGCCATGAGAGACTTAGAGAGAGGGGGAGATTTTTTTGTATGAAGGAGATAAAATCGAAAGTGGGGGTGACTGGATTGCAAGAGATATTATTTGATGGGGACTGTTGAAGTCTCTAATTTCTTCTGGAGAATTTTATGCACTTTAACTGGAGAATTTTTCATTTATAGAAAATATTATAAAATAATAGAGAAAAGAGAAAGAGTGTCTTCATATTTTGATATATAGAAGGATCAGTGTAAATTTTTAGATCTAAATACCAATCCAAAGTTTTTTTTTCATCTTCTTGGCACAGCTTCTCAGGATTCGGTGAGAGATGTGCATGAATAAAAAAACTTTCCAAAGTTCGGATGAGTATAATTTTTACCGATCCAAGATTTAGATTGAGGAAATATTTTTTTATTCATCGAATTATCAAATATTCTTTTTCTTTCTCTTTCTCTTTATTATTTTTATAATTTTTTTTTAAATAAATATTCTCCTTTTACTGCTTCGTAAAAGCATGCTATGGAGAATGGAGATCTACATAAGTTTCTATGATTTGTTTTTTAATTTGGCTAATTTTTAATTATTTAACTACTTCGTAAAAGTATGCTATGGATAGCAATTATTTTATTAGTTTAGTTGTCTCTCATTGAATAGTTCAATTCGAATTTTTTTTATTCTATAAAAAATATTAACTTAAATGATATTCTAGATAATATAATTGTATTCTTTACTAGATGTCTAAAATAATTCTATGATTTTTCAGCAATATACTGCTTCCTAGCTGACCTTGCTGAGTAGCTACTGCTGCTAAGATAATTTTTTGTTTTTGAAAGTTTTCATTTTGACGAGTATTTGGACATAATTTTTTTTTTTTGGCATTATAACTTTTTTTCTTCGTTACATACCAAGAGAATTTATTTATAATTTATGAAGGATGATTAACTTTTTGCACTATAATTATATTTTCGGCCGTTCAAATCTTACGTAGTCATATAGGTTCGGTAATTCACATAAAAACTAATCGATAACTTCTTTTACAACTTTGATAAATACTAGAAACAATCCTGCTTAAATCTCTAGATTTTTCTAAAGTTTGGCCCAATGTAGGGGTGAAAACGGAGCGAATACTGAGCGAATAATGGTGAAACTATATTCATATTTCTTTTTAATTTTTCGGATACGGATACGTGTTGGACCGACATTTTTATTAATATCCAAAGTTTAATACAAATTATTATTTATGTCCAGATTTCCGAACTCTTGCTAAAAAATACCCAAGCCGGCCAGAAAATGGCCGGCTTAGGTACCCCAGTAAACCGGCCATTTTCTGGCCGGCTTACTCCATTTTTTTTTTTTTAAGAGAGACACTATGAAGATCAAAATATTGAAATCTAACTCTGAAAATTTGAAATTTTTGTTTAAATTATTTGTTATATTACTTCTTTTGATGTATAATTAGCATATTTATACTAAAATACGCTAGATTACTTGAAATTATGTTGAATTACACTATATTACAATAAATTATGTTCAATTATATTAAATTACGCTAAATTACAATAACTTCGCTAATTACGCTGAAATACGGTAAATTTGGCTAAACTACGCTAAATTACGCTAAATTAGACTGATTTTGTGCCATCTTTCATGAATCATAAAAAATAGTAAAAAAATTTCAAAAATAGTAAAAATTGGTATTCTACAAGTTCATTATGTAACTAATTTACTGAGCTACTTGGATTGAATAATAGAAATGAAAATCTTAATCGGAAACTTCAACTCAAGTTTTGAGGCTCTTCCCTTTGTTTTTTGGCGATTCTGAATTTTGGAATCCAGCATCGCAGGCATGGACGCATGCGTATTTTCGCAAGCTTTCCGAAAAGTGGTCATTTGTTGAAATCGGACACTCGAGCGCCGTTTTATGACCGTTTGAAGTTTCATCGTCGTTTTTCGCCTTTTCAGTGAAGATATCGTCCCTATTCATTTGTAATTTATCGTAATTTACCGTATTTTAGCGTAATTTAATGTAATTTAATGTAATTTAGCATAATTTAACATAATTTAGTGTTATTCAACATAATTTCAATTAATCTAGCGTATTTTAGTATAAATATGCTAATATATATCAAAAGAAGTAATATAACAAATAATTTAAACAAAAATTTCAAATTTTCAGAGTTTTTTTTTTTTTTGAGGAAAAATAAGGGTCTAGCCCATATTTGATTGATAATTGCAGTTACAAAAGTTTTGTAGTTGCAAGGTGAAAGAAAAACATAAAAGCCCAAACAAGCTTGAGCTTAAGTAAAGTTAAATAAGAGCAAAAGAAATAAAAGATGCTAAATCAGTAAGTAAAAGATGAATTAAAATAACGAAAATTATTGGTAGGTCAAAATTCTCCCGTCGGGTCACTACGTCTGTGCAACAATTGTGCTACTTCCTCTATCAGCTGTTCGTGGGTCTTGTCTTTGGCCCTGAAAATGCGAGCGCATCTTTCTCTCCAAATGACAAACATCGTCACCAGTAGGGTTCCTCTTGCCTTTTTGTCTTCAGGCGCAAAATGGCATCTATCGGTTGAGTCCTCATTTCCGTAGCCATATCGATTCGTCTGTACATTTCCACCGCAAATGGGCACTGTCCGACCATGTGGCGCGCTGTTTCTGCGTCTTGGCGGCACATGACACACATGTTTGTGATGGGCCAGCCTCTCTTTCTTAGGTTGTCAATGGTGAGCAATCTGTTGTTTACGAGGAGCCAACCAAAAACTCGAGTTCTCGGCGGTATCTGAAGTTTCCATACCCGGTAGGCGCGGTTTATGATGTATGGTTCATTTTTAAGTGCTCGATAAGCACTCTTGACAGTATAATTACCTGTTTCCGTCCATTTCCAATGGATGTCGTCTTGTTCTTGGTTCATGTGAGTTACCACCCTTTGTAGGTATTCTCTGAGCGTTCCGAGTTCCTCTTCGGCTGTTTCTGTGAGAACCTCTTGCAAATATTGCCTTGTGCCTTGCACTGCTTCTCTGAGGCTTATTGAGACATCAGTCGCATGTGTATATAGCGAGGGGAGCTCGTGCTTTAATACACCATGGCCCCAGTTGTGATTCCACAAGGATATTCGATCACCCTGCCCGTAAATGTGAGTTACCGCTGTTTCCCAGAAAGCATTACTCTGTTGTAGTGCACCTGTGAACAACGAGGATACGGGCATGAGGTCTTCATTGAGCCTTGTTCCTTGGAAGACAGGTTTCCACATCCTTTGTTCTGGTTTCTGCCAGTACCAGGTCCATTTCATGAGCAGTACCTTATTAAAAGTGTGTAAGTCCACTATTCCGAGTCCGCCAAATTCTTTAGGTCTACAGACTAGATCCCAGTTTGCAAGATTCATTCTGTTTGATTGTTGGCCCACTCCGTGCCACAAGAATCTTCTTCTGACTTTGTCTATTTGTTTGATCACCCATTTTGGCAGCCTTAGAACCATCATGAAGTGTGACGGTAATGCTGATAGTACCACATTTAGTAGTACCAGTCTCCCTGCTATGGATAGGTGTTTGGCCGCCCAACCCGCAAGTCTGCGGTTTAGTTTATGAATTAGTGGTAAGAAAGCTGCTTTTGGGAGTCTCTTGTTAGACAGTGGTAGGCCTAGGTATGTGAAAGGAAATTCGCTTAGTCTACATCCTAGTATCAATGGCAGCTGAGTTGTGTCATGCGGCTGGGGATCTGAAATCAACAACTCTGATTTCTGTGGGTTTGTAGTCAGGCCTGATATCTTTTGAAACACCGTGAGTGCAATTTGTAAGGTCTGAAGTTGTTGCACCTCCGGCTTTATAAAGAAAAGTGCATCATCCGCATATAACAGACACGGCTTCATTCCTGAATATGGCATTCGTATTGCGCCTGTGTTCGCCAGATTGGGGATAGCGGATCTCCCTGTCGAACTCCCCTTTTGAGGTTGATCTTTCTTCCCAATAAGCCATTAATAATGACTTGCGATGCCCCCGGCAGGACCGCCCTTTGTATCCAGGCAATCCACAATGCCGGGAATCCCAGGTGTTGCATTGTCCGTAGCAGGAAATCCCAGCTCAATGTGTCAAAAGCCTTTCTTATATCTGCTTTGTAGAGAGCTAATGGTACTTTCTCTAGCTTTGCCCGACTCAGAGCCTGTTGCGCGTAAATGAAGCTTTCTGTCATCTGTCTGTTTTTTAGAAACCCCGTCTGAGTAGTGTCTATGATTTCATGCATCCTGTGCTGCAACCTGTTTGCTAGGATTTTAGAGAAGATTTTCTGCACCCCATGTACCAGGCTGATTGGTCTGAAGTCATCAGGGTTGGTAGATGCTTCCCTCTTTGGTATAAGAGTTATGTATGAGGAGTTAAGAGGCGAGAGTGTGACCCTTCCTGTCGTGACCTCCTTGAATGTTGCTGCTAAGTCCAGGAGTAGTATTCTAACGAATCTTTTATAGAATTCTGTTGTGTAGCCATCCGGTCCCGGACTCTTTCCATTGGGTAGGTTTGCTATTGTGGCCTCTATTTCCTCCTCTGTGGTTGATTCAGTCAGCTGGTTAAGATCAATTTGCTCCGGGTATAGGTTACCCCAGGCTAGTGGCGGTGTTGGTTGGGAGTCTGTTCCCATTAGGCCCGCATAGAAGTCGAAAAAGACTTTTGCCTTCGTTCTATGATCTGAGTATAACTGCCCCTGATACTGCACCTGTGTGATGTTATTTGCCCGCTTTCTGCTGGATGCATATGCATGAAAATACTTAGTTCCTCTATCACCTTCAAGTTCCCAGTTTGCCTTTGCTCTTTGCCTCCAAATATCCTCCTGCATTACCGAGAGGTTGGTAAACCTTTTTTTGATGTGGCACGTCATTAGTTTTTCAAGGTGGGTGGCTGATCTGCTCTCTTTGACCCTGTCCATCCATCCCAAGTAGTCTCTGCATACTGCGATTTGCGAGGTTATGTTGCCCACTCTGTTTGCCACCCATTCTTTAATTTCATGCTGCAAGCTTGCCATCTTGTTGTGTAACTGTATCGGTGTTTGCACCACCTCCATCTCGGCCCACTTCTGTTCCACCATTGCTGTAAATTCTTGTGACCTGAGCCAACAATTTTCAAATTTAAAGAACCTCGACTTTCTAAAGTGTGTCTGTACGGTGTACTTTATCGGGCAGTGGTCTGAGGATGTGTTAGGTATGCGCTTCTGGATTGAGTTTGGAAATAATAGATTCCATTCCGCTGAAATTAGAAATCTGTCCAATCTTGCCATGTGCGGGTTCTCCCGCTCATTGGACCATGTGAATCTTCCTCCATGCATTGTCATGTTTAACAAGCCTAGTTCGGAAACCAGGTTTGCAAAAGTCACTGTTTGGCGCCATTCATTGTTGTTGTTCGTTCTATCTTCTGGTCGTATCGTTACGTTGAAATCTCCACATATTATCCAAGGTTTCCCATCTGTTGGTCTTATTTGTCGCAATTCTTCATAAAAGCTATTTCTTCCTGCCCTTTCAGACGGTCCATAGACCCCCGTGAAGTGGAATTGGGAATCATCCAAGTTATTCCTGAAGAGTATAGTGGCTGTATGTCTAGACTCTGTAGCCTGTATCTGAGCAAATCTGCTAGAATCCCAAGCTATTAAAATTCCACCTCTTGTGCCTGCTGCAGAGATTCTGAAATGACCGTCAAGGGCTCGGCCAACCGTCTGTTTCAGCTGTGCATCATTAAATTCTTGTAATTTTGTCTCTTGTAAACATACTATCTGAGGTCTCTCAATTAGAAGTGTTTGCCTTATTGCCAGTCTTTTGGTCGTTCATTCAAGCCTCTTACGTTCCATGAAATGAAATTAAAATTCAGTATGTGGCTTCTATTCATCTAAAACCAAAAACTCCTTCTATTTTCCTTGACTTAGAACAGTAAAACATGATACATGGATTCAAAATCCTAAAACCTGACAACTCCACCCTTCCTCTAACCACTCTTATCCTGTCCCCACCTCCATTAAACAACATAATCGGGTCCTCCCGATAAACTACCTCTATATGTAAAATTGCAACCATAAATAACATTAAAACCCATGCCTACAGCTGGTGTAAAGTGCTTCAGCTTGTTGCTCATGCATTGGTCCCAATCAGCGGCTCTGACCGTACCAGTGCAGCATCGAAGCGTTCCTGCAGTTGCTGGTCCACCATGGGCCATGTTTGCCACTAGACTGGCTTGCGCATCAGACAACGGATCTAACGTCTGTAGGTATGTCAATTTGACTGTCTCCACCGGTTTCCTTCCCTTTTGTTTTGGTTTGGCCGTTGCCTCTTCAGTTTCGGCGTACCCCTGTGTGATCCGTGCCTTGTCAACGGCTGACCGGTATATCGACCCTTGTTTGGCCAGTAGTCGACTGCTTCGACCCTTCGTAGTCTGCAGGGTTTCCTCGAAACCGGGCGGCGGTCCCTCCAACAAAGGTGAATCGGCCCTTTGAAATTCTATCTGCTGTGGTGATTGAAACGTCTCCCTTATCTCCTGCTCAGCGTGTTCATTGCCCTTCTTAAAACCAAAATCTTCCAAGGCCGTATTTTCCTTTATTTGCTGTATAGGATGTAATTGAGTAGGTTGTCGGCACAGAGTCGGCGGTGTAAATTCCAGACCCATATTCGAGATATCAAAGACCATTGTTGCACATTGGGCTTTGGCAGCCATGTATATGGATGTTAGTGAAAGTTCTGCTAGGGGGACTGCATTTGAGGCCCGAGATAGGCCTGTCAGCGGAACTGCCTTTGAGGCCGCCGTTATTTTTGCAGAGCCCAATAACAACGACCCAGTTACTTGGTTTTTTCTCTGGAGGCTTTTTGGTGTACTCTGTGCTGCATTTCTTACTCCCAAAGCAAGCCAATTAGGTGGCCAACTAGTCTGAATGCAAGTTGTAAAATTGAGTTTGACCTTAAAAGGCGTGCTATTCTCATAAATGCACCTCAAATCTGCATTAAACTCCTCTCCCCATCCGTACTTGTTCTCCAGAAGCTGTGACCCCTACAATCTTCAAAACTTTCGTTTTGTCTCCGGAGATGGTAATCCCTACAGGTCCTTTCTTATTGACAGGTACTAGGTTATCTACTTGTACCTTTTTCCCATTTTGAATCTCACCTTGAGCGGCTGAAGCTTCATCTCCAGTGAATTTTATCACTGTCTCAATTCCCTTCTCCACTAGCACTACTTCGGTCTCTCCATTTGGTTTCGCAACTTGTGGCATCATCACTGGAGGAGTAATTCGTCCAGTTGAGTGAACTTGTGTCTCCATTATCTCTCCCATCTTCCTGCTCTGGCCAAAGTCATATCTCCGGTGGTAGTGATTGTTACCGAGATCTTCTCGCCTTTGCCTTCTATGTCTCCCTTCTGCTTGATAGTCCGCCCTTGATCCAGACTCATCTCTAGTGGTGTCCCTAGCCCGCCATAGTGCTGTTGGCGGCTGAGAAACATCCGGTGGTATCGGCGTTGAGAGTTCATTATGAATACTAATGAATCCCTCAAGTTGGACTTTAATCACCTTGGCATGGGGATCTGTGGTCATGAGAAGTTCTTGTGGAATGTTCCTCGGGTCATGACAGGCTATCCAAACTCGTAGGGATTCAAACCGACCATTAAGGTAAACCAATGTCATGTTCTCAACGTAGCTCTCAACGTAGCCAAGACCCGCGATGAGATGGTTTACCTCTCGTTCATTTCTGTTGTAAATTGGCACCCAAAAAGCTTTATCCGTCTTCTATGCAACATTGGGTAGTGCACCATGTCCAAGGCCGGTGTCCATTGTTTGAGCTGTACCTCTGTTCCGTTTGCTAGCATGAAGAATCCTTCCCTGACCACCCTTTTACACGTGTCAGCATCAAGGAATTCTACCAGCCTATCTCCTATAGTCATATCCGGCGCCGTGACCCAGAAATCCCTAGGATGCAAGGTCTCTCTAAAAAAATGGGATGCCAATGGCCTATTGAAGTAAGCCGGATATGACCCGGAAATCCCTGGGATGCAAGTTTATTTTTTCAGAGTTAGATTTCAATATTTTGATCTTCATAGTGTCTCTCTAAAAAAACAAAAAAAAAAATGGAGTAAGCCGGCCAGAAAATGGCCGGTTTACTGGGGTACCTAAGCCAGCCATTTTCTGGCCAGCTTGGGTATTTTTAGCAAGAGTTCGGAAATCTGGGCATAAATAATAATTTGTATTAAACTTTGGATATTAATAAAAATGTCGGCGTGTTGGATATCAAATACGAATCGGATCGGATATTTATTATAATAATATTAAAAAATACTAAAGTTCATAATATTTATCTAATTTTAATAATAAATAACAATTTTTTTATAATATATATTAAAATATATGATATATATCTACTATTCGGATACGGATAATTAAAACGTAAAACTATATCAGTATCCATATCTACAGATATTCGGATATCGGATATTCACAATTAATTTTTCGAATACGGATTAATATTATCCATACCATTTTCATCCCTAGCCACATGTCATTTTTTTATTTTTTGGCTGCTTAAATAAAAAGAAAATCGTAAAGATTAGTATCGTTGTTAGTTCGTCACGCAATTTTCCTTGCAACTTTTCCCTACCCGCGGTCCCACTGTCAGCGTCCGTGTAATGAGTGCCAGACCCTACCATTACGATCACGGCTTGTCTCCATTAATTATCACCATGTCATCTCCATTAAAACAAATCGCAATAAATCCAACCATTAGGTTATCAAGGATATCTCCAGTTGTTTAAAATTGAGGGATCCAACTAATCCGTTTCCCATCAAGACCCTCCCAGCTTCTTGTCTTTTTACCAAAACCTCTCTTCATCGTTGCGAACTGCCATTATTTCGCGCAAAAACAAAGAAAGAAGCTAAAAGAGAACGAGAAAGAAAAATGGATTCTTCGAACCTCGCCTCTTTACAAGAAGAGGGATCGGAAGAGCTTCTAGAATCTTCTTCAGCGTTCTCCCCTTCCAATGTCCCGCCTCGACCCGCAACTCAGTATACAAATTTCCTTTTTGTTTTTCCTGATCTGCTTCTAATTATCTTCAAAAAAAAATTTTGGCCAATTTGAGCTTTGTTTATATGTTTTGCAGCTTCTTTTCTGTATTATTACTGATTTAGAGGTTGTAATTGGAAATTGCCCCTTTTTGGTTGTCTGAGTGGAAATGCGCTTGAATTTTCTGTGTTCGGATATTTTAATCGTTGGAGTATCGTTTTTTTGGATTGATCACCGTGTATTCTTCTATGTTATTAAACGAAAAATGATAAGCTGGTGATCTATCTCAAATTTCAGTGATTTTAGTTAAAGAAAAGGACCTTCCCTCTTACTTGATTAAAAAAAAAATTGTCTCAAAATACGTACTGTACTTTAACTACACTGGTATGGCTGGTCGACAAATACTTAAATGGTGGATACAGGATATCTGACCAGCATGATACTGAAACACGATTGAAATTATCTGAAATTAAGAAATAGTGCAGTATAACATTCTATTTCCCTTTGATCATTTTATATTTCTTTCCTTATTTCCTTCACAGCCATTCGCTTCAAAAGTACTCACCGTTAGACTGGCAAGGATTTTTCGATAAAGAAGAAGACATTACAATTCCAGGAACAAATGATGTAAGTCTAAAATGTATTAATTGTGGCCTAACATTTTTCTATGATAATTTAATTAATTTAATAAATACTAAACCTAATATAATTAAAGATAACACCTCTTTTTATCTTATTTATTGCTTTAGGTTTTCCACATTTATACAGCTGGATCAGAAGGACCAGTAGTTTTATGCCTTCATGGAGGTGGTTATTCTGGGTATGACTATCATTTCTGCTTCTAGAACCTAAACTAAAAGCATCTAACATTTAAAAAAAAAACTAATTTCTTTTTTAATTTTCGACCAGACTTTCTTTTGGTTTAGCAGCAAGTAAAATAAAAGAAAAGGCACGTGTTGTTGCAATGGATTTGCGAGGCCATGGCAAAAGCTCCACTGACAATGATCTAGACCTGTCTATTGAAGTAAAATTTTATTTCTTAAGAAGTTAAACCTCGGCAATTCTTTATTTTCACAAAGTTATTAAATATGTTTTTTTCTGACTTGTGTGTTTGTTAATAATGTGAATATTTTTGCACTTTTTAGACTTTATGCAATGATGTGGTAGCTCTTATCAAGGCAATGTATGGAGATTCTCCGCCTGCAATAATACTTGTCGGCCACAGGTCTTTGTCATATTTTGTCTTTCAGATTTGTGCTATATAACCTGATATCATTTCTTTATTTTAGATTCACAAGTTTATAAGATATATGAGTTTTTATGTATTTTTTCAGCATGGGTGGCTCAGTGGCTGTGCATGTTGCGGCAAAGGAAGCAATTTCTAGTATCCACGGTCTTGTAGTTGTAGATGTAGTTGAGGTCTCTCTCTCTCTCTCTCTCTCTCTCTCTCCCACCTTTTCTTACCAAGGGCCTAAGGGGTAATTTTTTAACAGGGAACAGCAATGGCATCATTGATTCATATGCAAAAGATCCTATCTAGTAGAGCGCAACATTTTCCTTCTATTGAAAAAGCGGTACAAAATTTTGTAAACTTATTTATTTGCTTAGTATGGTTAAAACTAAATAATACTGGCTGCAATTTCATAGATAGTTTATGTTACAATTTTAGTTTCTCAACAATTCCCCACCTAATCCAATTTGGAGAAATTTTTTCTGCCAGAATCTGCTTATCAAATTTTATTTTTGTATTACTTGTCTAAGTCGACTGGTAATCAGTTGTTCCATTTTTCTCATCTATATCATGACATCATAATGTTACTCTTGATTTGGTTTTAAAAGATTGAATGGAGTGTGAAAGGAGGCCCATTAAGAAATGTCGAATCAGCCCGCTTGTCAGTTCCATCTACAGTAAAGTATGATGAGTCAAGAAATTGGTGAGCATTATTAGTTCTCCAAACTCTTTTTAATGGGCAAATGCACAATTGTGTAATAACTTGACATGTCAACTCACGTAACGCAGTTATACATACCGAACTCCTCTTGAAAAATCAGAGAGATATTGGAAAGGCTGGTGAGTCTATCATGTCTTTAATAGTGTAATTCTTTAAGTCCTTTTTTTATTGTTTTGTTTGAGGTACCTCAAGTTCCAATTCACAAGTTCCTTGTGAAAATTTGATATTTTTTTTTTCGGCATATTGTGCATGTTAAGATTATTTTTTTTTCCATATTGTGTTAGGTATGAAGGCCTCTCAGACAAGTTCTTATCTTGTCCTGTACCAAAACTCCTGCTCCTAGCTGGTACCGACAGACTAGACAGGTTCCCTTCAATATTACCCTTTATCACATATCAGTTATCGATTAAAACTACATTTTTACCTTTCTGGTTTGTTTTCTTAAAAATTCTAATGTTGTGTCTTGTTGTGTGGCAGATCTCTGACAATCGGTCAAATGCAAGGGAAGTTTCAGATGGTGGTTGTGCGCCACACTGGCCATGCTATCCAGGTTTTTTTTTTTTTTTCAAGTTGTACCATGACCGATGACAAGGCTCATTAAATGTTTTTAGTAATTCAGAAAATCTGAACTTCTCTAATGTTGTTTTTTTAACAGGAAGATGTCCCAGAGGAATTTACTTCGCTTATATTGAACTTCATTTCACGCAACAGAATAGGCCCTCATGGCGTTGAGGTTTGTGAATTGTTCTATTATCTTTTACTTTTTTAAAACTTGTATTTACCAACTCCATCCCCCCCCCACCCCCCGCCCGCCCCCAAAAAAAAAGAAAGAAAAAAGAAACCTCACACACAAAATAAAAAGAGCAGACAACTGCATTGATAAATGTTACATACTGGACTTGATCAGCTCATTAAAATCAGCCAGCATGAATTTCCTTGTGGATTGAAGAACCTTAACTCACATATGTCCAGGGATTAAACATTTATAACTGGCAGAAGTTGATTTTTTACTTATTGGATGCCTTTTCATTTTTCAGATACCTGGAATTCGGAGCTGGAAGCACTAAATTAACTATTTGGTACTCACATTTGTCCATGGATTAAACATTTATAACTGGCAGAAGTTGATTTTTGACTTATTGGATGCCTCTTCATTTTTCAGATACCTGGAATTCAGAGCTGGAAGCACTAAATTAACTATTTGGTACCTGTAAAATTTTGATTAGGAGATACTGATTTAATCCTTTTTCTTTCAATTTTGTTTAGTTTGTGTATGAGTATTGACGTATTGCCTTCAAATTTTTGTGTTCCATGTTATGTCTAATGAATGCTGCCGTTAGGTAAATAGAAACAAGGTGCAAAAACGTGATTGTCCTGCTTCAATCTGTACTCGAGTCTCCTTGATTGAAATTGGGATTTAGTTCTTTCAGTTAGCCGAAATCTTAAATATTAGGCCGAGTGTAGTGGTGGTTTAATTGGGTTTTGTATCAACATATAGCTTGACCTGACAGGAAAACCTTAGGCCTGTAGTACGACCTGGAGGTATTAGAGCACTACCGATTCTCTCAATATAGCATGGGTACACGTTAATCCATCTTCGATCGATCAAAGAGGAGGACAAGCGACCGAGAGGGACAAATTTCATCAGTTGCACAAACTGGAATATCTATCTCAAATCAGAATATTCCAAGCAAAGTTTGATTACACTTACTATTAGATGTAGCAGCCCTGGGCGGTACTAGACCCGTCATTCAAGACTTTTCTATTCATTCAAAACCCAATTTGACCCGTCATACCTATAATAGACCGCAGATGAATACCATACATTTATAGGGGGAGACGACCCGAATCCCTCCCTTAACAGCAGCCTAAAATCTCTCAACTTCCCAATAAATTCCTTGAACGGTGAGGAATCCATCCCCGCCAAAAGGGCAGTCAAAACCAAATAATGAACATTGAAACATTATACTGTGTACAAATTCCAGTGAACAAGTTCGGGCGGCCTCTTAGTTCCCAAGTTGTATATTACATTCACAAAAAAATTAGTGACTGCATTTTTCACACAATAGTGCAAATGGATTAAAATATTTATAAGCACTGCATTCACCAAGCAGATCTACTTTAGTTTTGTCACTACAAGAATCGTAATTGAAATTTTCAGCCAATATACTCGAGTTTTAAAAGGTATAATCCGCATAAAAAAAGGCACCAGCTACAAGATTGAAATGAACCTCATGAATATTGCCCTAAGGGCAACAAATTTGTTCTCACCAAACTGAGACAAAAATTCACTCTAGTCTCTGCTTAGTAACAAGCATTCAAATAAATTTATTTTCCAAAACAAAATTTTCCACCAAAAGGCATTTTAAAAAAAAATAAGATTTTCACTGTAATTAGAAGGACAGTAGCTCATGCAGTAGACTCTTTGAGGTAAGCAATCAAATCAGCTCGTTCCTGTGGTTTCTTCAGACCAGGGAATACCATCTTGGTTCCAGGAATATACTGCACGAAGAAAAAAAGATAAAAAAATGTAATGTCTGCTTTAGCGTTTCAGTCCCTACGGAGAACTTTCTTATATGCCCCTACAAAGTTTCCTCTACTTATTTGACTCCTTTCCTCCGTTCGTAACATATATTCTAAAATAAACCTCGTTCCTCCAAAGATAGCTAGACAACAAAAGGTACATGACATTTTTGAAGTCGAGGGGCTGGCATGAACTATATATATAAGATTCCCTACTTGAAGGGAACTTCTGATATTATAAGATTCCATATCAGCATGCATTAAATGAACCCTAATGAATATAAAAATCCTACCCAGTTTATCCACATGCACACATACCCACGCATTAGATTGGCCCCTCAAACAATTAAAGTCCAAAAAAGCCAATGAAAACAATTTTAACAAGAGGTCAAATTGTTGTCAAGTTACTTTATACAATACGGTACATGGTTTAATCAGTATAACATTATAGATACCAAAATTTAGTCTCAAGAGGTAATAACAAACCTTTTTGGGATTGAGGAGGTAGTCATACAAGGTCTTTTCCTCCCATATCACAGCCATGTTTTTGTTTGCTGTCGAGTACGAGTACCCAGGCGTGGTACCAGAGCACCTTCCAAATAACCCATTCAAATTCGGACCTACATTTAAAAAATACCAAAACATTGAAATTATGTATCCTAAAAAGGAATTAAAAGGAAAATAAATAGGAAGTATTTTCCAAAGCACAACAAACTTATAGATCTTTTCGGTTACAATCCAGAAATTGGAATCTTACAAAATAATCTACCAGGCCCATTTATCTCAGCTCTGTGCTCATTTCTTGTGGCGTATTCATTTTCATTGACCATGTGCATTTATCTTTGCAAAAAGACATTTATAATGGTCCTAATTACAGCTTAGCCCCAACTAGAATGTAAAAATGAAATATCAATAACTGATTTTCAATTAGATATTCCATCTTTCAAGAAACTCCATAGATCAAATTCACTACATCTAAAACAACTTGGAATTCTGGCAATAACGAGACAGCAAGTAATCAATCATAGCTCAAATTTCTGATGGATCTCGATTACGATAGATAGATCTTAACACCCAAAGAAAATACACAATGATTAAAGAAATCAGATCCAAACCTTGCTTGTGGCCAGCCCCTTTATCGACGGTGTGGCACTGTGCGCACTTAGTCTTGAAGATCTTCTCTCCGGCTTTGGGATTGCCTGGAGGAGCTTCAGCGAACGATGCCATTGATCGATTATCTGAATCTAGGGTTAGGGTTAGCGTCTGCGTTTGATTGGCCTTTTACAGTCTCTTCAAAGAAACAGAGCGTGGCTTGTTTCCCAAGAGTCCAAGACTAGTACTAAAAGCAGAGAAAGTACAACATTACATTATTCTCCTCGCTAAAATAAGCACAATATTGTGCTTTACCGGAGAATTGAGGGTAGCTTCGGTATTTCAATTGAGAGCATTAATGAGCGCCGCGTTTGGTGAACGATTTTTGGGCCGTTCCAGGTCTGGTCTTTATCGGCCCTATTAGTTGGTTACACTTACTCTTAGAAAATTTATGCCTTTATAGGCCTATTAGTTAACATCATCTCCCTTTAGGGAGCAGCTTGGGTCCGATGGCCATCGGACCCAAGTTGAGTTCGACGGGCAAATCTACCGTAGATTTCATTTGATCAACATCACGGAAATTAACGGGTTTTCTAAACGAATTTGACTTATTTCATTAGTGAAAACCCAATAACTGCAAAAACCCAATAGATCTTATTTCCCCTCCCCTCTTCTATCGTTCTTTTCTCCCGCTAGAAGAAGAAGGTCGAAGGCACCATGCGCGCTCCGCTGCCCTCTTCGAACCTACTGGCTGCACTCTCCGGCCGCGTCTTGCTCGTCAAGATTTTCTTTTGCGCACTCCAAAGAACCTACCGGCCGGCCGCGTCTTGCCGGTTACATTGCGTCGTGCCGCGTCTTCGAACCTACCTGCCGCACTCCAAAGAAGAAGATTTTCGTTCGCGATCCTCTGTGAGTAACCCCAATTCCGTCTCTATTTCTCGTTGTTGGATCAGTTGCAGTTCAATTTTGTAAAATTTCCTAATTTTTTTGATATCTGATACTATTGAAAATTGTAAGGGTACCAAGGAGTGTAGAAATTCACAGAACCTATATAGGTTCAACAAAATAATTTGAGGTATTAGGATCAAGATATATCATCCGATTGGTCACGATTGACCTATATAGATTCAATAGTTTTACACTGTGTCAAGTTAGTCACGATTGACACAATGTACAGGCCATCCAATTGGTATTGATAACAAGATGTCATATAGAAAGTAAAACCTCAGACAATGATTAAGTTGTTTATACTTTGTAATGATTATACATTCACATCCTTGTTAACTGGTACCATTCCTTCTATATCAATCTAGTACAATTGAATCTACTTGTTATTATGTAAATCTTGTGTTTTGATGGTCAGAGGCTTTTGATCCTCTGACAATTTCATTGAAAAACCAAAAAAATATTTAGAGCCTACTTATCTAGTTAATTATATAGTTACAATTGCAATACAAGTCCATTTTCTAACTACATAAGCTGCTGGTCGGTGAGAATATAATATATGAATATGTACCAAATGATATGATGTGATTTTTCTTTGGATTAATTTCAGGTAAAGAAAACTGTCACATGTTTGTGTTCTTACCTGTTTATCTATCAGTTAAGCCTTGACAATGAAACTAGAACTTGAAGTAATATGTAAAAACCAAATTAATGAACTTAATATATTTTCTTGTTAACTCTAGTAATTAAGGGTGAAGGATTTTATAATGCTTTTACATTTTCAGCTAAGTTGCAAGGAGAAAACGGGTCAATACAAGGGATGCATTCACTAGCTTCTGATGAGGCTAAGAGACCTCCAGCTCTGGCTGCATGTCTTTTCATGAGCACATTGGCAAGAATGTTGTTTTATGCTTTACTCTTATAGATTTATGTTTAGAAAGGATGTATGTTGTATGCTTGTAAGAATTTTTTCTGATATGCTTACGAAGGATGTATGGCATTATTATTTTAATGACAACATTGCCCTTCATGTAATGGATTATTCTTTGCATTATGATGTTTTAGTTCTATCACTGTGCTTGTAATTTTGTATGATGTTTACTTTACGTATAAGCTTTGCTCTTTGCACTATGAAAATAAGTATATGTAAAGACATTAGCTTTTTTCAAAAAATCGTATTTTATTTTTGGTCAACTATCAGTTTACTTTTCTTATTTATTTTTCAGATCTAGATTGTTTTGCTTGTTTCTCCATATCTGTTGATTCAAAAATTCTCAATTTATTTAATAAAAATTCATTTAAGTATAATTGATATGCTGTATAAATATTAGAAAGAAATTCAAAATAATGAATTAACTAGGGTTTTTGAAAGATTAAGAGGTATTTTTCATACTGATTTGATCAGTAGGTGTTTTATTTGAACTACAACTCAAATGCAGCAAAATATACCAGCATAATAAATAGTTTAGCCAGCAAATTATACCAGCATAATAGTAAGATATTTTGAACTACAACTCAAATGCATGTGAGAAAGAATAAATAGTTTAGCTAGCAAAATATATCACTGAATTACCAGCATAACAGTCTAGCAAAATATACTAGCATATATCCCTAAATTGTCAATATTCCAACAAAACATCACCAAAAATTCTATATAGCCATTAACAAAAAAACAAAATCCAAATACAACATAAATAGTTTAGCAACTCTATTTCTCTGGACCTGCAAAGTAAAGAATAAAGTAATTAAGAATTTTTCCAAAGAATTTAGTTGTGTGAAAAACAAAAATTAACTTATGCATTATACCAGCCAAATTAGTGACTTGGGAATGTAGAAGACTGGTGTTAGTAGTACTAAGAGCATGTATTGCATTAAGAAGTCCAGTTGCATATCCATAAGAATGTGTTTTCTGCATAATAAATTAAACCATGTAATTACATTTATATTAATATTTAATAAATTGTAAATTTGACATAATTTCACATACTATTAATTGTGATGTTTGTGGATATATGAGACCATGTCCACCAAGGTTTACATTCGGTGACATATCCGTAGACCTCGAATTCAATAGATTAGTGGATTTACCTGTAAAATAATGTATAAAAAGTTAATAATAGCCTTATAACATCATCTTAAGAGAATTGTGCATTAATATAACCACTAACCTACTGTTCTTGTTTTCTTGTTTGTTTCAAGAGAGCTTGGATACCGGCGACGTCCTCGCTCTATGTCTTTTTTTCTTATACCAGTTGGCTTTGCTAATGTTGCTTCTAGATTGACCCTAGATGCCTCATTTTTTGGTGTCATTCGATTGTCATCGATTTGGCCACTTTTCCTTTCTTCAAGATTGAGCTCCACCACCTTAGACATTACTTCTCTCGCCATTTCAAGAGCATATCTATATGCTTTTGTACTATGTGTTGCTGCAGAAAAAACATCATTGTATGTCCTCACCAAAAAACTATAACGCTTTGTCATGTGAACTTCAGATTCAATCTCGGTGTTTGGAAGAGATATCCTTGTACCGGCCTTTGCATTCTTATGCCATCTTTTCAAAAAATACTTTTCAGGAAGCTGCTTAATGTTCATAAAATCAAAAGCCTTTATGACATGGCAACATTGGATCCCCGTGAACTCAAACTTGAGGCAAGTGCAAGTCATGTTATCGGTTGAAAGGTCATGTTGTACAATGCGCTCCCGACGCCCCATTGTCAAAATGTACTCATGTACATTCTCTCTTTGGCCATTGTCTTTTATTGAGCAATCAAGAAAGCGTCCATATTCATCTTCAAACAATTTGTAGACGATTGGAGTGTAAATAATTGAAGCTTGTTTGAGCATTTCTGAAAATGGAACTTTAGGATTGCCCTGACTTGCTCTATAATCTGCCACTAACTCCGCTTGTCGTTGACTTTCTAAAAGTCTCTCCCAATGATTAAAGAAGTCCAGTAGTCTTTGTCTGGGATCCAAATATTTCTTAATAACGCTATTTATGCCCTCACTTCTTTGAGTTGACATCATATCAGCACAAAAGACTTGCCGACCATACACAAGTGCCCACTTTTCTCGAATTTTGAATATATTAGCCAACCAGTTGTTAGTGGACAGATCATATTTTCTAAGCATCTCTTCCCATGCAAGCAGAAATTCTGCCTCATCTTCGCAATCATACATACAATGGCTGAAATCAGACTTGAAAGATTTAGAGCCGCCGAATACGCTACTCAAGTGCTTAGCAGCATTTTGGTACATGTGCCAAACACACAAACGATGAGTAGTGTCAAGCAGAACATTCTTTATTGCTTTACTCATAGCAAAGTCTTGATCAGTCAAAATTACTTAAAATGATTTTGCCAAACTAATTAGCTAAAAGTAATATATAAAGTAATTACATAAACATAACTAAATTATATACATGTAATTTATAACATCACCTTAGGAGCTTTTCCACATGTTGCTTTCAAAAAAGCACAAAACAACCACTAAAATGAAGGAGCAGACTCGTCATAGAGCAAAGCGGCACCAAATATGACACTTTGTTTGTGGTGGTTAACACCCACAAAAATAGCAAAAGGTCTGTCATACTCATTTGTTTTATAAGTATTATCAAAACAAATGACGTCACCAAAATATTTGTAGTCCAACAATGATCTTCCATCAGTCCAAAAGATGTTAGTAATCTGATCATCGCTATCCAATTGAATCGCATAATAGAAAGATGGATCTTTTTTTTGACGGTCTTGAAGATATTGCAATAGTGCCCCAGCATCTCATAAGGTGATATCATGCTCTCTTTTCGTTCTCAAGTAGTTTCTGTAGTCATCTGGAATAAAAGTAAGATTGTGTCGCCCTCCAGCTTGTTTGGCTAAAAGATCGTATGTTTCTCTTGGTTTAATACCAGCCGCATCAGCCAAATATCCCAATGCCTTTTGTGCCTTGCTTATACTTCTATGGGACTTCAACATTTTCGCCTTAGTTGGGGTTGAGGTGGCATGATTGTGGTCCAAATCAAAAGAAGTTACCTTATAAGATCCCTTACTGCAAATATTGATTTTCATGTGTGCATTACATCCAATTCTTATCTCCGGCCGTTTAAATTTTGGTAGAGCTTTGGTTGGTGATCTTTCTCTAGATTTGCCTTCTCTATTACAAGTAAAGCATTTCATAGTAACAACATTTGACTTGTTCTTCCTATCAAGATTTTTCCGCACACTAAATCCGACTTGTAAAGCGTAATCATTATAAAAATGATATGCCTCTTCTACTGATGCAAATTCCATTCCAATTGTAGGTATAAGAGATTTTGGCAATTCATTGTCATCAGAAGTACCATCTTCAATTTTGTTTGACATAGTTTCTAACAAGAAGAATATTATTAGTGATATAATTAAATCTAAGCAATACTTATAACAAAAAGATAGGTCATGAATTAATTAAATATCAATTGATACTAACCTTGAAAAGATATTGCCGGTTGATCGACTTGTAGGTGTTGTGGTGGTTGTTTATCCAGCTCCATGGTACATGTACCAATAACTCCGCGTTTATTCTTCAAATTCTGAAAATTGGCAAATAAGTAAAATAATTAAAGAGAACTCAGTGATTTTGAATGTAAAATAGGAGGGATGCATTAGGAGAACTCGGTGATTTTTACAGTGACTGGAGCACCAAGCAACCAAACTCTAGAAATTTAAAAGAAATTAATATATGGCACTGACCAGGATAAGCTTTATTTTTACAGTGACCAATCGGATGATATATCTTGATCCTAATACCTCAAATTATTTTGTTGAACCTATATAGGTTCTGTGAATTTCTACACTCCTTGGTACCCTTACAATTTTCAATAGTATCAAATATCAAAAAAATTAGGAAATTTTACAAAATTGAACTGCAACTGATCCAACAACGAGAAATAGAGACGGAATTGGGGTTACTCACAGAGGATCGCGAACGAAAATCTTCTTCTTTGGAGTGCGGCAGGTAGGTTCGAAGACGCGGCACGACGCAATGTAACCGGCAAGATGCGGCCGGCCGGTAGGTTCTTTGGAGTGCGCAAAAGAAAATCTTGACGAGCAAGACGCGGCCGGAGAGTGCAGCCGGTAGGTTCGAAGAGGGCAGCGGAGCGCGCACGGTGCCTTCGACCTTCTTCTTCTAGCGGGAGAAAAGAGCGATAGAAGAGGGGAGGGGAAATAAGATCTATTGGGTTTTTGCAGTTATCGGGTTTTCACTAATGAAATAAGTCAAATTCGTTTAGAAAACCCGTTAATTTCCGTGATGTTGATCAAATGAAATCTACGGTAGATTTGCCCGTCGAACTCAACTTGGGTCCGATGGCCATCGGACCCAAGCTGCTCCCTGATCGAGAACGGAGTAGGTCCGATGCCCATCGGACCTACTTTTAGGTTCAACGAGCATGATGATCGTCCGATCTAATTTAAGATTTGTGCGCACGAAAATTGAAATAGACACGCACGTTTAAAGCGTTCTGCACGAATCTTAAAGCAAATCGATGGTGATTAAACCCATCGAACCAGAGTAGGTCCGATGCCCATCGGACCTACTCTCAAGTGTCTTTGATCTGGTAGTTTCAGTGTTTATAAATTTGTTTCTGTACTTTTCAGTTTTCAATCTGTGGAGAACAATAGCATAGAATAAATAATTTCTGGGTATGCTCTTCCATCCATGATTTAAAGGTTTTTAATACCTCTGTTTATTTAAATGAAAATAACGGAAAACACCGAAATAGTACACATTGGAAAGTTGGAGCACACCAAGTTGGAAATTTGAGAAATTTTTAATTTTTAATAGCAGACTATAAGTTGGAAATTTGAGAAACTTTTAATTTTAATAGAAGACTGGGCTATAGTCTAAGTACAACATGTATAATTTATCAATTTTTGTAAGTAACCATGCACGCACTACCGAACATTTGAAGTTCTCAACTAAACTTAGTGCAATGCATTTCTTTTTTAACACTGCACAGACCAAATCAAAGTCAAACAATGAAAAACCAAAATGCAGAGGAAGAGAAGAACACAGTTAACAAAGCTAACTATTATTATTAAAAAATAATGTACAAACTACTCTTCAAACATTTACATCCAAGTACAGATTTCAATGTGTAAAATACAACATACAAACAAAGGTGTGTGTATCATTGTATACCTCTTTGCAGTGCAGAGAGCCGCAAACCGAGATTGAAAAATAAAAGAAAGGAGGTCGATACCAGATGGTCAGTATCTTTCTCATTATAGATTGATATCATCTGACTGCGTCCGCATCAACTCTATGTGCTCCGGGTCCCGCAATGCCAGCATATCAGCCACTGGGAAATATACTAGAATTACAATCCCGACCCCAATACAACACAAAACCAGGAAAAAAGAAAGAAAAACAACCACTTCATATGCCAGCAGCTCTGGTTTTAGCAAAACCAAAGTTCCTAATAACGTAACCCTAACCGGAAGCAGCGTCACAACCGAAAAAACTAAAATAAAAATCCTTCGCCTCAACCCCTTGTTTATCACCAAGACGAGAACTCGTGTCGCAAGATATGTCACATATATCATCAGAATTAAATAAAATGCCGCTAGAAAAATCGTACTCAGCAAAGGGTATGTGCATGTGACACCAGAATCAACCATGGTACCAGTACTGTTACCACCATAGGACGATTCAATAAAATATTTTTTTTGTGCCAGCAAATCATTTTGGGGTGCAACGAAAACTACCGCAACATCCCAAACAACAGCTGGAAGGCAACACAAGATCACACAGCCAATTGTGTTACGATTCCACCGCGGACTGAGCGAACCAACCTCGCTTCTTTGCAATGCAGCATGAAGCAAAAATGCGAGCATGAGAAACATGCCAGGCTCCGCAAAGCCGAGATTGGAGATCACGTAAAATTCGCAGATTTTGCTGCGCCATGACTTGTCAGACAAGAGCCCGTATTGTGACTTGTTTAGAAAAGAAAGCCTTAAAATTTCGCCAAGGCCCCAATAGATGGCGAAAAGGAGGAGAGTTAGGCGGCAGAGGCTGGGGCCAGTGAAGTAGGAGTAGAGATGGAGGAAACCATTGCGGCGGCGGCGGTGGAGAATCCAGAAGTGGAAGCAGACAGAGTGGTAGATGCAAAAGAGGCCAAGGACAGAGAGGAGGCACACAAGGGAAATGGTCGCAACACCGATCCCGTCGGTGGCGATCTCTTTCAAGGGCATTTACATCAAGGAGTTGAAAAGCATTGTAATTAGTGCCGTCATGCAAGGCATGGTTTTTGTGGGCCCGCTTGTTGAGAGATTTCAGTTTGCATAATCATGTGGCTATTTTATTTATCGATTGATTTTTGGTTGCCAAATTTGAGAATATCTGTAGAAAGAAAAAGAAAAGTAATTGTCAATGGGCTATAAAGAAAGGGAGGCCTTTTTTGTGAAACAAAGTTTTGAATTTATGCTGGAAAGGGAAGTGCCAACCAACAATTATCAATCAAATAAGAGAAAAGTCTTACATAAAAATCTTGGCTTAATTATATATACACCCTTTTGTTTTTGTAAGACTTTTATTCTTATTGTAATAAAAACATTGTTGGTTGGCAATTCACCTTCGAACCTTAAAAAATAATAATTAACAAAACATATTTCCTCAAGGAAAATCTGTAAAAAAAAAATCATACTATGTCTTGAATTGTAAACTATCTATGGAAAAACTGGAATGGATTGCCTCGTACCACATTTTGGATTTTTCAGGGTAATTTATACAAGAGGGCCACAAATTAAGAGAAACAAAAAAGGCACCACCATATAAAATCGGGGCATATTAGTTGTCTAGTTCTTATCTGATAAGCAATCTCTCAAAGTTCCTTTCGTTTTGTTCTTTTCGAAATGAAACCCTTCCAAGCTCTTCCCACAGCATGATCAGTCAAAAAAAAGAAAGAGGAAATTAGAGAAGAACCTTTCTAGTCGATATCAATGGCCGTGATGATCAGCTCAGAATCCAGAGAAGCAAGATTTAATGGCCGAGGTACAGAGGTTGCCTGAAACTCTCTTCTCGGTTGATGAGAGAGAGAAAGAGAGCGGGAAAGAGAAAGCGAGCTTGTGTTGAGTCGGAAATGGAGAAAGACACCCGATCGCTAGCTGTCTCTCTATTTCGGTCTCAGCTACTTTTAGCGGTCTTTTTCCTCTGTAGTGAAATTAAAATAGGCGCGTTTCCTCTTAAACATACACCGTTAGATCCTGATCTGAGTGCTCAAATGCGTAACCCAAAATGTTCGGTATATTCTAACTGGAGATGATTTTCGAGCGCTTGGACCTGGTTCGTACATACTTTTCAATCGGATTTGTTCTCACGATCTTTTTTACGGTCAAATTTACAGATGAGCTGGCAATAATATTTCGCATCGCTGGTTGGGATTATCACTTGTTGGCGGGTTAACGAGAAGTTTTTCATTTGATTGTGCTTCTTCTTTATACGAAATTAAAGAGGTTGACCAATGTATTTTGGAAGGGTTGACTTGTTCAGTAGAAGATCAAGGTGACAATTATGAACAGGTCCTCTGATTTTATGAATTTATTTTGACTGTTTCTCTTATTTGACCTTCAACAAATTACATTTTTAGTCCTAACTAAACGGTCATTTTCCCCTCCCATTAATGGACAAGGATTTTTTTTTTATTAAATGTAGAAAGCTCATGAATTCCAAATATATAATTAACGTTAAAAGAAGGTTCTTCCACAACAATTTAACCTAAAAAATTAGGATAGTTATTTACTCATACTCAAAAAGAGTGTCCAAATAGTTCAATTTGTTTGGTACTTAATCGAATCAAAGTTATTTCGGATAAAAGTAACTCCTTTGTTTTCTCTCTTCATATCTAATTTATTCTTTCAAAGATCATTCTATTATAGTAGAAACTTAACAAAAACTTACATCAACTATGTAAAATGAAAGTATTAAATATTATTAAAATGTTATTGAAAGAGAAAGAAAGAATAACATTTTATTTTTTTATGATAACATTGTTATTTTGAGAGCTAAATTAGCAATTCAAAGAAATTTTATATTTTTTACTTTTTGTTTTTATCAAGTAAAACCTCAAATACACTCGACAAAATCCGATGCAACTGAAATAACTTGCTCAATAAATCTGAGGTGCGAGCGACCCATTAATTTTTTTATAAAAATAAACTCGAATAAAATTTCAAATACTAAATTATCTGAACCCGAATAATCCGTAATATATAAAAGTAAAAAAAAATCTGAATCTAGAACGAATCGAAACTACATGATACAAGAATTGGCAGTTATCTGTGAATTTGAAATAAACCGAAACCAAATATAAGATATTTATTATGAGGATAGTTCATTTTTATACTCCTATATTTGAAATATGATAAGATCCGAACCAAAACTACCCGACTAGTCGGTGAGGGTGATATTAACACTACTAATGTTCTTAAAAAAAAAAAAAATTCTTTCACCAACTTTTTTTTTCCTCCAATTATTGTTTTTTTTTTCCCAATGATCTATGACGAACTTTGCGAATTTAAAAATACGAACGTCTTTTACACTATTTTCTCTTTCAAATGAGATCTATGAAAAAGTACTTTTGAGTTATATTTGTATCACTATTTTTTTAATATGTTATATATAAAAATTTGATATGCTACTTTTAAACGCTTCATATGCTAGGTTTAAATACTTCATATGCTATGTATAAAGAATGTACTTTAATAAGTTACATGTAAGATTTAAAGTCTTGACATGAGTAGTTGTAGCCAAAGGTTTAAAGGTTTGAGAAACAAAAAAAAAACTAATAAGTTACATGTATTGTTTAAAAGCTTGACACAAGTATTTCAAAAGGTTGTAGACAACTGTTAAAAGATTTGAGAAGCAAAATAAAAAAATGGTAAGTTACATGTAAGATTTAAAGACTTGACACAAATACTTTAAATAGTTGTAGACGGAAGTTTAAAGGCTTGAGAAATAAAATAAAATAAAATAACTGATAAGTTACATGTAAAGTTTTAAGGCTTTACATGAGTATTTTAAAAGATTGTAGACAGATGTTTAAAGACTTAATAATTTAACATTGCCTGCGGACTATTACAATTAAAAAATGGCGATATAAATATAACTCAAAAGTACTTCATTATAAATCTCATTTAAAAGAAAAAATCGAGTAGAAGACGTTGATAGTTTAGATTCGCAAAATTCATCATGGAATATCCGAAAAATAGACGAAAATGATCGGAGGCAAAAATAAATGAGTGGGTGAAAAAAATCTCTCTTTTTTTGCATATGAGACAAAAGTAGTTAGCAGTTGAACTAGTTAATTTTAGTATTTAAAAATTCATAGATAGAGGTTTAAAGTTTTGCTAGTTGCACATTAAAAAATTGTAGAGTGAGGCTACGGTGCTATGCATAGCACGGATTGGGTCCGTGCTACGACTCAAAATTTGACTTTTCAAAATCCTAACGGTCGATCCGAATCGTTCAACATGATTATAAAATGAATATGTACTTGCAAACCAAATTTTGTATTTTTTCGAATTTTTTTACTATTTTTTTAGATAGGCTATTTTTGGATGGTCCACAATGTTCAGATCAAGTGATTTTCGAAAAATGGCAAAAAAATTCGAAAAAAATGTAAAATTTGGTTTGCAAGTACATATTCATTTTATAATCATGTTGAATAGTTCGGATCAACCGTTAGAATTTTGAAAAGTCAAATTTTGAGCCGTAGCACGGACCCAATCCGTGCTATGCATAGCACCGTAGCCTCACTCAAAATTGTAAATACAACTTTAAAAGATTGAACATGGGCGCTGAACAGGACGTAGTTGAGGGGCTGGGCTTGGGAACTGTATTCTCTCAAGTACCATAGACGATTCTTTTCACTTTACGGTTTGAGAATAAATCTCAACCGGTTTGGGTTTTGAGATTCATGCCAAGTTAAAAAGAATAAGAGTGAGCCTATGGTGCTATGCATAGCATGGATGGGGTCCGTGCTACGGCAAAAAAATTGACTTTTTAAAATCCTAATGGTCGATCCAACCGTTCAATGTGATAACCATATGAATATGTACTTGCAAACTAAATTTTATATTTTTTCGAATTTTTTTACTATTTTTTTAAATAGAAAGAAAAATCAGTGTTTTCTGAAAATTCTAGACTATCAAAATTCTACCTATCTAAAAAAATAGTAAAAAAATTCGAAAAAATATAAAATTTAGTTTGCAAGTACATATTCATATGGTTATTACATTGAACGGTTGGATCGACCATTAGGATTTTAAAAAGTCAAATTTTTGGCCGTAGCACGGACCCCATCCGTGTATATCCACTAATTGCAAAAGATTCTCTTTTTCAGGTAATGGAGAGGATGTGAATTCCTGGGCTTGAAGGGGCTGCTTCCAAAATTTTAAAATATACTTCTTTGATCATTTTTTTTCAGAAAAAATTACCAAAAAAAAAAAATACTTGTGTTTAAAATAATTATACAATTATTCTCTGCCTAGAAAATTTTATCTTATCCGCCGCTGTCACTATCTATCCAAATTCAACCTAATTCGACTCCTTCAATCTGTCAGGTCTACCTCCAAAAGTGGTTCTTATAGCTATTCAAAAGCCCCAATTAAACAACAAGGTTCACCGATTGATTAATTAATAGTAAGGGGCCCAGTGGTTGAATAGCTTGTAGAATAGTATTCAAAAATAAATCATCGTCTCAACAATTTAAGATAAGGTTCAAATTTTATTTTTCGTGCTGGAGAACATGGCTGCCTTAATTGAGCAACAACATTTTGTCATGCGAGCCTCAACAAAAGATATTATCATAAAACTAGTGCGCATCATAAACTATGTATTTTACGATGGAGATATAGATTATTAGCCAAATGCTTATGATTAGACTAAAATTGAAAAAGAAAAATAGAAGAAGAGGATCATACGGCATGGTCAGGAAACTTGTATGGAGCTCATAATGTAAAATTGAACTCATATGGTGTGTACCCGGGAAATATTGTAATTGTTTTGGGTTGGGTTTGAATTTATTGTAAATTATTTCATGTATGACACATTATTGATGATTTTCATGTGACAATTCTGTATACAATCGAGATATAATTCTCTAAACTGATTCGTAGAAAAAAATTCCACTATTTACCCCGCTTTGTCTTAACAATCAGTTACTGTTGAAAGGACGGAAATAAATCTGTTGTTATTCCGATCCGAACCGTTAAAAATGGTTGAGATTCACATTTCAAAAACTTTCTTTCTTGAGATTTGCGCATGAAAGAAATTTGAATGGTTGAGATCGGAATAACAGCAGGTTTATTTCCTGAAAAGACGGCTCTAGGAAGGCCAATATATTGTTGGTATTTTTCAAAGAAGTCCCTTTAAAAATAAGTTATTAACTACACTCGCTTCAGCACAGAGTTGCTCAAAAATTTATGTGCGAAATTGAAGAAAGATCCTAATGTTAACACCAAAACTAGAGTATCAACATTTCATACAATGCACAGTCAAATTTCAAAAAATTTAAGTGACTCTAAACTATATAATTGAACCACTGTCATTTCAGAGCATGCATCAACTCTTAGATACATATAGAGAATGCTTTACCTCTCTCTAAATATTATTTTCTAGAATACTCCTCAGGAGCCAGGCCAATTAGCTGCCTCTGAAATTTCTCTGGTCTTCTACCTCCCCAAAATAATCCCTGATTACACTAATTTGAAGCCCCTAGATTTGGTGCTAAGAGACGTGATATCATGACATGACTTGTATATGTACATGAAAAAATTAACTTCAGACTAAATTTGATCTATGCTTTTTCTCTGATATATGTTCAAAAAGCTTACTCTCCTTCTATCTCCATGGGGGCTTCTCATGCCTGCTTAGCACCAACAGATTTCAATTAGAATACAATGAAAAGATGACTATCCAAGTAATGTGTTGCTTAATTTAGATGAACACTGATAGTACGATGGAGGAACAGTCAAATTAGGTCCCGTATGACTCAAGTACCAAACAATATCAGTTCAATACTAATATGATCTCATTTTTACCTTCTTCTTTTTTTCAAAATTCCTAATAATTTTTCCCATAATTTTCTCTCTCCTAAACATCAACCTCCTCTCTTACTGACTTCATTGTACAGGATCAGATGCTGCTAACATAGTTGGCTGTGACAATGTACAGCATTGAGTTGCTGACCTGTGGGCCCCACGCTATGTTTTTTCAGGGGTGGGGTAGGGCCCATCTGTCAGGGACCCAATAACACAGTGGCATCACCCAACTATGGCAGCAGATGTGAATCTGTGCAGGATGAACTAGTTTTTTACTGGTATTGTGATCCTAGGTTCATAGAGGAAATGACACCTTTGGTTTTTCTTAAGTGGTGAGTCTTCATTCGGTTTTGTTCTATTGTAAGTCGGCGAGGCGTCCTTCCTTGGCGTAACTAACTGAAATAAAAAAAAAATTAAAGCAGTACTATGAGAACCTTTTTTTTTTTCAAATAAGTGAAATAGAGAAGAAAAGTCCAACCTTTTTTGATCTTGTATTCAAATCCAAAGCCTTTTTAGGTTCAACTCGTTTCCTACTTGTTAATGCAACCTTTGCCTGCAAAAGAAGAAGGTTTTTTTAATCTCACCTAAAGTGTTATTTTCAAGTTTTACCCAGTTTGTTAACATATTTGCAAATGACCCAAAAGTCTTGCAAATGCAATTAATGCGCAGCTAAGTAAATTGATTAAATTTTCTTTACTATTCCAGATTAACTTGATCAGATCTTTTAAAGGTACTTTACATCAGCGAAACAATAGTATAATTTGCTTGGCTTGATTTGTTTTCAACTGGGCGTATGGATTTAGAATTATTGGATCTGTTGGAGGTAAATTTGACCATAATTTGAAGGATGCATTTTTGTGATAACACTAATTTATGGCAAGTTGCTAACTAGAAAGTAATTCAACTATGTTACACTCACGAGTATAGATGAAATTTGAAATCTAGAAATGGAAACCTTATTGTATCTGCATTATTCCATGGGATTCTTAGTTTCTTACAATTGTGAATAAGTGGAATATGGACTTTATATAACCTAAAGAGAGGACCACGTTATTGGACAAGCATTCTTCCATGTGATTATTAACAACTTATATTATGTTAACTAAATTTTACCTGTCTTGGTTTCTTTCCATGCAAAGGGGTCTTTGATACCATGTCAGATCTGGTTCTTGGCAACTTGTCTTGTGCAAGTACATTAGAAGACCTACTTATCGATTAAAAAGGAAAACATCCCATGTTTATTAGAGCCTTAATCAATTTAATTGAAGTTTAGGTACAAATACACTGGTACGGTACCTACCTTCGCTTTGGAAGAACAGAATGTGAAGTATCTCTCTTGAAAACTTTTGGTACACGAGATGGAAGCGGCTTCTTCACTACCCCACTATTTCTAAAACTAACAAAAAGAAAAATCATGTGAATTATGAATACCACCAAGTAAATAGTAAAGCATAATACAAAGAAAAAACTGACCTTTTAACCTCTGATTTGATGCTTCTTGCATTACTTGATGCGGTAGGCTTCATTAAACTATCCTGTTTCACACCAACGGATTAATAAGCTGATTAACTACAGAGTTAAGTTTCACTCTTTTATTGGCTTTTTTTTTATGCTTACTTGCATGGTAGGGAACTAGGGATACATTAAGACTCATGTAGAAGTAATAATTGGCACACAGTCCAATATTCGGAGTTCATTATTAAAATTGAGGTTGACTTGAAGAAGTGAAGCTAAATTAGGCTTAATGAACCATAAATTGGGACTCATTAAAGCAGATAATATAATATTGGGGAATGTAATTGAGGAATAAATTACACTTACCAGTGAACTCCTTCTGGTACTCTTTCCTTTACTTAAGCTTGGATTTGAAGTAGATTTCTCAATGGTTTTTGACCTAACTCTGGTCGCCTCATTTGGACTGGGCAAAGAAGACTTTGCATGTCTAAGAGGTCTATTGTGCGAAGATAATGAATTGGGTCTGGAGTTAAATGCAACCCGACAACCAGTACTTGGCTTGCTGAGATGTGTGCTTTTTGTGTCCGCCGAATTCGCCTTTTGAGTTGGTTGTTTTGGCTCCTTGAATAACTTGATTTGAGGCATGTGTACTTTTTGCCCAAGTACATTCCCTCGAGAAATGGTCATATCCTGATGAAGGAAGATATAAGTTCCTAAGCACTTGTAATTAAAAGAGGATAATGTGAAAGTAAATTAACCACTTGTGTAAAAAATAAAAAATCACCCTAAAACCCTCCTATATGGTTTTCTTTCTGAAAACTCCTCACTTAAAAATTGAGGTTTATGTAACTAAGCCTCCAAACCATTTTCTTTTCATGAAAGCCCCCACGAAAATTGGGATTTTCCCAGTAGTCTACACACAGTAACACACTACATATTTCCTTATTTTTTTCTTGTGAGTACTTCAATAAGGTACGACTTACCTAGTAGCCCTCCAAGCTTTTTTTCTTTGTGAGTAGAACTTTAATACTGTCTACTCTTTTATATACCTAGTTTAAAGAAAAAGGGTATGCCAAATGCTAAATACCTTATCTGCCCCAAATGATTTGGTAACAGCCGATGCCACATTGCCATTTTTATCGTCAATTGTGAATTCTCCACTTTCCTTTCTCCCAATTGAAGCCAAACCTTTTTTAAATTTAACCCAGTCTTTGCTCAAACTATCAAAATCTTGCATCAGTTTCTTTTCATGCTCAACTTTGTTCACTGTCTTTCTTCTTACCAGTTGTGAAGAATTTACTACACTTTCTGTTTGATTCACATCATTTCCCATGGCAACTTCAGTTACACAAGAAGTGCTCAAACTATCAGAATCCAGCATTGATTTCATCCCATGCTCAACTATGTTTGTGGTGTTTCTTGGAACAAATTGCAAAGGAATTTCCTTGCCAGTACTCTCATTTTCGTGCAACAACTCATTTTGCACCATGACTTCAGGGACGGAAAATTTGCTTGCATCCACCTCACATTTCATCATTTTATCTATTTTTGGGTCAATTTCAATATGTTCTATCAAAGTTTCATGTGTGTTCTCAATTTCGGTTGATTTTTCCTCTTCCATTGCCTTCAGAGCTCTAATCTTTTTGTAATATTCTTCAAAATATGCCTTCTTTTGTGCAACCAAGCCGGGATAGGTGAGTTTGCCTAACTCCTCTTGGCACGTGTCATGGTTAAAAACTGAATATTTCTCCCATGAAAGAGGTTCAATTGCATACCGGCCAAAGGAGATCGAGCCATGGTCAAGCATTTCTTGTACTAGACCATTACCACCTTCCTAAATACAAAAGGCAAAAGGATAAAAGTGTTGAAATAATTTGCCACTATGACAACACAGAAAGAATCTGACGACAATTTCAGCTGGTATTATATTAATGGGCCATACCAGTAACTGTACCAGCTGCTTTACCAATCTGGTTGAAAACAGTTCTGAGGTCGTATGTGTTAAAGACTAGTTCTTTCCAAAGTAATTAAGGGGAAAAAACTAAAGAGGAAAAGGCAAAGTAGCTTCTAAGATCAGTTTTGTTTTGCTTTCATATTAAGGAAGACAAAACAAGAAAAGTATACTCTAAGTTTTCAACTAAAGACAGTAACTATCAAACAATATTAAATATAAAAATTATACTGGTACCTTCGATTGATCCTGTCCAGAAAGCGACCATCCTTGAAAAGGTATATCAACTTGGGTTGCCATTTATTTCATTATTTTCTGCAAAATAAAATAAAAAAGCACTGATTAATTAAGGAAGTGATAAAATAAAATAAAATAAATCGATTGCAAAAGTCTTTCTGGAAAAAAAAATCGTATTTTTTTCGGTACTAAAAATAAACACAAAACCAAAGAAGGAATTCTATTCTGAACTCACTTATTGTGTCAATAAGACGAAATATATAATTTACTGAGTAATGCGGACTTAAGGACTTAAAACGGAAATGTACGAGCCAAATGTAAATTGGAAATTAAAATATTCGCGTATTTTGCTGGTTTACAACAGATAAAATTTGTTCCGTAACTCAGCATTAATAATATTACACGAAATACATTGAACAAATCTGAAAAATAATAAAAATTGAGATTACTCTGAAGTACACGAGACCAAAGCAGCTGCATTTAGTTAAATCCACCGAATTAACCAGAAAAAAAAAAACGAAAACAAAATTAAAAAAATTGAGAAGAAAAGGCGAATTTCGGATTAGACAACTGAAAATCGAAAATGAATGCAGCTTAATCCAGATCTGCATACCTAGTATACAGTTCTTTCAGACCTCCACCTCTAGAAAACCTAATTCCAGAGAGAGGGATTTGAGCAAATGCTTCCTTTGTCGTTTGCTGGTACAATGGAAGCTCCTCGCATTTACTATTTAGATCTATGCGAAAACCGAATGGAAGATTATCCAACGGTTAGAACGGGAGATTTCAAATTTAAGACAATTGGGACCCACAGCAGCAATGAGAGGAGCGGAAATGCGCATGGAATACTGGGAAGAAATGGGGAGGAAATGCTCTTTTAAAATATTGGGGTATTTTATTTCCATTTTGAGAACAATTTTTCTCGTTTCAAATATGGCGTAATCGTAATGGGCTAATGGCGTTTAGAGGAAATCGACAAATTCCAGTTTGGAAATTTACTACAACTGTACTGGGACAATTTGTGATTAGAAGTTGTGTGTGGGGACCGCTCAATAAATTCCTTGTTTCGTGCCACGTGTAATGTTGTAATAAATTGTACAATGTATGTGCACCTGATCCCGTTCCCTTGCCTTTCTATTATTGATGCGAGATTGCGAGATCACATTACCGTTTGTCTCTCTGTTTCGTCCGATTCGCAGCTAAACTTACTTTACAACGTCTTCTACGATTATTGACGGAGGCATTTTTCATTGGTATTCTGATGATTGTGGAAGATTGTTCTGATATTTTATCAATAAAAACCGCCACATCATTATTAGTATAAAAATTGTAAAAGGCTTGTTGTGTGGATGTTATTTCCTTATTAAGAGAGGTATTTTGGAGTGCACAGTGGTCAGGAGTCGGGTAAGCAGATTTTAGAAGGAAGGTACATTTAGTTGCTTCCGAAATTTCGGTTATGTTTTGGTTCATAAAAATAGCGGCAATTAAAATTAACATTACTCTGTGACTCTGTGTGAATTTATTATCGCTACACGAGATCGTTTGTTATTAGCGTGTAGACTGTAGACTAAATAAGTAACTAAATAGCGGAATAGAGCTCAAAAATATTGTCGGAGAATGTTATTTTATTATTTCATTAAAAGAGTAAATAATCACTCTTTTTAATTTGTAGGATAGAAGTTTTTGGGGTGAACAAACAGTTTAAATTTGGTTGAAATTAGTGCAATTTTAAATCACTTCATACGAATATCAACATGGATTGAACAATTCAGACTGGACATCACAGATAGAATTCGATGTAAAGCTCTTAATGCTCATTAGAACTTTAATCACTATGTTACAACTAAATATTTATTATTTATTAATAGTGACTGGACAATATAAAATGTAAAAAAAATAATTAAATTTCTATATACATAATTATAATTTTAATATTATAAAAGTGACTTGGCGATTTTTTGGCTTAGTCACCTTTTGACTATGCCTTAGACTAAAATTTTTATTAATAGAAAATAAAATAAATATCGACATTGAATAACGTTTTCACTGGAATTCGAGATGTAGCAAAAACGTGATGGTCCATAACGTCCAGGGCACTGTAGCTGTACGTTATCGTCGATAACGTCCAGTTAATCTGATCGCTAATGATCTTTAATTAACAAAAAACATTGTAGCTGGACGTTATGGTCCATAACGTCCAGCTACAGTGGTTTATTTTTCAAAAAAATCACAAATTGAAACAAGAAAAAAAAAAGACACTATAGCTGGACGTTATGGTTGCGATCAGATTAACTGGACGTTATTGACCATAACATCCAACTACAGTGCCCTGGACGTTATGGACCATCACGTTTTTGCTACATCTCGAATTCCAGCGAAAACGTTCTTCAATATCGATATTTTTTTATTTTATTTTCTATTAATAAAAATTTCGGTGCCTTAGATCCACCCCTGCAAATGTCCTTCTGATTTTATTTCCTCCTTTTTTTTTCTTCACATCATGCTATCTTTTTGCTCTTATAATCACTTTTTTTTATTATAAGAAAATTAAGAGGAGAAAAAAAAATAACAATTTATGTGCCTCTTATTCTAAGCGGTCTCTTTTAACCTGTCTTGTATTTTAGTGTCAATGAGAAATACTTTGCATATTCTTAAAACACTAATATTTTAGAAATATTTTGTGAACGAATTATTATTCACATTTAGCTAATATGGAGTATGAAAGTATGGAATGTGAGGAAAACTCTTGATCTTAACGAATTTACATCCTCTCCAATACCGTAAAAGGGAATCTTTTAGAATTTGTGGATTCGGACAGTTTTTTATTTTGCACGAATCTCAAAGCCCAATAATATGGTTCCTGTGCTAGCTCGAATCTCAAAGTAGCTGAGAGTAAATCTCAAACCGTAAAGTGAAGAGAATCTTTTACTCATAGGATACTTGTTCGATCCTAACCATCTTTGACTTTTGGTCAAAGTAGTCTCATGACGAACTCATAATCTCGTTTGACTGCGCTCAAAGCGGTCCCTAAGATACATCTGTAACGCTCATTTATCAATAAGTGCTTGCATAAATGGGACGGATATAATAATGGTCATTAGAGCAAGAATATTAATATTTTCGTCCTATGAAAAGTTAGGATATATTTTTTTCCCAAAAATATAAAGTATAAAATAAAGTATAATACAGTATAAAATTTCATTACGGCTAAAAAAGTGACATTTGATTCAGTGACAACCCTATTTACTTGTAATTCAAAATATGATAAATGATGATACAGAGATCAGCATCATCAGCACACCGTGTACTGGAGTTCTTAAAAACGCCCGCAAGCGTTCGAAAAGGTGCACAATGTCACAACTAGATTCAAATACAAACTTTATTTTAATGCAATAAAATGGTAAGGATGCACAGGCTGGTACGATCGAGTGAGTATCCTCTCAAATATCTGAGAAAATGAGATTGTCTAAAATTAAATCTGATTTAATCAAAATTTACAATTTACGGAACAAAATAATCAAGAAGTGACAATTTTATAATTCATGTTAAAAATCATATGATACCTTTGATCTGAACCCGGCTGGTACAACGTAAAAGCTCAAAACAAATACCTTTGATCTAAACTAGGCATCGCGATTCGCGCACGGATATGGGGGACCGCATCTAGAGCGTTCATCGGGTCCTTTATAATTGTTTTAAACCGATCAAGAGAATTCAAATTAACGTTCGGTTTTCCAATTAAATAGGTTCGGTTTATTTTATTAAACCAATTTAATTCTTTGGTTCGATTCGATTTAGAAACTTTTAAAACCGATTAGACCAAACATACTGAGAAGAGAAATATAATTCTTTTAATCCTATAAAAAATAATTATGATTTATTTTTCCTTGAATATTATAATCACTAAATCCTAATTCAATTATGTGTGTTGGAATAAATAATTATTTCGAGTCTATTTTTTTTTAAATTAACAAAAGCTGTTTTTTTTTCTTAATCTTCTTAGTTTGGTTCAACAATTGAACAATTCGAAATTTAGTTTAATTTATTTAGTTCGATTTTAATTCAGTTGATAAATTTATTTCAGTCGATACATTTTAAAAAATAAAATAATTCGTAATAGTTTTAACCGATTTGAACCGATAAATATCTCTAACAACATCCAATCAGAAATAAACTAAGTTGTGAAATGAGCTGCACAGAGGGCTTTAAGTTTACTGGGCTTGAACATTCAAATTGTTTAAGGCCTTGAGCTGGAGAGAGGGCCTTAAGTTTACTGGGCTTGAACATTCAAATTCGGTTTGAAAATTAACGATTGTGAATATTTACGGATTGCGAATAATAATAAAAAAAATCGTTAATTTTCAATTTTTTTGTTTTTCTCATTTATATTTTTAAAAATCAAGCTGTTAAAGTAATTGCATTTCTAAAATTAAATAAGTATTATATAATATTTGTAAAATTGTACATTTGAATGTGTAATTATCTACTTTCATGAGATGAAGCGGTAGCACAGTTAATTAGAAGAAAAAATTCTAAGATATTGTATTATAAAATTGTAATTATCTACTTTTGTAAACCAAATGTAAATATTACACTCTTCCCAAAATTCAAAGAAAATTGATATTGATAGAGCCATGTGCCAAAGGTCCTCATAGAACCGGTTTTGGGCCAAGAATAGACCGGGATTGGGGCCCCTAGTTGGTACCAGCTCGGGACCGAATAAAGGAGCCCAGGACCCAAAAAGTAAAACCGACCTTACACCGATTTTGGGCCAAGAATAGACCGGGATTGGGACCCCTAGTTGGGACCATCTCGGGACCAAATAAAGGAGCCCAGGACCCGAAAAGTAAAACCGACCTTACACCGGTCTTGGGCCAAGAACAACTCGGGTCTTGGACCTCTATTCGGGGCCAACCCGGGATCAAATGGAAAGAGCCCAGGATCCGGAAACAACTTAGTCCAGCAAGGCCTAATTCTTGCCTGACAATGCCTAACTGGGCCTTGCCCGACAAAGATTAACCGGGCCTTGCTCGACGAGAACCCAGCCCGAATTTGGCTTATGGTCACCACTTCTGTATCCGTACGGCACAGGTGTGATTCAGTGACCGTCATTTATGCAAGCGTCACTGCTCCTATGTGAACTCCCCTAACAGCTCTGACAATGCGGGATGACGGTTAGGGGACGAGCTATTTAAGGCAAAAAGCTCAATTGAACAGGGGCTAACTTTTCCTACCAGGCGAGGTATCATACATGATATAGTCTGAATACCTCCATAACTTCCCACTCCGGAAACCGATAACCGCCTTTCTTAATCTCAGCCCGTCTCCACGAGGCGGGACGAGCCCAAACCCATAACTCTTTCCGAGACGGGCTGAGCCCAAACTCATAACTCTTTCCATACGGCCTACTCTCCAAGATAGGACATATCAGATATTGTATCTCAAATTTAAAATTTATAATTTTTATAACAATTATTAATGCTCTAATCTTGTTTGAAGATTTTATTCTAAATTTGTATTTTTATTTGTCGCTAATTATAATTTACAGTTACTTAATCTTAAAAAAGTTTAGTTTGTTGTCAATCATTAATTACAGGTGTTAATTTAGGTTTAAAATTTAATTATTGTAATTAAATTTTACAGATACAACACTGAATTTTACTAATTATTACTGAATATTTACTGTACGGAATCCTTATGCGCATTTGGTGAATGTCCCCATTGATCCCAGTTGGTTGGGTAGGAGTACTGAATACTGTGACTGTAGGATACTATAGATGTACTGTGGTAAAACGTCTATCTATTGGTCGTTACTTCTCAAATGTGACGTACTGATCATTGCTTCTCAGGTTTGAGCTCTCACCCGTTCTGAGAGCCTAGGTTTGAGCTCTCACCCGTTCCACTTACGTGGGTTCCAGGTACTTAAGCTTCGAAGCAAGAAGAGTTATGGATTGGGATTGCATACAAATGTACACTGCCTTGTGTACATTTTAGTATAAATATATGCGGCAGGCTGTTTCGTCCTGGATCTGGGGTGTGAATTATTTTGAGATAAATATAATTTAGGATAAATATATGTGACAAGACTATTCTGTCCCAGATCTGAGGTATGACAATTACTGTTAAATAATTTAGAGAGGAAAGGAAATAAAAGGAGAGAACAAGATAAGAATCAAGTTCATAAAATTCCAGAGAATTATTGTTAGATAATTTAGAGATAAAAATATTTTGTTCAACTTAAAAAAAGAAGATATTTTGTGAAAAAATCTGTCGGACATATATAACGTAGTTTAAGCATCTGAGTGGTGTTTGGTTGTGGACTAAAGTTAAGGTGGCCTAAGTTGTTATTCCAACTTAGGCCGGCCTAAATTATTTATGTTTGGTTGAGGTCTAAAGTACGTTAGACCACGGCTTAAAGTATTTCTTGTTTGGTTAGAGTTGGTGGAGGACTAAAGTTTTGGAAGCCTAAGTTAGTTAATTATTAATAACAAGATACTAATTATATAATATTAATTATTAATTATAACTATAATATATTATAACATTTTTATAATAATTATTTAACATATTAACAATATAAGATATTAATTATATAATTATATATTAATAATAAGATACTAATTATATAATATTAATAATATAAGATATTAATTATATAATTATATATTAATAATAAGATACTAATTATATAACATTAATATATTAATAATAACTATAATATATTATAATGTTATTATAATAATTATTTAATATATTAACAATATATGATATTAATTATATAATTAATAATAATTATTAATAATAAGATACTAATTATATAATATTAATATATTAATAATAACTATAATATATTATAATATTATTGTTAATAATTATTTAATATATTAACAATATAACATATTAATTATATAATTATATATTAATAATAATTAGCAATAAAAAGATACTAATTATATAATATTAATATATTAATAATAACTATAATATATTATAATAATTATTAATAAAAAATACTAATTATATAATATTATTATAATAATTATTTAATATATTAACAATATAAGATATTAATTATATAATTATATACTAATAATAATTATTAATAATAATATATTATTACTAATTAATGAGGAGATGGGTGAAATGGTTGAAGGTTAATGACATTGGACCCCAGTGGCGTAAAATTGAAGCCTAAATTTAAGACACCTCAAGAGGTGGTTTAATTTAGGCCCGTTTAGGCCGGCCTAACTTTTAGGCTATTTCATGTTAGACCAATTAGTTTAAATTATGTTTGGTGGAATAACAGTGACCTAGAGCTTTTAAGCCACCTTTAGGCCACAACCAAACATGGGGCTGGAGATTAAAGTTTTATTTATTCAGATTAGAAACGTCAATGAATCGGATCGACCCGATCCGTTTAAAATATATGTTAAACATAATATCTGATGTCATTTAGATAGCGAAATGCATTGGGTCGGTGGTGAAAAGTTTGTCTTGGATACTTGAAAGTCCCTCCAAGTTCAAGTGATGGAGTTGAAATTTTGCCTTCAACCCCCACGGCCCCACAAAACATTGAAAGAATCCTAAAATATTCATTAAAGTATTCAAAAAATTAAAAAATATAAAGGGGTCGGATTGGGTTGACTCGATCCTAAAAAGTTCATTAGCTTTCTGTTATTGTTGGTTTTGTAGTTTTTTTTCTTAAACCTTTTGTAATATGGTACCTCGTTTGGCCAAAAAAAAAGTAATATGATACAGTACGGTGCAAGAACAAAAACAATCTGTGATATTAATGAAAATCGGTGGATATTCCTCATTTTATATAAAAAAATATATATACTAAATTTGTTAATGTAGCAATTATTTTACATTATTATAATTAATATTGTAGTTATCACATCAACAGTTATAATCATTTTTACAAGTAGGATGTACTATGGAGTAATGGAGATGTATTTACAGCTTTTGACACAATTACTGATTTAATGTCAAATATATTATTGAATCTTGGAGGGACATCAATCTTAGGTTATGATTGGAATGAGAACATAATAAAAGTTCAATTCATTTCAATAGAATAGAGATGAAAAGAGATGATTTAGAATTGAATTTTAGTGATTGGAATAGTTAATTTAAAAAGAAGAATTGATTTCAAGATTAATTAAAATAGTCATAAAGTTTATCTTATTTACAGTGATGCCATTAGAAAGTTTTTCTGTCTCCTTCCCATTCAACTCCTCTCTCCGCTCTCTCTCCCTCTTTTCCTCTCCACTGCTCCCCTCCTTCGTACTAGAGAAAGAGAGAAATAAGTCAGCGAGTTTACATTTTTTCCTTTCTCGAGTACTTTCTCACCCAGTCTATTGTTCTCTAGTCCATGAGAGGAAGGGTAGTAACGTATTTTTGCTCAACCAATTCGATTCTCGTCAAATCTCTACTATTTTCACGAGATTTCAGCGAGCGCTTTTTTTCCCATCAAATCCTGTCAATCGAAATCGTCTCCCTTTTTTCTCTTCTTTCCGATCAGCAAAGTTCAAAACCTTTTCCAATTCTATTTCGCGTTTGAGGTTCACGGACCTTTCCGATCATAGTGTTACGCAACATTTTTAAATCCTTCCGTCCTCTATCAGCATAATTTAACCCGACATGTAGCTCTTAATATATAATATAAAATGCTCATATTTTAAAATATAAATATATAATCATTTTCAAGCATTATTCTAAGATCAATGAAAAATGATAATCAAAGTACGTTTTATTTAGTAATGAACATGTGTTACTTATTTCACACTCTAATTTTTTTCGGTGGGAATTAATTGACAATGCAGACTAAATTATACATTTCGTTACAACTTTTTTTACTATTATTTTTAATAGGTAAAAAGTACTTTTCAACCATCAAAATATACAGTGGTTTCGTACCTATTAATTAAAGAAATAGTACAAAAAAATATAAAAAATATAAAATTTGATCTGCAAGTACATTAATTTTCACATTAGAGATCAAATTTGACGGTTCGAATTGATTGTTTGAACTTTAAAAATAAAGATATAGATCTATAGGACGGGTTGATCCGTAATATACATATTACCATAGCCTCACTTGAAAAACTTTGTAATTTCACAATGTGACTTTTAAAATATTATCTATATTATATTTGTGATGCATATGAAAATTAGTGGAATTTTATACAATTTTACCGTTAACTTAAAACCTACAACGATTTACATTTAGCAATTTTTATGGAATATCAAATTAGACTAAAATTAATAACATGAAATTTGATACACAATAAATTCACAAGTCCGAACATGTGTATAAATATCTTTCTAATTATTTTTCTTAAAATAAGTGTAGAAATTTATTATCAAGATTGTCAATAATTAATAGAAGATCCAACACTAATTGTTTTTACAATAATATGAAAAAAAGATTAAAAGATTAATAATTGATCTAATGCATATGATGAGTTCAATTTAAGTTCGAATAAGTCTGAGTATGATGACTTAAACTATTTTTCAACTTAAGCTTGATTTTATTTAACTTGTATTTTTCCTTGATCATACTTGGGAGTTGGGAACAAACCCATATTTCATTAGAAATCACAAAGCAGATTTTATTTAACTCGTGGTTTTGCAGTCCGGAGCGGAGCGGCCTCCGTAACATCCGCTCAAATATAAAAGTTTCCGTCTGTTTGTAGGGTAGTGGGGGCCGTCCGATGTCAAATATAGTAGCCGTACGATGCCATCAAGATCGTGCGCACTTGACTGGCGCGATTTTTCATGCTGATCGGACGGATATGATCTCGTTTCGGACCGAATTTAGTCCGATGACCATCGGACCTGCTCTGTCGCGCTGTTTGTCATGTATTAGTAGTTGGCTCATGGTTGGCACGTAAGACCCTAACCAGACGTGCTCGCCACTCTTCTCTCTCTCATCGTCTAACTAATGGCGAGTTCATGCGGCAGGCCGCATTTTGAGCCCCTGACAGCTCCCCCTCTCATTCTCCTGGGAATTTCCATTCGTTTTTCTTATTTTTATCTTTTTTCTCAACTAACCCAAGCTGATAGATTATATCATTCTCTCTCCTCTAACTCTCGTCCGTTTTGGCTGTCTTTGTTATTTTCCAACAAAATAGAAAAAGAAAAAAAAAATCAGTCCAGGAGAACCCCTTGTCATTTCCCAAAAATCCCCAAAAGAGAAGAACATAGATCAAGGAAATTAAGTTTCTGAAAATAAAAAGAAAAATCAAATCCCGGTGTTCCCACCAAGTTGGGACTGTATGATCGTTGGGTGATCTGTATCGAGTTTCTGAAACTGGTATTTGTGGATTCGTGGTTCTTATCTTTACTTTGAGAGGATTCGTGATTTTGGTTGTAAAATTGTAGCGGGGAGAAGATTTTACAATGTTCGTTCAGTTTGTATAAAAGAGGGAAATCTTTATCTGAAGTAATTTGGCGGTGTTGATAAGGTGTTTGTATAAATGCCGCTTTAACACCACCAAGTTTTGATTTGAAAAAAAAAGGGGGGGATTGATTTCGTTGGTTGCAATTAATGGGGTGTATATGCTCGAAAAGCGCTGAAGAAGAAGCACCTCCGGTTGAGAGCCTACCAAAGGCCGTGCCGGTTGTCTCGGTAACTGTTCCCAACAAGACCCTGAACCATTTCGTCTCGATAAAAAAAGATGATAGTTTCAACATTGCCCCCCCTAAACAAAAGGAAAGCTCATTCAGCAGGAACAACTCCGTTAGTTCCTCCTCTAGAGCCAGTTCCAGACCAAAAGAGAATGGCACGACACAAGCCGTTGCACCACCGATGCCACAATTCATGGAGGAGTCAGATAGAAAAAAGTCGGGTCAGATAATCCACACTCAGTCTCTAAGAACATCGGGTCCGATAATGCACACACAGTCCCAGAAAAAGTCGGGCCAGCTTGCGCCAGCTCCATCTCACAAAAAATCAGGCCCTCTTGTGCAACCTCAGACACAGGGGAAGAGAAGTGGAGGGCATGTGCGTAGTGCAACCGTAGGACTGTCAGGTGGGGCGAACAATGAGTTGACAATTGAGGAGGTGCATGAGGTGGACCCTAGTGGCAATGCCGTTGGGTTTTCTGGCGAGCATGTAATAGCCGGCTGGCCTGCCTGGCTGACAGAGGTGGCTGGAGAGGCGGTGCACGGGTGGCTCCCTAGGAGAGCAGACTCATTTGAAAAATTGAATAAGGTGGAATATTTAATTTGTTTTTTCTATTTTTCAACCTCTTTTATCAGAACTCATTTATTATTTTCATTAGCTTCTTATTTTTTTTTTTAGTAGTGCTAGTTCTATAATTCTATTGGTCCATTTATTTGATATTTTCTGCAGGAAAATCCTAAATGATACAATCCTTATCCAACGAGTAAATATGGAAGTACTTATTTGTTTCATAAACTATGTTTATTCTACACTGCATTGTTTTCTTTTTCCTAACATTACTATGTGATCTTAGTTTACTTGGCTCATTTGTAAACTTTCGATGGTATTAAGTCAATAGCGTTGAGTCTAATTCCATATTGTTTAACCTGTCATAGATCGGTCAAGGAACTTATAGCAATGTCTACAAAGCACGAGACCTCGAGACTGGAAAAATCGTTGCGTTGAAAAAAGTTCGATTTGTAAACATGGATCCAGAGAGCGTGCGATTTATGGCGAGAGAAATTCACATTTTGCGCAGGCTCGACCACCCAAATGTGATCAAGCTAGAAGGCATCGTTACCTCCCGCATGTCGCACAGTCTGTACCTTGTTTTTCAGTACATGGAGCATGACTTGGCAGGGCTAGCCGCTGTACCGGGCATCAAGTTTACCGAGTCACAGGTATATGATGCGAGTTTTGTTTTGACCCGATATGGAATTAATAATGCTTTTTTTCTTTTGGCGGGTCAGTTGTGCTGGAAGTTGTGCAATATTAAATGGGGTCATCATTTTTGTTTTGTTTGTTTCCTTTCACTTCTATCATGTACATAGCACACTTATAATTGGTACTAATGAATCAAGGTTTTGAAGTGTCAAATTCTAACCCTCAGTTCAACCCAACGGATTACAAATCCGCCACTAGTAAGAAAATCACATTCTGCTGGAATGTAGTGTTTAATTTGATGCTTCATTGGTACCAGGATAACCATATAGTAATTTAAAAAATTTCATCAGGTCAAGTGCTACATGCTACAAATATTGCGTGGCTTAGAGCACTGCCACAACCGAGGGGTTCTACATAGAGATATAAAAGGATCAAATCTATTACTAGATGACCATGGAAACCTCAAGTTAGCAGATTTTGGGCTAGCAACCTTCTTTGATCCAAACCAGAGACAGCCTCTGACGAGTCGGGTTGTCACCCTTTGGTACCGGCCACCTGAGCTCCTATTAGGTGCCACCGAGTATGGCGTGGCGGTTGATTTATGGAGTACTGGTTGTATTTTGGCTGAATTGTTGGCTGGAAAACCTATTATGCCTGGTAGAACAGAGGTACTTGATAAATTGGAGAAATTTCTCTTTCCCTCTTTTGAATTATTTATAATTTGGTGGATTTTAATGCAAAATGAGAAACACTTATGACTTGTCCCCCCTTAGTGTGATAAGCTTTCCTTAGGAAAAAAGAATGAAGATTTCCTCCCAAGAAAAATGAACACTGTAATCAATGATGAAAACCACAAATATTCATTCATCCTATGGGATTTCACCTTTTTTTTTTTTAATCTGACAACTGTTAGTTTAACACCAAAATTCTATCTTTTCTAAACTAAGGTGGAACAACTACACAAAATATTCAAGTTGTGTGGATCCCCATCCGATGACTACTGGAAAAAGTCAAAATTGCCCCACACAACAATATTCAAACCACACCACCAGTACAGACGTTGTGTTTCCGAGGCATTTAAGGATTTCCCTCAATCAGCTTTATCTCTCCTTGATTCACTTCTTGCCATTGAACCCGAATCTCGAGGTAGTGCCACCGCTGCACTTCAAAGTGATGTAAGTCATCTTACTTTCTTCTTGTACTTTTGAAACTTATGAAAACATATCTGCAGCCACCAGAACCTGCTATTTGAACTCAAGTATCATGTAAAAGATGAAAAAATTATCATATGTGCTCTCCTCCTCCAGTTACTTTGAGAAATACCTTATCGCATCATGATATGTATGATATTTTTCATCTTGCATACACAAAGTTGCTACCATTCTACTAACCTACATTTTAAAAAAAATATTGTAGTTCTTCAGAACAAAGCCGTTAGCATGTGACCCATCATCCCTGCCGAAATATCCACCGAGCAAAGAGTATGATGCTAAACTCCGCAATGAAGAAGCCAGAAAGTATACTTCATATTTCACTTAATCAATATTAAAACATAAGTTTGCACATTTTCTGCTATGCAAAGGGCTGACTTGGATTTACTTGTGTTTAATCAGGCAAAGAGCAGCAGCTCATAAGGGCCGGTCTGGTTCAATTAAACCTGGGAAAAAAGAATCAAAGGTCGTACCAGCAGAGGAACTTCAGGTACCATTTTTTTTTCTTTTACCCAACTGATAACTCCTATTGTACAAATATATGCAATACTGCACATAATAATATGTGAAAACAGGCTAGCTGAAGGAAGCATAGCAGTAGTTGTTAATACATCTGCAAAGAAGAACACTGAAAATAATTCATAGTACCATACTGGTTAGATTAAGGGTAATCCAAAAATTATTCAGAAGTGCATTAAAAGTTTGGAAATGTTAATATTTTAACAGCTGGCTGGTTGCAATGTAAAATTCGATCTTAAACCATCTTTTGTGAAAGAGCTTTACAGAATTTGATTTCTTCATGTAGAAACGGAATATGCAATCAAACCCGAAGAGTGTCAGCGAGAAATACGATCCATTGGACGATGATAGCGGATCGGGTTTCCCGATAGACCCACCGGGTCCTGCTGACATGCACACTGGCGGGTTCGGTTCTACCTGGTGCAACAAGAAGGATGAGGACCGGGCTGTGCCGGGCCGCACTTATAGCTCAGTTAGGGTTGCCAATGGGCCCCAATTGAAGACTGATCGGTCAAACAGACCCCAGCCAGGAAGCACCGATTTTCATAATTTTGCTGGTGCGAGTCGGAATTCAGGTCAGGTCCGGTATAATCGGTTAGATGTGGCTGACCCAGTGGAGAAAAATGGTTTTGAACGGCCCGGTTCATCTCACAAGAAAGACCTTGGGACGAGTACTAATGTGGTATGTATATTTTACATTTTTCTATGACATTATTATGTCATTAATTTTTGATACATCCTTTAACAAAAGAAATTTTAACTTTTCTCTCAAAAAAAGAAGCTTTAACTTAAAATTGGTAAGGTATGTATTTGATAAATTTAGACGAAATATTTTTATCACAAACCTGTTTTTATGGTTTAGCATACCATTTAAAGTAGTATTTTACATGTTAGTAGTGATGACAACAACATAATAAACAAATGATCTCTTTGTAAAGTACTTTTTGTTTATTTACGTAAATCTGCAATTGTTGTCAAGTACATCTTTTATTGAGCTCGAACTATTTTTAGTATTCTTTTTATCAGCTTTCCTCTTAATATCTTTTTCTTGACTATCTGTGGGGAAAAACAGGGTTATGGAATGAAGAATAAAAGGATTCACTATTCCGGGCCACTAATGCCACCTGGCGGGAATATGGATGATATGCTCAAAGAGCACGAGAGGCAGATCCAACAAGCAGTACGAAAAGCACGACTCGAGAAAGAAAAAACAAAAAAACATTTTTACTGAGTAACTTTTTGGAGAAGTACATCAGAAAATGAAAATGCCAAGAGCTGGTACTAGTCCACTTACACGTCACTGAGAAGATTTACAAAAAAAAAAAAACGAAAAAGCAGGGCCGAAATTCAAAAGGAAATGTTGTTATCAATTTCACTGAGGTGTAATTAATCGAATTTGATGACTTTGACTACTTAATACTCATCATGTAAATTAAAAATACATGTAAAAGGATGGCGGGCTTGAGCTATGAGAAGAGTCACTTTTTCCTTCCTCTCAAACCGGTGTGTAAAATTTTTATAAGAGGAAAAACTGCCTTTTGAGAGGCCGAAGTAGATGCGTGTTGGTTGTCTGGATATTTTTAGACATAATATTATATGAAAGTGATTAGTTTGGTCAGGAGTTTGAATGTGCAAGATGTATATGCAATTTTTTTTGTACATTTAGCATCTTAGAAGAGCCAATTTGGAGGATCATTCTAGCAGAGATTTGAACCTTTTGTTTTCCCTCTTCTTTTCCCAACCTTGTAAATATTGTGTAATAAATTGGGTTACATGCAAGAGAAGTATAGTCCAGAAATGAGATTGACGATATGATTTTTGCCTAATATATAGTGTATACATTAAAGCTTGTTACCTGAAAGCTTCTCAATCCTTCTAATTTGTTTAGAGTGATCTTTGCATGGAATTTGTGTCAAATGATGAAGAAAATTGCAAACTTAAAACATGATTACGCACGTAGATCAAACAAGCACTTATGACACGGTCCAAATCGCGCCGTTTCAATACTCTTTTAACCGTTAGGCCTCACCATTTAGTGGCATGTCATACGGACACTTCAACCGGCCTTGAGAACATCCAGTTGCTAAAACAAAATAGAATGTTTTCAGCAGTAGCAGTTTTATCCGCCCAACACTGCACCTACTGACAGGCCTTAGTGTATTGGCCATATATTCTTCATACGAGCTCTGATTAATGTGATTCAAAGTTTTATAAAAAGCTGAAAACATGCTCTACAACTTCATGTGAAATATTGTTGCAGAACTAGAACGGAAATATGTCAAAATGGCGTGACAATCAGATGACAACTTTTAAAGATTTATGTCATTAATTAGTTAGGTGTTAGTTTGAATGGGTTTTTAATGTGGTCAAAGAGTGTTTGAATTCTCTTTCTATTTTGTGAGTTTCTAGTATGGTCTTTTGAGTATCTATAGATAGTAATTAATAGTATTTTGAGAGTAGGAAAAGTAGTTGAAGAAGTATTAATGTTTATGTGACTTTTAAATGGTACTTTTAAGGCTATAAAAGAAGTCAAATTTGAAATTATAAGGAAGCTTTTGAATATATACGAATTTTCTATATTGAGTTGAGTTTTATCTTCCCTTATCTCCTCTTGTCCTTGTGAATCTCTGTGGCCGGACCGTGTCAACGTAGATCAAACAAACATAACCTTGAAAGGTGAAATTAAGTTACAAATACAAAACTAATCATCAAATGAAGAAAACAAGAAAAAGGCAGGAAATAAAGACGATTGTAATAACAAATCTCTAACGCACACATTAACATAACACTTCAGTACTTCCAAGCTGAGTACAACTAGACCCAATTAATGGTGCACATTGTAATCTATTTAATAACCAGAAACTAAGCAAAATAGTTAATCACATATATACTAGACTCCTTGTAATATGTACTAAGCATAATCAATCTCTATTCCACTTTGTGAAGGCCGAGTGCAGCGATATCTCTCTCTTCATCAGGTTGGAATGGGAACGGCGGTTCTGGGTACTTTGGTGGATGTGGATGTGGATGTGGATCTGGATGAGGGATAATCGTTTCGCCGCCATATCCGCAAATGCCATAGAGACAGGGATATGGGAATTGGCACTTGCGATCACAGTCGCCGCAGTGAAACGGGTTGATCTGTTTCGATGAAATTCTGTTTGTTAGATATTTACACTGTCGAAAATAAATATAGCAGGTGTATTAATTTATTGGTTTGTGCAAGAGAAATGGTTGAAGGAAATGGCTGCTCAGAGTGACATATATTAGTTTCTGTCAATTGGTTAAATACAAGTGTCTTTTATTTATTTATTTTATTACTTTTGCATTTTGAGTGATCCTACTTTGTTTAACAATTTATTATTTCATCTTTTTTCAAATATTTTTTATACTAATCTAAATAATAATTAATTAATTGTAAAAAGGTATATATAACATCACCATTGGGTCAACACAAATGCCATGACAACACCTCCACCCAAATGGGCACCGGATGCCGCAAAACCCGCAGTTGTCTGGGTCCGAGCCGACGTTGACACATCTGTTTCGGCAACAGAACATTGGTTCGAATGGCTTGAGCTGTTTACGGCATATCCATGGCTTTAACCAGCAGTCATGTTCCTGCAACCGGGCCCGCCTCTGTCTGTTTTGGCCCCCTTTGAGCTTGGTGAGAAATGGAGAGATGGTTGTGTTATGGTTTTCAGTATTGTTTTGCTGCTGCAACTCAATTTCCTGCAATTTTGAATTGCTGAAGCTTAAGGTGGTAAGCAAAAGAACAACATAGAATAGTATGAGAGCTGAGAGATAGGAAGGCATTGGAAGAAAAATTATGAGTTTGTAGTTATTTTGCAAATTAATGTGGTATGTTAAGTTTATAGTTGTCAGGGATCAGCTTGTAGTAGGGGTTATTCTGAGAACACATGTGTGTTCTTACCAGTAAATCCTACCGTTGTATCAAGGTTTCCTGCATAGAATTTGGTTCTACATGATCTTCATGATCAAATCATCAGTGTTACTTTGTCGGCACAAATTTCAAGGAAAAGATGATCTAGAAGGGCTGTGATGTTGCATATAATGAGCCACTGAGAACAATAGAGAATTCTAAATATTTTACAGGAGTAGAACTAGGGTGTTCTTAAGCTCACCAAGCCTCTTTGTGAGCTCAAAAAATCTATCGGATTGGCTTCAAACAACACATCCACACCGTTGAAACTTATTAACTTCACGGGTGATGCATTTACATGTCAAATTTATAATTTTTCGAACTAGTTTAGTATAAAGTCAAGTGGTCAAAAAATAATGAAAAATGAACTCATTAAAATGAACTTATAAATTATTTTTTTTTTACTGCTTGACTTCATACTAAATTAGTTCAAAAATTTAAAAATTTGACATGTAAACGCATCACTCATGAAGTAGATCGGTTTCAACAGTTTGAATGCGTTGTTTGAAGTCAATTCGATAGATTTTTGGGTTAAGCTCACAAAGAGGTTTGGTGAGCTTAAGAACACATTAGTTTTACTCATTTTATAGTTTCTTTTCATTCTCAATTCATAAAAAGATTGAGTGGTAGAATAAAGAAATAAGGTATTGTGGAATTAAATTGAGGAAACCTCAGTTTCCAAAATTTTTATTTTTATCATTAAAAAAATGATAAATAAAAAAACTACGAAACATGAAACATGAGAAATTTCATTTTTGACACAGACACAACGTGAAGTTGCAGTCATAAATTGCATCCACCAACTTTGACCATTCAAATTGTTTGATTGAATTTGATTGACCCAAGAAAATGTGGAGCCTACCAATTTCTGACCACAATTTCACGTCCATATCAAAAATGAGATTATGACAAAATCATTGTTTGTTTAATGGTAAAAATAAAAATTTCGGCCTCAGTTCTGTACCTTGGGAAGAAATACTATCTTTAAAGAAAAATATGAAATATTTTCGTTAAACAATGATAAAACGTAAACTTTGCATCTTGGTTCTGTTTATATTGTTCCTGAAATTTAAAGGCAAACAAAAGAATAGTAAATAATATATACAGCTTGATCGTTTGTGATGAATATTGTGCTCAAAACATGATCTGGATGAACACCATAGATCCTAAAAAAAATTCAGCACGTCAGGAAAATAATAAATATTTCTCATGTGAATCTCCATTATTACTGTTTCCACTTCAAGCCTGCCGTTTAAACTGTTAATTTTTTTTTGCCAAGATTTAAGAAAGGTCTCACGAATTTTCCCTGATTTAACAATAAACATTTTATATTCTTTCTTTTCAATTAATAATTTATGGGCCCTTTTTCTTCTGGGTTTAGTTTCGTATCATACATGGCCCAATATAAGATAAAGTGGCCTCATAAAACCCATCACGGATGCTCCGTCAGTACCACGTGACCAGAATAATGAAATTATCCTCCGTCTCAACCAACGACTGGAGTGAGGGAGAAATTCACCGAGAAATTGAGAAATTCTCTGAGAAAGGATGCCATCTTTAGGCGCCATTAATCTTCTTCCCATCACAAGCTCTCAGCATGGAAGAATTCATAATCACTTTCTCTATACTACATGCAGTCAGAAATCGAAATCGGATGCACAATCGATTCGATTTGGTGTGAGGGTCCGTGCAATTTCTCCAAAACCTGAGGATGGTTCCTTAAATGTCGCTTCTCAGAGAGCAGCATCTTCCACCAGCTTTCTATCGGTTCTATGCCCCCTTTTGAAGTTCTTTGGTGTAAGCTTCAAACTCTTGCCTGTTCAATTTGAAAGTTAGATTGAAAATTTGCACAAGAGCCCTTAAGTTATAAGAAACCCACAATATCTCTCCTGATCATTAATTCCAGCATGAGAAGAAATACACTTTTATAGACTTGTGAACATGGAGAAATAATAGAAATTTACCATTATTTCATAAACTCAGCTGGACTGTATGATTTGTCAATGGTCACAATTAGTTTTTCAGTGGAGCAGAATAGTATGGAATTCCTTCCTGATTATCAAAAATTGAATTCTATTATGCTCGTCTCTTTTCTATAGGGAGGAGATCCATCTCAAGGTCGTAACGAACTAATTGAGGTATTGTGCAAATTTGTTAAAAATTAGAAAGTTAATCCTACAGTAGTACCGCATTTTGAACTATTTACTTTTCATTTTTGTTCTGAAAGGTGGCAACTTCGTCGATTTCTAGCCTGGCCAGGTTTCCATGGGGTTCGAGATCTATTAATAACAGCGCAAATAACCCCATGACAAATGCTCCAAATTTGCAATTGTATGAATTTGGTAATTTATTCATCAGATTTTTATTATTTTTTGCTTGTATGAGTTTTAGCACATATAGTTCTTTGGAATGCCCTTTGTTAAATAATCATGTTTGGTACTGTTTATTTGATTCTAATACTATGAACAGAGGCATGCCCTTTTTGTAGAAGAGTTAGAGAAGCAATGACAGAACTTGATCTCTCTGCTGAGGTACCAAGACATTTTCTTTTCCGCCTCATTTCTTTATTATAAATTGAGTAAAAGAAAGATATCAAGACATAGACTTTCCAAAATACATTTATTTTGAAATACTTTCCAAGTAAACAGGTCTATCCTTGCCCAAAAGGATCTAGAAGACATAGAGACTTTGTTAGAAAAACCGGTGGAAAAGAGCAGTATGCATTTATTCTTAAATTCTTTAGTTGATTGTGGTTTTCTGTAAGCCTTGTTTATTTAAGTGATGCTATGCATCTTATTTTTTTTGCAGGTTCCCTTTTCTTATAGACTCGAGCACTGGCATCTCATTGTATGAAAGTGGTATGATGTGGATGCAACTTTTTCCCACTTTTCATCAATTATCATATAAAATTACTAAATGTAAGCTGTAACTGATATTGTGTAGGAGATATAGTCAAATATTTATTCAAACAATATGGCAATGGAAGAAGTGCCTCCTTTGGGCTCTTGGAAAGGTATCAGTTTGCTTTCTTCTAAGCATTTATTTTAAACATAGTTATAATTTATACAATATATCCTCTAGTTTGTAGCTTGTAGCTGCATAAGTGTATATTAGCTTGAATTTGTGTATTTGAGGTAAGTTGTGATGATTTTTTATCTTTATATTTTTGTAGCACTCTATTGACAGGATGGGTGCCTACACTACTTCGGGCCGGCCGTGGAATGACTTTATGGAATAAAGCCGGGATTGAACCTTCACAAAAGCTCCAACTCTTTTCATATGAAAACAACCCTGTGATTTTTTATCTCATTTTTTATCTGATGAAATTTCTAACCATGGTGCTTAAATTAAGCTATTCTTAAGTTTTCTTTGTTTTTCTTAGTATGCTAGGATTGTTCGTGAGACACTTTGCGAACTGGAGCTCCCTTATATATTACAAAATGCGGGGATTGGTTCCGCAAATTCTGATTCACTCTTCAGTCTATCCGGTTCCAGAGAGGTACTGAGACATATTACTTTTAAAGTTTTAATGGAAATTCAATAATGCTATACAAATCAAGATTTTTGAAGTTTCTTCTTTTGGAAAAGCAAACTGATAAATTGACCTACTCCGTTTTTACTGTTTCAGGTGCCTTACCTCGTGGACCCCAACACCGGATTCCAATCAGGAGATTACAAGGCGATTTTATCATACTTGTTTAAAACATATTGTACTGATACCAGTAAGGTGTCTGCATGACAAAACCCATTGAAATTAAAGAAAAAGAAAATGAAGTACAGGAAGGGCTTGATAGATGCTCTGACGAACAGATCTATAAGCACATTTTTTTTTTCTTATAGATTTTCTTAGAATAAATAGATATTTTAATAGAAAGTTGGTACAGAGAATTTATTAGCTATTTTTATTTGTTTCCTTCTTTTTATCTAGATTACTATTGGCTCTTTGCATGCTTATGAAGTCCTTTTAATATATTTGAAGCAGTTCATGATTAATCTTGTCATCTACTATTTTCACCTAAACTATGCGGTCAAGGAACAACTTTTAGGCAAGTATGAAACTGTGGTAAGATTCATTAAAAAGGGTCCTCTTTCTTTATTATCTCTCTAGCTTGTTTTGTTTATAATTCGAATTGTGTTCAAATCTATTGAAATTAGAATCGAGCTTTAGCTTTGTATGAGCTTAATCCTTTCTTCTTGTAATTTGTTTTCATATTTATTGTAATCAATTGAAGGGTAAATTGTAAAAATAAATATAACTTATTTGTAAGTTTCGAATTTATTTAATTATTAATATTATGGTGATCTTGTAACAAATTTTAGGAAAGATGAATTTGCGCCTAAAAGGAAGGCATTTGTTATATTCTCATTAAGCTGGCTTATCTTTATTTTGATATTTTCCCTATTATTATGGAAAACCAGCTATTGTCTTGGTTTTTTTGTTTCCTACGCAAGCATCCAGAGAAAACTTTCCATTTTTTAAAATATACTGTAGTTAGCCTTTATTAAAGTTTTGAGCCGGCTTTTCTAACAGTCTGGTTCATCAGTTTTCAATAAAACCGACCGGTTAAACCAGAATTGACCGGTCCATTTGCATAAATAATCCTATAGAAGAACCGGACGTGTGACTATTCAATAAATTGTCTCCATACAAAATAGTTCAGTATTTATTTATAGACGATTATAACATATCAAGAATTATAAGAAGAGGGTTCAAATGTTTCTCTTTCTTGTGCTTTTATTATGTCTTTATTTTTAAAACGTTTATAATCTTAAATTTAAAACTTAAATATCAAAATAAAATTGTTAGATTTGATCTATAACATTTTATCTATGCACATTTTGATATGGATAAATTGTGGAGGTTGATCTTTCAACTTATTGATTCATATAAAACAAAATCAAAAAGTGATAATTTTTTATGTGTATGTAGGAAAAATGATATAGATCATATCTAACGGTTTTATTTTGATATATAAATTTTAAATGTTTTGATTTATATAATTAAAAAATAGAGACAATGATATACAAAGGCACAAGAAACAGTTACGTAAGTTATTCTAATTGATACTATGACACAACAACTGCCAATTCAGCGATATATCATATACGCTGATATGTCGCTAACTGAACTCCTCACTTGACTACTGCCTCTTCTCCATTCGCGCCTCAGCTGCTCTCCATTTCTGTCATTGTGGGACCCAACAATTAGCGTGCCTCTTCTCTATTCGCGCCTCAACTGCTCTCCATTTCTGTCATTGTGGGACCCAACACTCAGCATCTCCCTTCTCAATGATCCCTGTCAGTATTAATAGAGCGGGCCCCGTTTGTAGCACCTTCTCTTTTAAATTGTTGCTGCACCGCGCCTGACCAAGCAACCCGTCGTAGTTGCGCGGAGTCCGCTGTCACTTTAGTTGCTTTTATGTAAATGGTCCACTCATCCTAGGATAACATGTCACATTTTTACTAATAATCAGAATTCTTGTGTTTCTAAATTATATATTTTGTCAATAATTCTCACTATTTCTTTGTTTCAACTTTTAATAAGTTAATAATAACTTTGCTCTTCAGATAGCAACTAATATATTCAGAATAATCTGAAAAAGATCAGCAAGCTTGTTAGACTTATCCTTTAGCAGTGTTATCAGAACCGGATCGGATTGGTCAGTTCGACGGAGAAAACCAGACCCAGTCACACGTCCGGTTCGGTTCTCGTTTATGCAAATGAGGCGGCCAATTCTGGTTTAACCGGTCAGTTTTATTGAAAAACTAATGAACCAGACCGTTAGAAAAACCGGTTCAAAACTTTAATAAAGGCTCACGACTGTATATTTTAAAAAATGGTAAGTTTTCTCTGGATGCTTGCGTAGGAACAAAACAAACCAAGACAATAATAGCTGGCTTTCCATAATAATCGGGAAAAAATCAAAATAAAGATAAGCCAGCTAAATAGAATCTCCTTTTAATTACTACTAACCAAGTAACAGCCTAACAGGGCATATTTAATATCTTTGACAGAAGCTTTTTTATTCTTAAAGTTCAGGTTGATTTTGTTTAAAAAAAATGAAATTTAGGTGTATTGATCATGACCAAATTGATACAACTTCTTTTTGATGAATCTGCTTTCGTTGTAACTACAAAGCTGCAACTTTTGCTTTGGAGATATTCGAAGGACACCAGTACTAAGTATAATTGTTTCAAAAAATCAACCGTGAACCAGTTAACCCAACGATCTGATCAGTAAACCATTGATACGAAACTTTACCGAATCGATGTCCAGTTCAGCTCTGATAACGTTGCCTTTCAGTAAAGTGGACCTGCAATTCCCAATCCATCTATTCATGCTCTTCAAGCACGATCTCAAAAACAGATAATTCATATACAGCAGATGGAATCACAGCAGATTTATTTCCGTAAAGTGGAGCTGTTAATTATTCAGATCTTTATTTGTGTACAACGACCAATTATTTAATAGAATTTATGATGAATGATTGACACGCTATGGTTGATTTTAATAGATTTTATGTTTTTGTATAATTGACACGCAATTGTTCAGAGCCTTGTGTTTTCGCACACTGCCACTTGCGTACTTGCGTTTGGTATTTTAGGTCCGAACGAATTCCAGACAACAAGTCAACAATCCGCTGATGCCCGGTTTGTTGTCCCCCGGTTGGGCCTATTCGAACATGGCTTGTTATGAATCGGCCTCACTTATGAACAAAACAGAACGGGCTAAACATGGGCATTAAAAATTTCATTTCGGGCCGATCAAGAACAGGGCCCGTTCATTAGCACCCCTATTTTCAGGAGTCCGGATCCCCTAAAGTAACACAATTTTTGAGTTTAGACGTGTACGGTGCCTACTCGGTGGTAGCGCAGGGGGCCAGTATTATTTGTGGGGTCCAGGCTCTTTAAGATTCGTGTTAGAGCTTCTTGGACGGTTTGGATCAAAACTCAAAAATTGGGTTAATGCACTGGATCTGAATTCTATTTTCAGCGCGGTTCACGACATAGCTTATGGACCAAAAAAATTAGTCCCGGCGGGGCTCGAACCCGCGACCTTCGGCTCATAAGACCAACGCTCTAACCAACTGAGCTACGGGACTTCGGTGCATTGGATTGTATTTAATTTTATATAAAACAAAACAAAACGAATGATGACTCCCTCGCAACTTGCATCCGATAAATAGGTGCCTAATTAAAAGAACAAGAGAAATCCACAATACACTACGTCATCTTCTTAGAACTGTCATCTTACCAAATTGCATTACTTTTGCAACAGATTTAGTCTATTTGGGTAACCAAGTAACGTCAGAATAACTTCCAAAAATCAAGCCTCATCTATTCCTCAGCCGTTTATTCCGTTTTAATCTTCTCATCTTAATACAACAAGAATTCGCTATTAAAAGTTAAAAAACAACAACAACAATAATAATAAATCAGATGCTCTTGTCCTTTATAACAAATACACTTGTAATATAATATAAGATTGCTCCTTTTTCTTTCTAAATTCCTATTGCCATGGTTAATGAAAAATAGAGACTAGACCACCACTTTTTTCTAAAAAAATAAAAATAAAATAATAATAATTCACGTTTCCGCTTTTGTATTTATTTATATTTGTTTAGCCTTGCGTATTTATTGATTAATAACACGAGGCGAGGATTGATTATGTTTTAATCCGGAATATTCGGTTTGGGGTGTGACAAAAGTTTTGAATTAGACAATTTATATTAATTCTAAATAATTTCTTAAAAAAAGAATAAATAAAGAAGGAAAAAAATAATAAATTTACAGGAAAATCACCTCAAATATCATCATTTTCGCCTTAGAAATCGTCTTCTCTCTCTCTTCCTCTCTTTCTGTTTTGTGGATTTGAGTGAGTTGTGAGAGGTAGGAGTGAGAAAAATGAGTATTTATCGGGTCTGAAGCAGGAAAAAAAAAGTTTCAACTGGCCATTAAATGACGGGTTTGGACATTTTTAAAAATACTCAGCTAAAGTGGGCATTATTATTATTTTATAATTAACTTTGGATATTAATAAAAATGGCGGTAATTATAGAGGCAAACCTAAAAGAGATCAAACAAATGGGATATGCATATATATCTACATGAGCCATGCTTGTACTTGAAAATAAAAGAGATCAAACAAATTAATAAAACACTTGTACTTGAAAAACTAATTTAATACTTGTATATATATAAAACAATATAAATAATATATGCCTAAAGCAGGAGGGCAGTTAATTAAGGGTACATTAAGTCCAATGGACTTATTATGGTGTAACCAACAACAACGTCCAAAAGACGAATGCGCATAATTCACCCTAGATGGCCATACTATATATACACCATTCCAACACGAAAACACAAACATATGACATATATATATATACAACTCCTTGCCATAGTCTCACACTGCTCAGAGCACTCTGATAACCTAACTCATAATGGGCAATAAGTTTGTCACAATACTTGCGTGCATTTGTGGTGTTCTCAATCTGCTTCCAGCTATTGCACATACAACCGATGGACCATTTGTAAAGATACAGGGCACCCAATTCACCCTAGATGGCTATCCTTTCCTCTTCAATGGTTTCAATTCCTATTGGCTAATGCATATGACGGCGGGTCCTGAACAGGACAGGAATAAGGTGGCAAACGTGCTTAGCGAGGCTGCGGCTAACGGCTTGACCGTGTGTCGGACATGGGCTTTTGCCGATGGCGGCGATAGAGCGCTTCAATCGTCGCCAGGTGTATATGACGAACACGTATTCCAGGTGATTACATATCAAAAGATAAAAACTGCATGTATACTATATTCATTTTGTCGTAGAGAGTTCTCTTGTAGTGCATGCTCTAAAGAGAACAAAACAAATTGTGTTTTAGTTTTAAAAGATAAATCTGTTAGTTGTTGTATGCATATACAAGGAGACAATTTCTATGATCAAGTCTGTCAATTTGTTATCTAAGAATAAATATAAATGGTGTGTAGGCAAAGGCCGGTACGGTATCAGCATGAGCTGTCTTTTGGATGATGAGATACTGTACACTGAAAGGAACATTTTTGAAATGAATTTTCCTTCTCTGGGTCTCTATCTGTACCGACGTAGTATTGACAACTTCAACAGAAAACCAACCAGTTAGAAAGCTTGATGACTTGGCCGACCAGTGGTGGCGTACAATGTGTAAATACTATTTAGATAAGTTATATGATAACACTGAGATACTATATATGTGAAGATGTTATTAGTCGCAAAAATATATTACGATTAATTATTGGTTATTAGAATTGCTACGTGTAAAATGTCAACACAAATTTGAAAAGGATACAAAAGCAAACTTATAGAAGCTCTGGAACTATATACTCGACTCATATTCTTTAATAATATGATTTAGGAAGTCAATTTCCATACGATCTCCTATATATCCGGTAAATTCATTAATTCTATCAATCATTCATGTATATATGCCGACTTGTGTCAAAATCGTCTTGAATGCCAATTCAGCATGTGACATGCATCATAGCAAAAATAGCAGACGCTATCTCCTATATATCCGGTAAATTCATTAATTCTATCAATCGTTCATGTATATATGCCGACTTGTGTCAAATATCGTCTTGAATGCCAATTCAGCATGTGACATGCATCATAGCAAAAATAGCAGACGCTATCTTGACAGCATGACAAGTTCAAATTATCATACTCTTTGAATTTTCAAAGTTAGTTTCCTTTCAATAGACCTGGCATAATTGATTTATTTTCAATTAGGTGTTATCGGGTCTGTTAACATTATTAGGATACTAAATTAGTTTAAATCATTAACAGGCACTGGATTATGTGATATCAGAGGCAAATAATCATGGTATCCGCTTGATACTGAGCCTGGTAAACAATTTTGATGATTTTGGAGGGAGAGCACAGTATGTCAAGTGGGCCAGAGATGCAGGCACAGTATTAGACAGTAAAGATGATTTTTATGAAAATGAGTTAGTGAAGCAATACTACAAGAACCATATCAAGGTAACCGCCGCTTGTTAATAGGATTAATGTTGTTCACAATTCTGCATTTAATTTAGAGGTAATTAGGCTATGGTACTTTGGATCCATATAATCATATATTCTTTTTTAAAGTTTATATAATCGATCTGAACCGCTCAATATAAACTTCATATGAAAATATACCTATATATCAAATTTTATATTTTTTAAGATATTTTTTACTATCTTTTAAATAGATACAAAATCACTACTTTTGGATGATCCAAAATCTTTAAATCAGATGATTTTCTACCTATCTAAAAAAGTAAAATAATTCTAAAAAATATAAATTTTGGTCTCCAAGTATATTTTAATATGAAGATCATGTTGAACGTTTTTTTTGTCGATCTTTTGAGCTTTAATAACTGAAAATATGTATCCAAAATAAGGACCGATCTCCGCATTACAAAGTAAAGTACCATAGCTTCACTCTTAAATTTATTCAATTTAATTCATAATCAATAACCTTACACAAAATTAATAACAATGTCTTATTCTTTGTTTAATTTTATGTAGAGTGTGCTAACAAGGATAAATAGTATAACACAAATGGCATATAGAGATGACCCCACAATCATGGCTTGGGAGTTAATAAATGAACCTCGCTGTGCTTCTGATCCTTCAGGAAGAACTCTTCATGTCAGTAAATTCTGTTTTTCCTATTTAGCATTTTTTTTCAGTTTTTTCTGTTATTTTAATTTAAATTATAGAAATATGTGTGCGATTTAACATAATTATATACTCCAATAAAGGGGAATATTAATTGTTCCCTGTCTAGGGTTCCGAATTATGGAATCATGCTGACATAACAAATATTACATATTTCATTGAATTTAGATCATTTTATAGACTCATATCTCCATTTTCAAAGTCTAAATACTCGATCTGAACCACTTAATATAATTCTCATATATAATGTACCAATTTGAATTTTCTTACTATTTTGTTAGATAGGTTGAGAATCACTTGATTTAAAAATTATGTACCATTTGAAACTAGTGATTTTTTTTTATCTATCTAAAAAATAATAAGCAAATTCTAAAAAATATACATTTGATCTCCAACTATATTTTCATACAAATAACATGTTTAATAATTCAGATCGACTGTTTGAATTTTAGAAACAAAGTTGTATAACAACGATCAATCTGTAATATGCAAATTACCATTGCCTCACTCTATCTTTGTATTTTTTTTTTTTGGCAAATAGTACTGATTTCATTAAAAAATGGAAGCATTTAACGGAGAACTGGTACACAATCTCTGGCAAATGTACTTACATTCTATTTAATTGTATATTAATTTTCATATTAGCTAATAGCATTTTATTTATTTATTTATTTGACAGGCTTGGGTTCAAGAGATGGCAGCTTACACAAAATCAATTGATGAGAAGCACCTACTAGAAGTTGGAATGGAAGGATTCTACGGTAACTCTATTCCAGAGAAGCAACGATACAATCCACCTGGGTACAGCCAAGTTGGAACAGATTACATCAGAACCAATCTTATCAAAGAAATAGATTTTGCAACCATACATGCATATCCGGACTTATGGTAAATAAATAAAATCCATCACATTTTACTCTTAATTAAATTCTTGAAATGCCATGTAAAGCCTTCAACCTTTCCTTGTTTTCAAAGCATACTGGCACATTTTCTCAGAAATTAAGAATGATCATTCAATAGGAGATAGAAATAGAGGGAGCTGAAAGTATATATATACCTTTTGTAAAAAAATTCTCAACTGTGTTGTACTCTTGTTTTACATGTAATAACCAACAAAACATAATTTTATTTTCAACAAAATAATGGAAAAAAAGTTAATGATTCTATTTAATTATGTTTTAAGGCTATCAAGCCAGAGCGAGGAGTCTCAGAATGAGTTCGCGCTACAATGGATAAAGACTCACTTGGATGCCGCTAGAAAAATACTACGAAAACCAGTTAATCTTCACCGAATTTGGCAAATCCCGAAAGTACCCTAGTTTCACCGAGGCAAACCGTGACATTTTTCTCAAAACCATCTATGACACAATCTACAATCTTGCAAGGAGCAGCAACGGGTGCTTGGCCGGTGGTCTTATATGGCAGATATTTGCCGAAGGAATGGATTCGTACTCGGACGGGTACGAGATTGTGCTTACTCAAGCATCATCGACGATTAATATCATTATCAAGCAAGCACATGACATGCCATGTTTGAATTGGCTAACACAGTAAATTAGAGAAAGGATTAAGAGTCTTGGATTTATTTTTAGCCAAGATGGTAGCTAGGGATTCAAATTTCCATTGATATTTTTAACAATGGGAATTTGATTTTTGAGCCTTCCCCATTTTTCAGGAATAGGAAAAGATCACACAAGATGAAATTGGTAAGAAATAATTTCATCTTATGATAAGTGGAGCATTTTTTTAACAATACAATACTTGTAATAGTAAAAAAAAAAAAAGAGATATATTCAAAACATTATATTTTTTGTATTTGTTCCAGGTGAACAATACAGCCACTTGTAATAGTAAAGAAAAATAATAGTGCACTTGAGATATATTCACAACAATATATTGTTTTTGTATTTGTTAGCAGGGGCGGACACAGGGAATCGAGTTCAAATAGCTTATCGGATTTAAATCCATTAACTAATCGGGTACTAGATAAAAAAACAATCAACATAATAAAAAACAATAAAATAGTATACTCTTACATAATAAAAAACAAAAATAATATCATTTTGCATATTAAAAAAACTACAAAGTTGGTCCGAACCCATAAATTTCTATAATTTTTTTATAAAAACAACAAAGTTTCTGATTAACACTGTTTTTGAACTGACCTGGCAGACTTTCCAGTTTCAGAGAGTAACAAAATAATTTTCAAAAAAGAACAAAGTGATACCGGATTCATATTTTTTCACTAAATTTCAAAATCCAGAAAAGTCCCCTAGCTCAAAGTGGGTCGGCCCCTGTTTGTTCCAGGTGAACAATACAACACTTGTAATATAAAAGACGAGATTTATCTCTGCTGCATTGTTTCTGAAATTGTAAAACCCGGGGCTGGTCAACGCCGTAACCAATCAGAAGTTAGATTGCAAGTAATTTATGAATTGAACATCCGTCCCTATATATGATTGCCTTGATTAATTACAAGCATGTGCATATACTTTATTGTTTCTTATGTTATCACAATTTAGTCCCTAATTTTATTTGAATCTCTGTGCAACAAAATAAGTAGTTGAGTGAGGCTATGGTAATATGCATATCTTTTATTTGCAAAGTTCAATCAGTGGATCCAAACGTTAAACATGATCTACATATACTTTGAGATCAAATTTTATATTTTTTTAGAATTCCTTCAGATAAATAAAAAATTGCTATTTTTGGATGGTATAAATTTTTTAAATCAAGGGATTGTTTTTACCTATCTAAAAAACAAAAAACTTCTAAAAGAAAAAAATTTGATCTTCAAGTACATTTTTAAATAAGATCATGTTAAACAGTTCTGATCAACTATTTTTATTTTGACTTTGAAAACAAAAATATGAGTTCACAGTGTGAGTCTCTCCGTAATATGCATATTACCATGGCCTCACTCTTAAGTAGTTTTACATAGCTGAACGAAGGAGGCCGTCCATGTATAAAAAAAAAATTGAGGGCTAAAATTTAGATATCTTTAATCAAGGGCGTTCTGATGAAATTTGGCCCACATTTCTTGTGGTACCAATCTCCAATTTATAATTGTCATGTTTACTTTTAGTAACTTGTAAGTTACTGACCCAAATAATAAAAAAATATTTTTGGAAGTCATATATTCTCCATGTATATAAAATAAAATTTCAATGCTCTGTGTGTGTGTTTCTGTGTGCATGGGGGAATGTGGAAGGAGATCTCAATGCATATATGTAAAACAATTTGGGTTTTTTTTCTATTTACACAGAATCCCATTGAACAACTGTCCTTTTTTAAACCACTTTTCCTTCTAAATACCCTTGAAATACCAAATTTGTTTCTCCAATGTACCCCAAATCACTTGGCTGGAAACGAACATGAACATGTTTTTTTTTTTCCTCTCTTTCTTTGCCGCAAATCAAAATACAAGTAGAGTTTAACAGGATAATTCTTCGTCTACTTCAATAGATTCACTCATTACTTGTGTTAAAAAAGAGGTTCTGATTGTCCAGATGAAGCTGTCCCTTTTTGTCAAATTTTTCGTTGATTAGATAATACTTCTGATCCAAATAACTTAACCCTCAAAACCAGCATGAGAAATCTTGTCAAGTTGCTTGGTCTATAGGGGGAATTTCAAGTAGAATTGTAGACCCTTCAAAATTTTCAAAATTACCTATTTCCCCTTTTAAAACTCATAATATTATATTTATCCTTCTAAATTAAAAAAAAATTACAAATTTACCCAATTTATTGTCTTTTCAATTAAAAATCATTTTAAATTTTAAAGTTTGCATTTTTAGTTTTTTTACCCTTTATTAAAAAATAGAAAATATATAACACGTGTAAAAGAAATGTTCAATCCTCTAAATGACCGGTTTGTGAGAGTAAATGATTTATTTTTCCTACTTGTAATGCAAATACGGTGTTATTGAAGAATAAAGATATGCCTGAGATTATTCATCATTAGCATTTTAAGCAACAGATAAGCTAGCATCTAATTGTATAGCTGTCAAGTCATTTTTAGTACCTAGCTTGATCTCAATAACGGCTAGTAAATCTTTGTGATTAAGACACAATTAGGGTGTAGATTACAGCCATTGTAATTTAAGGAATTGTCCAACAACTAGTAGGATTTTAGGCTATAAATAGTGATGTATAAACCTTGTAAATTTAAGAACATACAATCAATAAAAAATATTGTTCATCATTTCTATTTCTCCTCTAAATTTAATATGGTATCAGAGCATCATATGTAATCTTGTTGCAAATTCCGCAAACAACAAACAAACTATAAGTAACAAAGAACTACAACACCATTAAAAGCTCAAAATCCCACTCAAGAGCATCCTAGAAAAACTCTCTCCAGATCTAAACTGGTACAAACCAGCAATACTAGAAAAATCATCCCCAAGTATAAATATGTTCTTATCAGCTTGCTAGAAAATTAGCACCTGAAAAACCAGTATACCAGAAAACCAGAAAAAACCAATCAATTTTAATGAAACCAAAGTCTGATTTGGTGTAAGGCCATGGAAAAAAGAACTTTAGACCTTAGAAAAAAATGACACTTGGGATATTATTCACTTACCAAAAAACAAAAAAAAAATGTAGGTTGCAAATGGGTAAACAAAATCAAATACAATTGTGATGATACAATTGAAAGGTACAAAGCTAGATTAGTGGCCAAATGATACACCCAAACTTATGGTATTGACTACCAAGAAACTTTTGCACTAGCAGCAAAAATAAATACAATTAGAATTTCGCTATCGTGGCCACCAACATGGGATGGGATTTGTTCTAAATGGAAGTAAAAAATGCATTTCTTCAAGGAACGTTGGAAGAAGAGGTCTACATGACTCTTCCTCCGGGTCACAAAAATGCATGAAATTCAACATTGGCATGTAAGTTAAAAAGAACAATTTATGGTCTAAAATAATCACCGAGAGCATGGTATGTCAAGCTAAGTTTTTCTCTTTTAAAAATTAATTTTAATAAAAGCACAACTGATTCTTCTATGTTTGTTAAACATTCACAAAATTGCACTACCATTATTCTTGTCTGTGTGGATAATATTATCATCAAAGGAAATAATAATGAGAAAATTGAAAGAGTTAAAAAATATTTGAAGAAAGAATTTGATATCAAGGATCTTGGAGAACTTTCATATTTTCTTGGAATATAAATAACTTACTCAAGTAAAGACTTATTTCTGTGCCAAAGAAAATATGTCATTGACCTATTGAAAGAAACTAGTAAATTAGGAGCTAAACCAGCATTACTCCAATGGAAATCAATATTAAACTTGGAATTGATGATGGTGAACCACTACCTGACATAGGACAATATCAATGGTTGGTAGGCAAGTTAATTTACCTCACAGTTACCAGACCTGACATTGCTTTTGCAGTTAGCATTGTAAACCAATTCATGCATGCTCCACGCACCAGTGACTAGTGTGCAATTGATATAATACTGAGATATCTAAAAAGCACTCCAGGTCAAGGAATTTGGATGAGAAAAAATAATTCTAACGATGTGGTTGGTTTTTCTGACGCAGATTGGATCGGTAGCTGCGATAGAAAATCAACCACCGGATTTTGTACTTTTGTAGGTGGCAACTTAGTCACTTGGAAGAGTAAGAAGCATAATATTGTGGTAAGGTCAAGTGTGGAAGCAGAATATCGAGCCATAACATCAACTTCAAGTGAGCTCATATGGATCAAACAACTGCTTAAAGACATGAAGATAGAGCACAAAGGGACAATGCAAATGTACTGTGACAATCAAGCTGCATGACACATTGCATCCAATCCAGTGTTCCATGAAAGAACAAAACACATAGAGATCGACTGTCACTTTGTCAGAGAAAAAGTACAGTCGGGAGAAATAGGAACATCATTCGTAAGAAGCAAAGAGCAACTGGTAGATATCACTCGACAAAGCCAACCATCTAAACATACTTGGCAAGTTGAGTTCTATTAATTCATTCGAACCTAACTTGACGGGGAGTATTGAAGAATAAATATATGCCTCAGAGATTATTCATCATTAGCATTTTAGGCAACAGATAAGCTAGCATCTAATTGTATATATAGCTGTCAAGTCATTTATTACCTAGCTTGATCTCAGTAACGGCTAGTAAATCTTTGTAATTAAGACACAATTAGGATGCGGCCATTGTAATTTAGGAAATTGTCCAACGGCTAGTAGGATTTTAGGCTATAAATAGTGATGTATAGACCTTGTAAATTTAAGAAAATACGTTTGTGTCATATTTTAGAAGGAGAAATATGTCATTTCGAGAATTTTGAAGGGTATATGTGAGTTTCGTCCATCTATATATGCGTCACGATTAAATGGCTGCACATGTGAGATGAATATCCAGATAGTTTAAAAAGATATCACATAACATGTACATGGCGTATAACTATATAGGTCTATTATCATGTCGCTCATGCATCAAGGCTTGTATAATATGAGCCTAATATAATCTAATCCGTAACAAAATTAATAAAAATCTATTTAAACTATATATTTAGTAATCATCTACTCTACTTGGAGGATAATCTAAAGTAAAGAATCTCTAATATCTCACTCATCATGTCTTGATTCTAATTCCGACTAAATTATGAAAAAAAACTTGCTTGGGCTTACTACAAAAAATCCGGTAATTTGGCGCCATTTGCACATTTTCAAAAATATCAGGTCTGCGCGCGCTAATCAAGACCTCAATCTACTCAACCCACTAATGGATGCAATTCACCTATATAAAGCACAGGTGAGGCACTTAACCAAGTGCCCAATTTATTCTTTCCTTAGGCCAAAATATATTCCATGGCAACAAACAAATCTTTGTTTTCTGTTTTCCTTTTACTTCACCTCGCAAGTGTTCACAGTGTATCTACCAAAGGGAACCCGAACTATGCCGATGCATTGGCCAAATCGATATTGTTTTTTCAGGGGCAGCGATCCGGCAAGCTCCCGCCAGATCAAAAGATTAAGTGGCGATCCAACTCTGGCCTCTCTGATGGCTCTGCAGCTAATGTAAAGACGCGTAAAATTTGCACCGGCATATTTTCATACGTACCCGTTACCTAAATATAACATTCATATTTTCTCTTTTTGCATCAGAGGAAATGCATTTCAGTTTGATGAATAATAATTTGCTGACTAAATTTTATCAGCTTATTGAATAAAAAAGTTGAGTACATAGGTTAGATAAGAAGCAAAGAATGTCCTACTTCTTGGTTTTGGGTAATTGGGTTCATTTCAAAATTTATTATATGTACAAAAAAAATTAAGCTTTACCAGAGTGTCAAACCTACCTGAGCAGCTATTCCTTGAAAAGTAGAAAAATTCAAGGACCAACTTGCACTTGCACATTTGTCCCAATTTCTATTTAAATCTCAAAATTAACTGACAGGTGGACCTCACCGGTGGATACTACGATGCCGGTGACAATGTTAAATTCGGCCTTCCCATGGCATTCACCACAACCATGCTCGCTTGGAGCATTCTAGAGTTCGGCGGCAAAATGTCCGGCCAGTTGTCAGAGGCAAGAGCCGCAGTCAAATGGGGGTCAGACTATCTGCTCAAAGCAGCCACTCAAACTCCCGGCAAATTGTATGTCGGCGTGGGGGACCCGAATTCTGATCACTCGTGCTGGGAAAGGCCAGAGGACATGGACACGCCACGGCCGGTGTTCTCTGTCTCACCAATCCAATCCCGGATCGGATGTGGCGGCCGAAACTGCGGCAGCTCTCGCAGCATCTGCGCTCGTTCTGCAGTCGCAAGACCGAACGTACACTCGGAGACTTTTATTGGCAGCGAAGGATCTGATGGGTTTCGCAATGCAGTACAGGGGAGCGTACTCCGACTCTGTTCGGGTTGCTTGCCCCGATTACTGCTCCTACTCTGGTTACAAGGTGTGTAATATGTTATTAATTAAGTAACAGATAGTACCTACACATTTTGCTCGGTGCATTCCATGAGTTAAGTAAGCGATGCAATGGCCTTCTAATAAAAAAAAAAAACTAGACTAGCTAGTATATGATATGTTTGCTTGCATTTGGTTGCAAACTTTGAATATATATAGATATAAATTTAGAATGACTAACTTTTTCATATTTATGCCCATCTTTTATTTATTTTTTTAGGATGAGCTTCTATGGGGAAATGCTTGGCTATACAGAGCAACAAAAAATATAACTTACTTGAACTTTATAAATTCCTTGGGTGCAAATGATATGGCAGACATCTTTAGCTGGGATAACAAATTTGCTGGCGCAAGGGTTCTCCTCTCTAGGGTAAGAACCAATAATGAAAAAAATGGTTGAGAAGGAAGACAAAAGATATAAACAAATGGAATTTATGTGCAATTTCACAAGCCTAGTTAAATACTTGTGCTGTTTAATTTTTTTCAGAAAACATTAGTGGACAAGGACAAGTCCTTTGAGCCCTTCAGATTTCAAGCAGAGGATTTCCTTTGCAGAATCCTTCCCAACTCACCTTCTAAAACTACACAGTACACTCCAGGTAATTAACTATTAAGATTATACATGTACTAAAACGATCTCTTCATTATCTTCCTATTTTGATTACATGTATTTGTGATTACATTTTGCAACTGAATAATAATAAAGTTTGAATTTGTACAGGTGGTTTGATATTCAAATTGAGCTCTGCAAATCTCCAGTATGTCACCTCTATTAGCTTCTTGCTCACCACTTATGCCAAGTACATGACTTCTTCTGGCCACACTTTCTCTTGTCAGAATGTACACATCACACCAAAAACTCTCACAACTCTTGCCAAGAAACAGGTTACCCTTTATTTATTTAATTTCCCATTTTGTTTGATAGCATTATTTCTGAAATCTTGTTCTTGCACAAATAAATTTCACTGTCAAAACTATTCTCAATTTCATAATTTTATTGTAAGTGTGCACTATTCAACTGTTATATTATAACAAGAGTGAGGCTATGGTAATATGCGTATTACACGACGGCCTAGATTATGGACTCATATTTTATCTTTTAAGTTCAAAACAGTCAATCTAAACCGTTCAACACGATTTACATGTGAAAATGTACTTGCAGCCCAAATCTTTTATTTTTTTTTTTTGCACTTTTTAACTATTTTTTTAGATACAGGTAGAAAATCACTTAATTTGAAAATTCTGGACCATTCAAAAGCATCGACTTTCTACCTATCTAAAAGTTAGTAAAAAAATTCTATAAAAATAAAACATTTGGTCTGCAAATATATTTCGATACGAAGATTATGTTTAACGGTTCAGATAGACTATTTGAACTAAAAAAAAAAATATAGATCCATAGCACGGTTCAATCCATATTACCATAGCCTCACTCTTATAACTAATACATCTTCACAAAATTGCTTTCAGATTGACTACATTTTGGGACAAAACCCACAAGGCATATCATACATGGTAGGATTTGGGACATTTTATCCCCAAAGGGTGCACCATAGGGCCTCTTCACTTCCCTCCATTGCAAATCATCCAAGCCACATTGGCTGTCAAGATGGTTTTCAGTACTTCTTTTCAGGAAACCCTAACCCAAATTTACTCACCGGTGCCGTGGTCGGTGGGCCCGACCAAAATGACGCGTTCTCCGACACTCGGACAGATTATACCCACTTGGAGCCGGCTACTTACATCAACGCGCCTCTTGTTGGATCTCTTGCTTACTTGGCAGGAAGATATGGGAGTGGGTGATAATTTAAGCAAAAATGGACTTATTTTATTTTATTTTCTAATGGTTTCTAGTAAAATTGTGGCTATTTGTAGTCCAATTCAGGTCTTTAGCTGATAATTGTTTGTTGTGATGGATTTGAATTGTAGGAAGTCGATGCATATATTTCATGATAATAATTCGTTACCAATTAAATCAATTGGTAGTTTGATACACATAGTACTTCATGGAAAATTGTTGCTCTTGACTCAATTATTTTTTCTTTTTCCTCCTCCCAAAATTTTGAACTTAAATCATCAAAGTTTTATTTTTTGTTGGTTCACGCACGTAGGCAACTTAAATCAAAGTTTCCCTTGTCCAGAGAATTCGGATCGCATGTGATCAGGAATTCACATCCTCCCCGGTACCGTAATAGGAAATCTTTTACAATTACTGGATATGCACCGTTCTTTTTAACTTGGCACGAATCTCAAAGCCCAATAATACTGCCCCCTGCGCTAGCCCGAATCTCAAAGCAGCTAAGAGTTAATCTTAAACCGTAAAGTGAAGGTAATCTTTTACAGTAATGAAGAGGATACTTTCTCATGTGATGAGGTCTGACTAGTCCAGAGAATACGTATCAACTTGCTATAGCGCGATTGAAAATAGTTCGACATAAAATTATATATATATTTTTAATTTAGGCTGTCTAGCTCTATATATTGATATACCATGAGATACTCGCTGTTTTTCAGTTTTTGGATATGGATGTGAAAATTTTCCAATTGAAGGATTCCGTGGTGGGTGACGCCCAATCGACCCTTACTCGTGTCACGTTTAATGCAAAAATCAAAGATGGTGATGAGTGACGACTTTCATGGAGAAATGACTTATAAAATTTATAAAATATAAAGGACTAAATTGTTAATATTAAATTACAACTTACAAGTACTTATGTCTTTCAGAAAATTAAAATAATATTACACTTATTCAACCTCACTTTTAACGTTCTAATTCCACCTCTCCTTGGTCAGAAATGGATCAAATGGCCCAAAGTGGGGTGGGGAAATGGATTGGGATTGGGATTGTTGATTGCTGGTCTAGTGTTTGTTACAAGGGACAGGATCAGAACTATTGTTCCAGAAGGGAAAGGCCTGCTAGGCTTTAAGCTATAGAGAAACCAAAAAAGTGAGGTGATAAGTAGCCTGCCTATTTGGGCCTACACGGGCATGAATTCCTACGGAGCCCATGTCTCCTGCCCAGAGGAGAGCTACAAGTCTACAACGAGCGAGTTGTCGAATTAGGCAGAGTTTCAACCGAATCTAACTTTATTCGAGCCAATCATGAGCCAAGATAGTTGGGCTCATTTAACATCTCGATTGTGTTTTTGAGCCTCGTATAACTGACTGTAGAAAATAAGTAGGATTAGGGAACAATTAGCCTCAGAAATAATTGTTCATCATAGGCTAAATATAGAAATAAAGGGAGTAACTATTATATAAAGCTACTCAACCTTTATTTCTAATTATGGCAAGTTACCGTTTATTTTCTCCAACAGCTATTTTCTCTTTGTTTCTTATATATAGATCACTGTACAACAGCTTCTGCAATAACAAGAATTCTTTTTTTCCAACATCATTATTCCGCTATTTCATATCACAAAAATATCATGGTATCAGAGCGGGAATGAATTCCTGACTCAAAACAAGAAAACCAGCAGTACCAGTAGCTGCAAGAATCAATAATTCAAGCACACCAGAAGTGCCAACAAACAAGAGACAGCAGTACCAGCAACTGCAAAGCAAGCCCAAATTCACTTGCCAGTAAAACCACTCACTGCCAGAAAAAACCAGATGGCACAAAATCACGATAAACTCACAGGGGTGATGCTCCGTGGTAAGAATTACCATGTATGGGCAAGGCAAGTCAAGTTTGCCTTAAGCGGCCGAGAAAAAAGCAATCACATCGACAAAGATTTCAAAATCCCAAAATTATCCGAACCAGTGGCAACTGAGGCCGAAAAAAGATATTGGCAAAATGGCGAACAAGCGATCACACTGTCATCACTTGGCTCCTCGCAACCATGGAGCCAAAGGTATCTGACTTACTCTCTTATAAAGACAGTGCCCTAGAGATTTGGAAAAGAGCCGAGCAACTCTATGGCCATAGAAAAAACTATTCGCACATTTACCAAATTCAAAGAGATTACCAACAAGCAAAACAACAACAAGGCCAATCGTCAATGGAATTGTACGGTTACCTTCAAAAGAAAAGAGATGAGCTGAGAGTCTATCGGCCTCCCACCACCGATCTCACTGAAATCCAAAAACGAGAAGAACAAGATGCCATCTTTCAATTCCTAGCAAGCCTTGATTCCAGCTACGAGGCTGTGCGATCCCAAATCCTGTTGCTAACCGAGCTACCTTCCTCGGATGAGGTGGCAGCTATGGTAGACAGAGAAGAAACAAGAAGGGCTGTGATGGCATCGCAATCCACCGAAAATACCGAGACCAAAGCCTTCACAGCAATGGCGAGGCCAAACCCTAATTTTCGATCCGAAGCGAGAGGGGATCAAACCGGGCTTAAGTGCGAGCACTGCCGGAGAGAGGGGCATCGCAAGGACCATTGCTGGTTCCTACACCCCCACCTCCGACCCAAGTGGCACAAGAAGCCTGGAGCCGGAGATCGAAAGGGGGAGAAGCAAGGCTGGGAGCGAGACAGAGGCGAGGCGGAAAGGAAGGGGTCAGGGTCAGGTTTTTTCGCTGATGGGGGAATCGGATCCGAACCGCCTAAGACTTTAATAACTGGAGATGGTGCCGCCTCATCTTCCTCTCAAGATCCTATGCGGCATTTGCTTGAGCAGCTTTCTGTGTTGCTCAACCAGAAACAAGAAAAACAGAAGACCTCTGGTATGATTTCTGTTGCGAATTTTTCGTTTTGTCCAAAAAATTCTAGATGGATCTTAGACTCAGGTGCAACAGATCATATGACTGGAAATAAAAATTTATTGACCAATTTTAAATATTATGAAACCAAAAAATTCGTTACGGTAGCAAATGGTGAAAAAATAGAAATCCTTGGAGAGGGCTCAATAACTATATTCTCAAAATTAATTCAAAACGTCTTGTATTTAAAAGATTGCTCATCAAATCTATTATCCATTAGCAAAATCACGAATGAGTTAAATTGTGAACTCATATTCTTAGCAAACAATGTGATTTTTCAGGATCGGATAACCAAGATTATGATTGGTGAAGGATTTCTAGAAAATGGGCTTTATTTTTTGAATGAAGAAAAATTCAATTTCAACACTACAAAAATTGAAGAATTGAGTACACTATGGCATAGAAGAATTGGTCATCCCTCCGACAAGATTTTAAAAAGTCTTTTTAATTTCTCAAAATTAGATAATAGTAGTTGTGAAATTTGTAAGCTAGGAAAACATACTAGGTTACCATTTAAATTATCAAATTGTAAAAGCGAGAAACCATTTGATTTGGTTCACTCGGATGTATGGGGACCCGCCCCAATTACCTCTTTTAATGGATTCAAATATTTTGTCATATTTATCGATGATTTTTCTAGAACAACTTGGCTATATTTACTAAAAGATAAAAGCGAAGTTTTTTCACAATTTTTAGATTTTTACAATTTTATAGAAAATCAATACAAAGCCAAAATCAAAATATTTAGATCCGATAATGGAACGGAATTTGTAAACCAAAATTTCTCAAACTTTTTTAAAGGAAAGGGAATTTTACATCAAACAACATGTGTCTATACACCTCAACAAAACGGTGTATCCGAAAGGAAAAATAGGCATTTACTCGAAATGACTAGAGTACTTTTATTTCAAAATAATATTCCAAAGTTTTATTGGTCGGATACCGTTCTTACCGCTACATATCTAATAAATAGATTGCCAAGTGTCAATTTAGATTTCAAAAGCCCGTTAGAAATTCTTTATCAAAGAAAAATTAACATTGAGCATTTAAAAATTTTCGGTTGTACATGTTATGTACATAAAAATAATAAACAAGATAAATTGGACTATACCTCAATTAAGGCCATTTTTTTGGGGTATTCAACACAAAAAAAGGGGTATAAATGTTATGACCCTAAAAATAAAAAATTGTATATTTCTAGGGATGTAACATTTTTAGAAAAAGAGTCATATTACAAAGAAATTAATTATGAGAATTTTTTGAGAGAACCCTCCAAGGAAATTATATTACCACCGGTTACAATAGAAAATGCTAGACCAACACCACTTGAGAATGAAAATGAAAATGAAATTGAGAATGAGGAAGAAATAGAAGAAAATTCCTCAAATGAAGAACATCATGACATAGAAGAGACACCATTGAGAAGGTCGATTCGAACAACACAACCTTCAACACGGCTTAGGGATTTTGTCACTTACAAGGTACAATATCCTATACAAGATTTTATTACATATGACAATGTCTCTTCCAACCATAGGGCTTTCTTGACCTCAATTGAAAAAGAACAAGAACCAAACAATTATGAAGAGGCCATGAAAAGTTCCAAGTGGACCAAAGCCATGAAAGAAGAGTTGAGTGCTCTTGAAAAAAATGGCACTTGGAAAATAATTCAATTACCAAAAAATAAAAAATAGTAGGTTGTAAATGGGTGTATAAAATTAAGTACAATAGTGATGGCACCATAGAACGGTATAAAGCACGTCTAGTTGCCAAAGGATACACTCAAACCTACGGTATAGACTATTATGAAACATTTGCCCCGGTAGCAAAAATGAATACCGTAAGAATATTATTTTCTATTGCGGTTAACCAAAATTGGAAATTGTACCAAATGGACGTAAAAAATGCATTTCTTCAAGGAACACTTGAAGAAGAAGTATATATGTCATTACCACCCGGTTATGAAAAAAACCAAAATTGTGATCTAGCTTGTAAATTGAAGAAGTCAATTTATGGATTGAAGCAATCTCCAAGGGCATGGTATGAAAAATTAAGCTCTCATTTAATATCTTGTAATTTTAAAATTAGCAATGCCGATCATTCATTGTTTGTCAAAATTGAAAAAGAAAACACCACCATTATTTTAGTATATGTAGATGACATTATTATTACCGGAAACAACCAAGAGCATATTAAAAATATAAAAGCCCAATTAAAAGAAAAATTTGACATTAAGGATTTAGGCTACTTAAAATATTTTTTAGGGATAGAAATTGCATACTCAAACCAAGGCATATTTATTTCTCAAAGAAAATACACCTTAGACTTATTAGAAGAAACCGAAAAATTAGGGTGTAAACCGGCCTCAACACCGATAGATGGTAAAAATAAATTAAATGGTGAGGATGGTGTACCGTTAGAAGATATAAATCAATTCCAAAGACTTGTAGGAAAATTAATATATCTAACGGTAACACGGCCGGATATCTCTTTTTCGGTTAGTCAAGTTAGTAAATTCATGCATGCTCCTAGAACACCACACTTAGAGGCAATAAATAAAATTCTAAGGTATTTAAAAGGAACTCCCGGAAAAGAAATTTGCATGAAAAACAATAATTCTAACAATGTGTGTGGCTATTCCGATGCAGATTGGGCCGGAAGTTTCGATCGAAAATCGACAACCGGTTTTTGCACATTCGTAGGCGGAAACTTAGTCACATGGAAAAGCAAGAAACAAAATGTCGTGGCACGGTCAAGCGCCGAGGCGGAGTATCGAGCCATGGCATCCACCGCGAGTGAATTAACATGGATAAAACAACTTCTCTCGGATTGTGGAATCCAAATTCAATTGCCAATGAAAATGTTTTGCGACAATCAATCAGCGCGTCATATAGCATCCAACCCCGTATTTCATGAAAGAACAAAACACATTGAAGTCGATTGCCATTTTATTAGAGAAAAGATTCAAGCGAAAGAAATTGAGACTCCGTTTGTAAGAAGTGGAGATCAATTAGCGGATGTCTTTACAAAGGGTTTAGATCCAAAACCGTTTGAAGCAAATATAGGCAAGTTAGGGTTACGAGATATCTACACACCTAACTTGAGGGGGAGTGTAGAAAATAAGTAGGATTAGGGAACAATTAGCCTCAGAAATAATTGTTCATCATAGGCTAAATATAGAAATAAAGGGAGCAACTATTATATAAAGCTACTCAACCTTTATTTCTAATTATGGCAAGTTACCGTTTATTTTCTCCAACAGCTATTTTCTCTTTGTTTCTTATATATAGATCACTGTACAACAGCTTCTGCAATAACAAGAATTCTTTTTTTCCAACATCATTATTCCGCTATTTCATATCACAAAAATATCACTGACATACCAAATGTTTTTGCTGATTTGGTGTTGTAAACCGCGCATGACCAAGAGCCGAGAAAAAAGTATATCTTCTTTCTACAATGCACTTCTTCTCATAATAGACACGAAAATAGATAATGAAAGAGTTAGAAATAAACTTTATTTTTTCTTGCAATAAGCTGAAGAACGAACAGAGCCAACACAAGTTGATCTGAGTCAAACTTAAACTTGATCATGAATCAAAATCGAGCGAGATAATTAAGAAAAAATTTCAAATCAATCTCGAATGAATCACGAGTTACGAGGTTTTCTGTGATGTCTTAGCCTTGCTAAATATTTACTAACTCAGGACGCAACATAGTATAATATTCTGGGAATATCCTGGGAGGATAAGATATATTCTTTTCGTGAGTTCATCGCTCTTATAAATTAAACTTTCCAAACCAAAATTCTAAGCATAATTTTTCTGTATTACTTCTATTGTTGTATATTAATAATGAGTCGGTGCATAATTTATCTAATGTGAACTGGATACCTTTCTGAGCAGGCTATTTAACTTGCAGAATTGGAGAGCTTCAATCTATATGCGTTAGTTTTCCAAGTCACCATCATAAACGTTCAATTTTCATATCTGCCCCTGGTTAGCAATTTTTGTCTAGTGAACTGTGAACCTAACTCTCTGGCTTCAACTATTAATAATTAAACTTAATTTATTAATTTCATAAACAAAATTCAACTTTTGGAGCGCGTTTACCGGAGACCATGGATTTGTCCGGTCATGTATAATATCAAGTTATCAACTAATCCAAGCCGCCTGTTCTGAAAATTCAACTTCTCTCTAGTCTCTCCTCAACCAATCCAATAAAATTCCTCCTACAATTGTAGAGGATCCAATCCTCAAGTGACCTTGGTCAAACCATACTTTATTTTTGCAGAGAGAGCAAGAGAGGAATTCACATCCAGTGCAGTACCGTAACAGGGAATCTTTTACAATCACTTGATCTGGACCGTTCTTTTTAACTTGGCACGATCTCAAAGCCCAATAATACTGCCCCCTCAGTCAGCCCGAATCCTAAACGGCTGAGAGTTAATCTCAAACCGTAAATAGATAATTGTAATAGGGAATCTTTTACGGTACCGTCGAGGATATGGATCCGCAAGAGAGAGAGATGATTATTTGAATAGTTCTGATTTTCTCTCCTCTCTTCTCTAGTTCCCTGGTTGCCGAAGTATCCAACAAACAGACATGGTCTCTTCGAAGTATCTACCCCTAATCCTCTCCATTGCAATCCTCTCCGTAACTGCATCGGCATCAGTTCCTGAAGCGCTCTCCCAAAAATCCAGTGTTGGCTTCCCGACGGCCTATGAGGTTCTCAATCGGCTCAGTTTCCCTGTGGGGATCCTCCCGCAAGGCGTCGAGAGCTACTTGCTCACAGCCGACGGATCCTTCGAGGTTTTCTTAGCCGCCACCTGTCAGTTCAAGGTCGCCGGCGAATATTTGCTCAAGTATCCCCTCTTTTTTTTTTTCCTCTTTTCGTCCATTTTAGGTATTGCAGCGAGAAGACAATAAGAAATGCTAGCCTTTAGAGCTGGATCCCGTCTCATTCTCTTTTCCATTTTTTTGTTTCAATTGTTGAAATTTTCGTTTTTCTGATTGATTTAGACATCAGAGATTTGAAGCTTGAAAAGGATAAGGAAGAATGGATATGACCATTTTGAAGTAAGGACAAATTAGATATTTTAACGTTATTGAACAATATATGATGAATTAAATTCAAATTTTGCAACTCAGTTCAACAAATGTGGAGATGAGAAAGACTTAATAATTTTGAATGAAGAAATGAGATGTTTTGCTGTTTTGATGGGGAAATTGGAAACTTTAATATGCGGAAGAAGTTATGATTTATGATTCATGAATGACAAGTAGTAATGATAGGATCAACTTGAATTTATGTTAGGAGATAATTTTTGAAGATTTAAGAGACAGATGGTAATTTTAGCATGGTGTTGAATTAATATGATAATTACCAAAATTAGGGGTCTAAATAGCAGCCCAAATGGGCAATTTAAGTATGATCCAACATACATTTTTTGCCAATTTGAGCTAAAAGAAAGTTTTCCCTTTTTTATATCTGTGGCAAGGTACAAGAGAACAATTAAAGGAACAGTGCAATCCGGCACAGTGACAGATATCAAGGGTGTCAGTGTCAGGATCCTGTTTGTGTGGGTCCCAATCACAGACGTGCATAACAGCGGAGATGAACTGACATTCTCTATTGGCCCAATATCAAAATCTTTTCCTATATCAGATTTCAACGAGAGCCCCCGCTGCCGGTGCGGGGACGAATGTGCGATTGGGGTGTTAGCAGATTCTTAGGGTTTGCTGGATTAGGGTAATTATGTGGTTTATTTTAGTGGTTTAGCTAGCAAATGTGGGGAATTGCAAATACATTGAACTACAGTTGTATTAGAAATTTAGAATGGTGTATTGTAAAGATATGACACTTCTGATTGGTTTTTAGGAGGGTGTAATAGATCCCTGTCTCAGAACTCAGAAGGAAAGAATTTGGAATATTCTTCGCTTTTTGCTTCTTCTTTTTTCTCTTTTTTAGCTCTTTGTAATGTGTTTGATTTAGTCTCAGAGAAAGAATCATCTAGGACATTTCATTAAACAGTTGGGGGTATGTTTGGATGTGTCAAGAATAGAATAGAATAGAAGTTATTCTAGAATATGGACTATTCAGAATAATAATATACATTCAAATAATATTTTTTCTATCCGAATCTCTATTTCTATTCCTTGTAAATTGAAGTCGATATTGGTTTCTCGATAAATAATCATGAATGAAAGTTGGGGCACAAATAAAGTCCACATAGGCGGAGGATGTTAAAGAAAAACTAATTTAATTTATTTGATAATCCGTCGGATTAGGGAGAGTGTTGCGGAAGAATCTGAATCTGAACTTGAAGAAAAGAGGATAAAATAAAATAGTTTGCATGCAATTGTGAATAATCCGTGGGATATCCTTTGTAAAGAACCAAAAAACAAAAATAAAAAAATAAGGCAAGGCGCCGTCCGTGGGGATCGAACCCACGACCACGTGGTTAAAAGCCACGCGCTCTACCACTGAGCTAGGACGGCCTCAATGAATGATCTACGCTAATATTTCATATGATCGTTAAACAAAAATATTGAGTATTAGCACTTCTTATGTTTTTTTTTGACAAATAAGTCGAATTAAATGGACATGAAAACTTTTAGTTAGCACGGCAACTTGTTCTTGTTTTCGTCTGGCTATTTTTGTCTGACAACAGCAGCTAGTTATACTTTTGTTGTTGCTTGTTCATGATGCCTTTGTTTGTTTACTTGCCGCTCTAGCTTCCCCAGGCAGTCCAGCCACAGATTAGATATATATACTATATTGGACGATTAATCATGGTATTACGAGTACCGTCCTTTTATTTTGTTGAGTTTGCTTAAATTACTCGTCAAATTAGGCTGCTGTTTTTTCTGCACCAGTTGTCACTCATGTAGGAGCTGTGGGGTTCGACCACACTTGTATCGAGAAATCTGTTGACAAGCGAACAATAGTTCGTAGTTGACTGTTCAACTACATACTGACTGGGTAGTGTAGAGAACTTACAGCTACATGTGCGTCAGCAAGTTCATGTTTTTAAAAAAAAAACAGCAAGCATGAATCATGGAATAATCTCATCTCATGATAGTCCCACGCATCCTCATATTATCAGTTAAGTATCAGATTAATAAAACTAACCACCAGTTGATTCTTCTCAATTGCATTAATTCAAAACCGTACTTTTAATTGCATTAAACAGTATTCTTTACATCGCTAAAGGGATTAGCAAAATCAAATTTGAAAAAGAAGCAATTTAATTTAAAGTTGAGTTCGCCACCAACATGTATTTTATTAGAGTGTATATGTACTGTGCAAATTGGATTTCTATAGATACTTCTTTATTTACTTTTTGATTTGTAAAAGGAAATACTTAATCAATTGAACATTTAAATCTCTTTCCGTCACTTCACTTCTACTGCCCTTTGTAAGCTCAAAGCATGTTACGCAGAGAGGCCTAAACGTTGGTTTCGCCTGATAACATTTTGAAACAAAATTATGTACACATCATAATTATCTGATAGGATGCGAACAATTAAGAACTGCATTAGTAGTATATAGATTTTTAGTTGTTCTAGTGGGACATCAAAAAACATGTCCAAGCACCGACAAATCCACACAAAACTGATCCTCCAAACTCAATTTCAAAATTCTAGCTGCCGGTTTTTGTTAACAGGTTGTTGCCTTAACCGGGCCAAGAGACCCTCGAGCTCTATTGAAACCAGTTCTACTCTTTCTTTCGACTTGACCGCCTCACTTAGGAGATCAGACACCATTAGTTGAAGTGCCTTTACCTTTCCAGATTGGTTGTCAGAACTGCCATTTTCTTGGCTCAATACCACTGAATAGTGGGTCCGACGCCACCGCAAGGGCAGATAGTGATCTGGTATTTGAAAACAGTTAGCAGCTGATAGCACTCTCAGTGAATGCCTGCACATACCAGAAAAAAAAAAAAAAAGATAAGAAAAATTCTTCTTGATACATTTGACTAACTTTTTATTATTACAATTATAATTTGTTTTGTATTTTGCATACAAATGTAAAGGTGGTTATTATCATAATTTGCATTCAAAATTGGTCATAAAATGAAAGGTTGACACAGGTACTGTACAAAATCATTTTGGCGCAAGCTTGCAGATAATTTTCATTTCTTTTTGTTTGCATTATTTCCTTCCTATATCAAATAGAAGATCCAAATCAACTCATTTTCACCCATACCTGCACAAAGTTCCACTAAATTCAAACAACCTACAGCTACAAGAGAGCAGCTCATGATGCGGCGCCCACGTCACGGTGCGGCCATCGCCATTGTGTGTCTTGGAGTGGTGCCGCACGAGAAATGAGGTGCTATCAGCCTGGAAGCATGCATAACGTGTTGACATCACAAGCTCTTCTTGTAATTTGGAGAAAGCATAGGGAGTTAATACTGAGGCTGCATGAGCCTCCATTGGTGATCCAGTTTTGAAAGAAATGTTATGTAATTTCTGTTGCATAGTTTGTAGCTCACTAGTTTGATCTCTAAAATCAACCGCCAAGGCTACCTGGTAATTAGGGTCTTTTAGAGGTTATTTATGTAAGTTAGTGCACTAAAGAAAAACAAAGGAAAGAATTAAAATTTAATGTATTTGCAAAAGACACTTGCAGCATTTGACATATTTGGGTCATTTGCAAGAAGCACACAACATTATATCGAAGTAAGCTAAACCAAAAGAAGACACTATTGTCCCTGTTTTGTATCAATTCAAAAAATCACCTTCATAATTGCTTCACGCTATTTCAAAACCAACATCCAAATGTGTGGATCGGTTTAGTGCAGTATTGACTTCAGAATAGAAACATTTACAATGTAACTGAATACCATAGTGCTTTAACAAATCAGCAAAAATAAAAATAAAAAAAACAGAGAGAGGGAGAGAGATACAAGGCACTACCTGCTCTACAAATTGTCCAAGTTGTGTCTGGGCACTCAGAAACCTTTGAATGAATGCATTCATGGACTTGGACATGCCAGCCCAACAGAACCTTGCAAAGAAGTGGCCTTTTAGATATGAAAAGGCCCAGTGAGACCTAAATGCAAACAAGTTCGCAATATGTCTGTTTGTTTGAAGCCCATAATGCTCCACCATATCTTGCCAACCTATCTCAAACTCTTCTATGCTCTCACGTTTGTAGAGCCGGTAGAACTCCGTTTTCCACTCCGTGTACCGCTCACCTAAAACCGCATTTAACCAGGAGGGAAATTTCTCAGCTATAAGCCATAAAAAAAATGCATGTTTTGTGTCGGGCATTTCAACCTCTATGGCTTTTTTCAGGCACAAATTCTGGTCCGTCAGAATTGTCTGCGGTGCTTTCCCATTCATGAAGCTTAGAAACACCTGATTTTGGACCCAAGGTAATACAAGTTAGTAAAAAGGATCACTATAATTTTATACAGAGGCAATTTTGGGCATCTGTAATCCAATCAAATTTTGACAAATTAATTTCTCCTCCAGCACTATGATGCAACATTAATACAACTGATTTGACAAGTCTTAGCTGACACTCAGACTATTGAAATCATTTTACTTGTTTCTGGATTAGCTTGGTTTGTCAGCCATAGGGTTTAACTCTGTCATAAATAATTATAATAAAAAATATCTTCCATTAATCCATGTACCTGTAATGCCCATGCAAAGGACTGTGAATTCTCCTCCCGCAATAGAACACAACCAAAGAAGCATGGCATTCCATAGTTATTCATCCCGATCCAAATCCCAAGAGTCATATCTAAAGCTGCAAGCCGGTGAGTCGTATCAAAAAATACTGCATCCCCGAATATTTCATACAACTGTACTGATGAGGCATATGACCACGCAATATTCTCCAACTTGTTACTGGAATCGACTGTAAAATTGTAGCAGAAATTTGGGTCCCGCTCCTTCATGCTCTTGCACATCCTGAGTAGATCAATATCTTCCGCCTCTTGATCTATCTTTCTAAAAGATTGAATGAAATTTCTCACGTCTTTCTCAGTGAAGGGCAATTTACCGGGCTCGACACACTTTTCAAGCTCCATTAGCCTCATCATTTGCTGCACAGTGATGCCAGATTTATAAAACATGAGGATGCGGGTCTTGTCAGAATCGGATATGACCCGGTAAGCTGGGAGGAAGCGGACTTGTTCGGGTTCAAGGAGCTCATGGTTATGGTAGTTTACAAAACCAGTGACCCGCCACTCGTGCATGCCTGCATCAGAAACCTTGCTTATGCGCAAGTAAGCTTGGCACCCGCATCGTGTTGCTTTTCGGTTGCGTTGTGGCTTTAGACCTGCTTGGCATCAAGTGATCAGAACTTTTTGCATAAAAATTCATTATCAGAGTATAGTATCATGGTTGTCACACTATTGCTGTACAGGTCATGGCTATTATACTGGCAGTATATAAGATTGCACTCAGAATCCAAGTTTGATTCTTGCTGCTTTTGGAGCGTGTTACCAGAATAGTGCCACGAAAGATAAAAGTCAGCGTACAGCATTCCAAACAGTAATCATGGCTAACACCAGTGCTGGTAGTTCATAACAACTGACTCCCTAGTTAAAATCGCATTGATATTACCATGACCAACAAAATACCACCTCGTCAGGCCAAACCACTGTATCTGGTAGTTGTACAGTGGCATTTTCTAACAGCTCAGAACCCCTAGTGGAATTCATTTGGTAGCTCACAAGGCATACTGACATACTGCCAGTTAAGTAGCAACGTCTTGTCAGTCAACGGTCAAACAAACTAGTAGCACCACTGCCGATACAGTACTGGTGATACCATAACAGGCTCAAAAATCATAGATCAACTCACTTGGTTGCTTAGAAGGGGTGTTGCCAGCACGATGACACACAAAATACCGCCTTGTCAGACCTTTTCCAACCCCGTCCTTTCCTTCAGTCCTATGCCTACGGATTGAGAACCCACACCTCTTGGCAAACTGGCTGTAGAACTTGTAAGCTGCATCATGAGTCACAAAATATTGGCCAATATATGGCACGACAGAGGCATCTAGGGAGAGGTGTGAAGCCGTCTCGTCAGGTGACTCATCGGTCGCGCTCAAGGGGGATTGCTGTTCTGAGATGGACTCATCGTAGATGGATAACATTGCCTTTGTTTCATCTGACATGCTCTTTTTCCTTCACTGTTGCACTGTGGCCTGCATAAGGGAGAGATTATACCTGTTCAATAAATCAAATAAAATAAGATTCAATTTGCAAAGTTCACTCGGATTTCATAACGAACATCTGATGTGCATGACATAAAGGACGTGTTTACGCAAAAAACAGATTTTTCTCTTATTCCTTGAGTTACCATTAATTATTGATCAAGCGTTTGTGGGTTGACTAAGCCTGGACTTTTGGGTTAATGATAAATATATCTGAGACTCGCGTGAACTCGAAATAAGGGGCAATGGTACATCTGGAGAGCCATTGCGGGACCAATTCATGACGAAAGGAAATTCGGAAACTGGAACGAAACTAAACGACCATGTACAATTAAACTCCGCCTAATAAACTCAAAATTAGTGATTAGTGAGAACAAATCCTCAAAAATCATATGAAATTAGAAATGAGAGAAGAGGAGAGGAGCTCACAGATCGGAAGCGATCAAGGACTAGAAAGAAACACGGTGCGGGTCAGGATACATAGGGTCAAAAGGCACCGATCAAGACCCGCCGCAAAGCGACTGACACGGCGAAGTCGCCAGAGATGAAAGTGATGTCGGAGTGGCGGTAGCGACTGTCTGCCTTGGCTGGAGCCTGGAAGTGGAAGCATTCATTCTCAGTATCCAAGTGGGATGCGGGGAAAGAGGGAGAACAAATTTTGCAATTAGATCCTTACTTTATTAGGAAATTTGTTTAAAAATTATCCAATTTGAGGAAGATTGCACATTGCTCCTTGAAGTTCGTGTTAATTTATCTTGATACATATTGATCGCCTGACAGGCTGCGCAGTGCGCACCTGAAGAGGGGTGGTGCAGTCGTGCGGCTTGGTGGATCCAGATCCAATCAGATATATGACACGTAGAATGAGGTTCGGATCGTTTATTTTAATTTGACACAAATCGCAAATACTCTTTGTGCATTTAAGGTAAGTCCAAAAAAATATTGTTAAGTTGAGATTAACTCAAATATGTACGGGTACCTGGAGATACTTGATCACGTACTAATACCGAAGTTTATTTTTACTCGGTTCATTTTATCACTTTTTTATTAGAGAAAACTTGAGTTATAGCTCTCAAATTTCATGGTTCATTTTATCACTTTCTTTCCGATATATTTACCACAAACGTGTTTTTTTATGTCTTTTTGGTAGGTTTTTGAAAAAATTACTTATTAGGCCAAAAACAAAGCAAAAACGTCATATTTAGACGATTTATAAAGATAGCATCACATGGAGCATACAATACCTCACACGAAGTGCACAACATGCGAAATGGCAAAAAATACAGAAAATCCGTTAAGTCAAGAAGTCGTGCGACCTCCTCTATGTTGTATGCGTTATACCTCATGCCGCACGATCCGTGGACTGTTTTCTTTGGGAGTGCACTCCAAGTTTTCATGGCTATTTTTGACTTCATTTATCCAAATTTAGAGTGCACTCTAAGTTTCCACCACCTCCGCTACTTCCACTACTACATCTCTCATATTAGGAAGACTATAAATACCTCATTGTTATAGTATTTAGTGTGCATGTTAATTGTGTTAAGTACATAAAATTGAGATTAGCAATTCTCATTGCTAGGTTAAGTTAGAGAGTACTTAGAGATAGAAAGGTAGCCATCGGAAGCCAAGCAGGAGAAAAATGTGTCATCTAAGGATGCAGAGGTTCATTCATCTTCAATTGGGTTGTAATTTACGTTTATTTTATTTTATTCCTTTTATTTTGTCATGACCATGAGAAACTAAACTTCTCATCTCCAGGGTGAGGGTTGTACTCGAATTCTTAATTATGTTTTAGTATAAAATGTTTTGTTTATGTTGATTTGAATTTGCTTTATTATTTAAATTCTTTTTTATTAAGTCATTATATACATAGTTCTATTTACTTTATGTCAATGCCCTCCGCATACCAATAGGTGTTTAGTCATTACATCCCGGTGTGAGTGGGATAATGCATGTAAGTACTATAGACACTTTGGCTAACGAGGCTTGGCATTAGCGTTTCAAAAACTAAGGTTAGAACCCATTGGGCTCCATTGGCCGGATAACGTAAATTATATATTTAAATTATATTAGAAAATACCTAAATTAGGTAGGGTCTTTGGGATGTTTCAACTGCGGGATAGTATAGGAAAAAAATATAATTACGTACCTAAAATGTTTTAGCCTTGATAGCCCAAAAACAGATCGCAAAATCAGAAAACATTTCAAATCGCATAAGCAAGAACCCAGCAAGCCCTGCAGGTAGTGACAGTACCGCAAGCGGGGTAGTTGTGGGACAATCTAAGCTGCATGCGACAGTAACAATACCACATGCGACATAGATAGACGTCGAAATTTATATTTTGCATAATTAATAATCGCCTTAGAATCGTCTTGTGTACGGAAAGCGCCCATGTCGTTGTCTTGTGCAATTTACGATGAGTCACAGCTTCTGTCACGATTAAAGTAACAGAGAATTCAGCCGATTTTTTTTCATGATAGTAAACCAATTCGTCTAATAAGTAAATAATTATGGGATATTTTTATCCCATGAAGATAAAAACTAATATTTTTATTCTCTCATGCTCTTACTTTCCTAAAATAGTTATCGAATGGCCAGTAAATACATGAATATATCGTATTTACATAATAAAAATATTTGAATATATCATTATCCAAATCACACTTATTTTAATTAATTGCATTGTCTGATATGACTTAAAATTCATATGATAGTAAGCGCATAAATTATGATCATGGATACGTGATGCTATTACATCATCACACTTATTTTTAATAATTTCTTAATTCAAAATGACTTAAAAAAATACGATTATAAACAACTAAATTATAATCACCGATGCGTGGTACAATTACACAGCACACTTGTTTATAACTGTTACATTGTCGCGTGTTTAATCATAACTTTTATATACTTCATGCATGAAAACATTGAAAAGTACTCTCTTCTACGTCTTTTGGAACTTTTTCACTATTAAATTACTTTTGGAAATAAGATCGAAACATATGCATGAGACCAGAAGCGGATTCACACAGGTTACTGGATTTTAAATTTTTATAGAAATTTATAAATTTGGACCGACTTTGTTTTTTATTGGAATTTTTTTTTTTTGCTCTCCTCTAAAATCTAAATTTGTAATTTGAGTTAAATTTAGGATTAAATTAGAATAAATCTTTTAAATTCTGATTAAAATTAGAATTAAAAGTTAGAGCACTAAAAATTATAAGTCCGAATATTATAAATTATAAGTTAGAACTATCTTAGATCCGATTAACTAATAAATTTGAATCCAATTAGCTATTTAAATTCAATTCATTATTTTCTTAACAATCCTAGATCCGCTCCAGTAATGAGACACCTACACCGAAAAGAGTAAGACAAAAAAATACAGAACATAGCTCAACTAGAATATAAAATTAAGAAAATTTTATTATGACCTAATCAATGGTGAACTTATTCACGACATAAAGCACAACAAAACCGACGCCGTAGATAATCCTAAACTGAATAGACCGACCATGTCCACTCGAAAGTCTCCACAATATCCAAACGAACTTTTGGGGTAAAGATTTTAACAGAGCAATTTTGGCATCAAGCAGTGCACGAACTATTTGCAATTCTGTTTTCATGCTACAGTCTTTGCGCTGCATGAAGCCAAAACGTCTCTGTTAAAATATCCACCCGAACTTTTGCCACATTTGTGGAGAAAAAGCCCGGACCAACCATTTCGGATTATTTTACTCTCTTCCCCGCTTTTCTGTGCTGAAACTCACTACCAGTACCTCTAGCACGCTATAAAACAGACGAAAGAAAAATCAAGCGAAAAAGAGAGAAGAAAAAAATGGGGATTGAGGTGTTGGCGCTCTCCCTTCCTTCTCCCTCCTCTCAGTGTAAGGCTCTCTGTCCAATTGTTGTTGCTCAATTGCTTGCGTTTAAGCCTAGTTAGATCTATGTTGAGAGGTTCCTGTTGTTCTATTTTCTTTTCGATTTCTTATCAGGGGAGAGGCTATCTTCATCCCACCAGGCAAGCACAAGGGGTGCGATTGAGATGGGAAGTGAACTTGCTTCTTCTAAGTTCGTCAAGCCTATGCAAGTACCAATTAGGTACCATTCTTACGATTACAAAGAAAAGTTATAATGCTTGGGATAGTAGTAACTTTCCTTATTTTTCAATTTTTACTAGAGCAGTTAGTTTGAGTTAGCCCTAGCAAGGACAAGTTATAATGCTTGGACAGTTACAAAAGAAATCATTATTGGCATATCTAGTTTGGCTTCTCTCCAACAAACAGAGCCAACGAGTGGGATTATGATTTTTCTCTGTACAAAAGAGATTACCCATTATGCCGTCAATCCATGACAATTTTTCTGGTAAAAGATAAACTTGGCTACTGGTCAAGACTCAAGATATGTTCACTGAATAATTTATCATAACAGTTTCATACCTCTAAATTAGATCATTTACATTTATAAGTTTGAATAGAGTTCCCACTTTTACCCCATTACACGTACTACCCCAAAATCTTATGGTATAGATCCAGTGACAGCAATGCCAGAACCTGACCAGAAGTGCATCTAGCTTGAACAAAGGTTATGAAGTATTAGTCAAGTCACTATAAAACATTAGACGAGTCTCTGATTTCATAAGTAATTTTTCTTTCGTATTTTTTTTTTATAGAAGGATAAACATGCAACTACGGTGCTCAATTAAAGCGAGAAGGTATCCCCGTTCAATTCAGATAGAGGCCTTTACCAGACAAACCCGCAAAAAGAAACAAAATTTCCAAAAATTTCGCCCCGTTCACAAAATCGAACCATTGTTTGACAATAATGGAGGCTCTTTTCAAAGACATTCTTCAGCTTATGAGGCTGTTCTCACCTCCAAATCCCAACCCAACTCACTCATAATTGGAAATGAAAAGGTCGGGGTGCTTCTGCTCAATCTTGGTGGACCCGAGACACTCGATGATGTGCAACCATTCTTGTTTAATCTCTTTGCCGACCCAGTAATTTGCTACTTTTCTTCTTTAATATTTGCTCTTTGCAAAGTGGAAAAGTACAGTCTAACTTAAATATAGCTTTCTACTTGCATTGTTTTCCATTCGAATAAATTCTCAAGGACACAGTATTCATCACAACATATAAAACGAGTTGGTGGTCTTCAAGTCATTATGCACAGAATGTTAATGGTGCTAATTGGTAAAGTTGAGTTATGTAGATTTGGCATGGGCGAAGGAGGTTATCCTGATTTTCATTCTGAAGCGATAGTTGGCATTATTCACTAATAAAACCTATTTCATTGGTTTTATCTGCCTTTTATTATTCTTGATTTCTTTTTATCTTCTTTTCATTTTTTTTGGTGGTGTTGGCATGGGATGGGGGGGGGGGGGGGTCTTTCACCGCCAAATCAAAATAGAAAAATAAAGAAAGTAAAGAATAGAAATACCAATAGGAATTGAGAAAGCATTTGATATTACCAGTATTTTTCAACCAAATTGATGAAGCCTGGTAAAGTTCGCAGCTGTGAAGGTTAATTGTTTTGTCGATTTAATGGCAGGATATAATCAGGCTACCTCGGATGTTTAGATTTTTTCAGAAACCTCTGGCACAGTTCATATCTGTTGTTAGAGCACCAAAGAGTAAAGAAGGCTATGCTTCTATAGGAGGTGGATCTCCTCTCCGTCAGATAACTGATGCCCAGGTAAAAAGGAAAAAAAAAATAACAAGTAAAATGCTCAAATGTGCCTCAACTATTATTGTTTTGGTCCCTGAAAGCTTACTTTTTGACCCCTATACATTCTAGTGAGTAGAACTAGGGTGTTCTTAAGCTCACCAAGTTCCTTTAGCTTAATTCAAAAACCTATTTGGCTTCAAACGATGCATCCAAACCGTGGAAACCGATCTACTTCACGAGTGATGTGTTTACATGTCAAATTTATAAATTTTCGAACTAATTTAGTATAAAGTCAAGCGGTAAAAAAAAGATGGTTTATAAGTTAATTTTAATGTGTTCATTTTTCCTCATTTTTTGACCGCTTAACTTTATATTAAATTACTTCGAAAATTTATAAATTTGACATGTAAACTCATCACTCGTGAAGTAGATCGGTTTCAACGGTTTGGATGCGTTGCTTGAAACTAATCCGATAGATTTTTGAGTTAAGCTCACAAAGAGACTTGGTGAGCTTAAGAACACCCTAGTTCTACTCACATTCTAGTAATAATGTTTTGGTTTGGGAGTACTATAGACAAAAGCATGACGAAAATCGAGTCACTAGTCAGTACTAATATTTCATGACTCATCTTGATTGAATATGTTTTAGTAAAAAAAGTTGGTGCATGCAGTGCAAGCCAATTGTTGGGATATATATCCTTTTACGAATATTTTTGTCAATTTGTTTGACCTGAACGACATGACAACTGGGGCCAAAACAGGATATGACTAAGTGATGCTTCAGGGACCATTTGTGTTATCCACTCAAAAGAAGTGCATTTCATTGCATTTATTTAAGCTTTCTGTTTTGATTGAAATTTAAAGGCTGAAGAGTTGCGGAAGGCGTTATGGGAAAAGAATGTCCCAGCAAAGGTTTATGTTGGTATGCGGTATTGGCATCCTTTCACTGAAGAAGCTATAGAGCAGGTTGGTTTTAGCCACATACTCTATTCTTTATTTTTTAAGGAAAAAAGGTAACTCAATTTTGGTTGGGATTTGTTGACAATGTGTTAACTTGACAAAAATTCAAATAGAAAAAAGCTTATAGACATTGTTGGCTTTATAGATTGGTTATCAAATTATATATAATATTTTATTAAAAATATGGACTGCTGTAAGTTTCAAATCTTCTGAGGATGTAAAACTTACATCAAAGTTAGTTATTTCTTGTGATTTGTCAAGATAGTAAAATTAATCCATCGCCAATTGATCCCCACCCTAACCTATGGAGCTTTGAAATATATTTATGTGTATCTATATAAAGGACCAAACTAACCATTGATGCCATTACTTTCCTATTACATTGGAAAGTTTTTAAACTGCTCTCTCAAAAGTACTGTCTAGGAAATATGGATTAATGCAGTTAGTGATGTTGACCATGCATTAGAGGGGTTTACATTACGTTCTGCTAGGAATGCATGGTATTCTGAGTTTTTGTAGAGAGCCTCATAACATAATTTTCCATTGGTGCATTATTGCAGATATTGTCTGTTCTAACTTCTAATTTTGTTTTGACCTGTCTAATTACTTAGATGCTTTTCAAGCCCAATTTTGTGTCATATCCATTGATTTTTTTTTTTTCAAAACATATAATCCCATTACAAATGGGGTTTGTAAAATATTGTTCATTTCCCATTTGGTCTCAAAAAAGTTTCCAAGCATTCCATTTTTATCTCTAAATTCTTCAGTCCCAATTTTGATTCCTGAACATCATTTGGTTTGCATTTAGCACTGACATGGTATGTTCAATTTGCCTAGTTTTCCAATCAGAAGGGAAAATGTTGGGAATTAAATAAAAACTTTGAAAGTTCAAGAACCAAAAGTGAGGTTACTTTGAGGACTATTTGTGTAATTTACTTGAGAGAAGAAAGTCAATCTCTATTTTAATTGCTTATGCCACAAAAAGCTTGTCAATATCATTTGACAACCTGTTTTATTAACATAGTTTTATGAAAATGTTTTATTAACACAGTTTCTGTTCTAATATTTTTTTATAGATCAAAAGGGATGGAATCACAAAGCTCGTTGTTCTTCCACTGTATCCACAATTCTCCATATCTACCAGTGGCTCGAGCCTTCGTTTGCTTGAGAGTATATTCAGGTAGTTATTAAAAGATGACGTAGACTCCAAAATTCAGAACATAATTTTTTCAAATCCATTAGTGATGAGCATTTAAAAATTTTGTATAGGGAGGATGAGTATCTGGTTAACATGCAACATACTGTAATACCATCTTGGTACCAGCGTGAAGGTTACGTCAAAGCCATGGCCACATTAATTGAAAATGAGCTCTTCAAGTTTGCTTCCCCTCAGCAAGTATGTTGTATTCTTTATTTCTTTATTTTTTTAATGCTGCTTTCTTTGCAGCGGAAAATTACTCATAATTTTATTTATATGCGAATAGCACGCAATTTACTCTATTTGCTACCAGCACTAATATTCAACGAAGTTTCTTTAAATTACGACAATCGTTATAACCAAACTTAATTTGATTAAATCAAATTGCCTCTGCCTTTCTCAGACAATCAATTCATAAGCAGTTTGCTTTAAATATAGTTGCATTTGAGATACAAAATAGTAATAAATACTTGTTAGAGAGGTAGGGCAAAAATGTCATTATCTAACAGAAATTTACCTTTTCTACTGCTCTAATCTAGTGGTTGTGTAATCTGCTAACATTGTAGCACTGACGCCCAATTACCCATGCACAGAACAAAAGAATAGGTTTATCTTACCTCTTGGGACTAAACAAGATAACCCTTTGGTGTCTACCTCAATACATTTGTCATGGTCTATTTTTTTTTTCAAGGCCACAAGGGATTAATGAGACACTAAGCATCAGTGGGTGAAATGCAGGTGATGATATTTTTTAGTGCTCATGGGGTCCCACTTGCATATGTCGAAGAAGCAGGTGACCCATATAAAGCTGAAATGGAAGAGTGTGTAGATCTTATAATGGAAGAGCTAGAGAATAGAGGGATTACCAGTCCCTGCACACTAGCTTACCAGGTGCATACCAAAGTCCAAACTTGAAATTCTCATATTTCATATGTACATATATATAAGGTTGTACAACAAGCTAAATACTTTCCTTAATATACTGAAAGAGCCGAGTGGGGCCTGTTGAGTGGTTGAAACCTTACACCGACGAGACAATCATTGAGCTAGGGCGGAGAGGCGTGAAGAATCTCTTAGCTGTACCAATCAGGTAATGCTAGTTTTATTAAGTGTTTCTCTTTTGCAAGCAACACCCTATATTTAATGGTTCTTGCAAATTGTATCCGAATTTCTCATATTGGGAAAGGATAACTAATATAGTCATTTGCAAATAACACCAAGTTGCAGATTATTGTGGGAAAAAAGTATATTCTACTGTACTTCTGAAATTTGCTGGTAGCTCTGAGGAGTCACCCTCAATGTCGATGGATGGGCCTAACTTAAAGTGTTCGGTGTCTATTCAATTATTTGCAAATAAACCCTTTTGAATACTCTCCTATGAGTGGTAGAGTACCTTCATGTACTATATCTGAATGGTACCTTTGAGAACCATTTTGATCCTTTATTTTACTTATTCATTTATATATTTTCTTTTCATCTTTTGTAATGTACAGTTTTGTGAGTGAGCATATAGAAACTCTAGAGGAAATAGATGTGGAGTACAAGGAGCTTGCCTTGAAATCGGGAATACAGAATTGGGGGCGGGTACCGGCACTGGGATGTGAGCCCACTTTTATATCTGATCTTGCTGATGCCGTCATCGAGAGTCTTCCTTATGTTGGTGCCATGGCTGTCTCCAATCTCGAGGCGCGCCAGGTAATTGAACTTCTTCCTCAAGAATTTTACACACATGCCCCTGTTTCTTTTATATTTGCATGAATCTTCTGTGAAGTTATCTGCATGTGTTACTGTATATTTGTGTTCAAGATTTTAGTATAATGGTGTGGTACTAGAAAGGCACGAAAGTAAATTTTTTATATATTTATTTAATTTTATGAGTAGTAGTCCAAGTCTCCCATCCATTATGGCATTTGAACGCTCATCCTTTATTTATAATACCAGTAGCCTATTACCGTACTACAACTAGGCATTGGCTGGTCCTTTTGTATTTTTGTGTGGGTGTAAATTCTTATTTTATTTATGTGGTTTGTAATGGCATTTGAGTTTATGTTTATCTGTTCCATTATTGGGTTTATATTAGCATGTTAGGACCTTAATGTGGATATCCAATTTCAGACCTAAAATATGGTTCCTATCATTACATGTCTGTAGCTGCTACATACCACTACCATGCAGGTTTGATATCTTTTGAACTTCTGCTTATACCAGATTACAGGATTAAAAGTAAAAATTGTCATATACAGAAATCTATTGTTGCAGACCGTGCATTTTACATCTAGCATCCGTCTAGTTCCGGGGATGCATTTGTGCCTCTAAATTTTTAAGAAATTCAGTTTGATTTAAAATTAATATACCTGTTAAGTGACCTCATGATAGGGACCCAAAACCACTTTTTACAAAATTTGCATATTAAGAAATTAAGGGACCAGTTTTGGTAATGCTTTGCTGTTACTTAATTTGGTGAAAAATCATTTTTGTTAACAACACCTGCCTTTGTTCAGCCACTTGTTCCACTTGGAAGTGTCGAAGAACTATTGGCAGCGTACGATTCGAAGAGAGGCAAACTGCCTCCCCCAGTCACGGTGTGGGAGTGGGGATGGACGAAAAGCGCAGAAACATGGAATGGCCGTGCTGCCATGCTGGCAGTTTTGGCACTGTTGGTTCTAGAAGTAACCACCGGTCAAGGCTTCTTACACCAGTGGGGCATTTTACCCCTTAAGCTTAATTAATAGTGGCACCATGACCCACATGATATAGGGAAAGTTGTGTATCCCTGCAAAGCTTCAAAATAGTATGCTCCCCTGTGTAATTCAAGAAACAAAAAGGCGCATAGTTTCTTATTGCTATGCTCCCTTGTTTGTCCAGAGAGAAGGGCAGGAGGGTTGTTTGGGAAATATTTTGAAAGATAGGAAAAATACGATACTTTACATTTAGGGGGCCCATCGAATTTATCTTTGTTTTTGGTGGTATATTTGACATATTTCTCATTTTTTAAAACAGGTTTGATGCAATACTTAGATGTTTTGCTGTGGTACATATGGGATATCCCATAAGATATATGTTCCAGGATAAGCATACATTTTACTTAGATGTGGGATACTTAACTGTTTCTCCCACATGTATAAAGATTTTGTTTACTGTTTATATATTGACAATTATGGAGATATGTGGTACATGATATTTTAAGCGAGAATCTTTGCTTGTGCCCTACTTTCAAAAAAAAATTTATTTTTTATTTTTGAGGAGAAGTCCGTGGGCATGATATATTAATGAAAAAAGGTCTAACAAAATTACATGAGGAACATTGTAAAAATCCTACAAAGCGAAAAAAAAAAATCAAAAGTAACCTACTTTAAAGCATTATACTACGTTAAATCATCAGTCTCCTAATTTGAAAGGTAAAAGACATCCTATCTACCCGCCCCTTTAAATTTGTAATAAGTGAACAGGTGATCCCTGTTAGTCACCGCTTCTCTACCTCTTCCTATCTTCTCTCCTCTAATCACAACCACCCTCCATCTATCCTCTACTACCAACTCCTTCTACCTCTCTTCCTAATGCCATGGCCCGACCTTATCCAAACTCTGCTCAGCTTGACATACTACACTGTTTCCTTTCGCCCCCTGAGATGCATGAGAGAATAATGGTCGATCTCAACTATAAATTTCTCTACAGGCTACATTTCTCTCAACACCTTGGTCGGTATCCACCTTGGCCGGTATCTCTCAACTCCTCTGAGTACTGACTTGACCTAGCTGATACTATGCATCCACCTTGCTGGTATCTCTCTCCTCTCATTTTTCTCTTTTTGATTAGTAATTTGAGCTAATTAGAGGAATAATGGAAGGATGATTTGGTTATTTTTCAAATTGCTCATGATCAGAATTCAACTAATGATCTTCTGGTATTCAAGTATGTCAACGGGATCGAACTTGAAGTGCTAATATTTGACCTGTGAGGCTGGGAAAAAAGTGATATAAATAAAATTACTAAGAATATTTCCACACCACTAGTACGGAGAAATAAATCTAGTATGTCTGAACCAGAGACTGCTAATATTAGTGACACCGCGACTCCTGTTAAGAAGCGACCAAATACAAAATCAAGTAAGCATGCCATGTTTCCTCCAAAATAAGTTGGTTTTACAAATAACAGCCGGTATTATATTGTAATTGAAAATGTCTTCCAACGTCACTCACTGTTGCCTTGTCTTAGTATTTACAACATTATGAGAACTTGTGACTAGCACCAGGCGTCATCTTGTGTTAGTATTTACAATCGTGCACTTTTTTGTGAGCACTTTTAAGTTTTAACACAGGACAAAACAGGTCAAAACTAAGAAAAGCTATACTAAAAACTTGGATTCTCTGTGTATATGAAATTGCTACCAAATTAGTTTTTTTTTTGGAGTTAAATGCGAGAAAGATGAGTGTTATATGTACTGAGTCTTGCTATAATGATTGGGTGTTGCTCGGAATTAACCCCAAAATGGAGGTGTTAAATTGCATTTATGCAAATGGATTCTATTTTGTGATTAGATTACCTTTGAAATGGATGTAGGAAAGAGAAAGGAGGCTAACACGAGTGGGCGTAAAAATAGCAGTAATGTACAAAATGAAATGAGAAATGATCTTGGGCAAGTTGTGGTCTATGGGGTTGAACCCATCAGATCCAAACCTGATAACTCCGACAAAAAATGTTGCTAAACACATGGATATCATGTTAGTTACAAATGTCAGTGCTGTAATATTGTTCCAGATCCAAAATGTTACTACTGACAAAGACTAAAGGCAAGGCCTTGTTTTGAGTATTTCTAGCAGTGGACTTTTTCATTGCTCCAATACATTAGCCTTTTTTGCAGTTTATGATTATACCTGTTTTTTTTTTCACTAAAACCTGAGTTTCCAGACAGAGAACCCTTTCTATCAAGTGTTTGATCAATCTGAATGAATGAATGTTTGATCAACAGAAAACTGGGGCAGAGCACAAGCAGCTGGCAGAGGGAAGTGATGAGGTTGTAGAGAGCGTGGAGAACCCAACCTTGATGATCACAAAGGCGGTGCTGCTGTTGGTGCTTGGGATTTAAAGAATTTTTACCAGTTTACAGTATTCAAAGAAATTGTTTACAGAATTATGTGATAAGTTTTATAGAATTCAAATCAATTGAAAGTAGTATCTAGATGCATATTTTAAAAAAAATTGAAAAAAAAATTATCAGTTTACATTATTCCAAAAAATAGTTTATAGAGTTATGTGATAATATCTACAGAATTCAAAATAATTGGAAGTAGCATCTAGATACATAATTAAAAAATTGAATTTTTTTTTTTGCAAAAATAAAATTTTAATTTTTTTTACCAGTTTACAGTATTCAAATGAACTGTTTACTGAATTAAGTAATAAGATTTACAAAATTTAATACCATTAGAAATAGCATCTAGATGCATAATTAAAAAAAAAAATTTGAAAAATAAAATAAAATTTTTGAAATTTTTTACTGGTTTACAGTATTCAACGACACTGTCTACAGAGTTATATGATAAGGTTTACAGAATTCAAAACAATTGGAAGTAGCATCTAGATGCAAATTTTAAAAAATAAAAGTTTGAAAAAAATTAAAATTTGGAAATTTTTACCGGTTTACAGTATTCAACGAAACTGTCTACAGAGTTATGTGATAAGGTTTACAGAATTCAAAATAATTGAAAGTAGCATCTAGAAGCAGATTTGAAAAAAAAAATTAAAAAAAATTTACCTGTAACTATTTACGAATTTTAAAGTGGTCCCGGTTAGTTACTAGTTTTGAAAAGTTATTAAAGATCTTTTAGATGTGGTCCCAGTGGTTCTGGTCAAAGATCTAAAAGTGGTCCCGGTCAAAACAGTTAAAGTTGTTAAAGTGGGAGTTAAAGTAGACGTTTTTGGAGACTACACGAAAAGTTATATTTGCAAAACTCATTGCATTGGTTTACATGATTTAGTATTGAAGTTTACATATCTCGTGAATCTTGGGATAATCCGGGGATTGGTGTCCGGAAACTGTTAGCAGCTTCCTAAAAATAATAACATGATATGTTATGCAAATTGATTCAATAATATCATGTCATCTAACTATTTTTTTTTTCTACATGGTTTCTTATTTTAATTTATTTTGCAATAATTTGTTTTTCAATATTTGTTATTTTTTATAAACTAACTTAAAATTATTAAATTATTAAATATAATTACTATTAAAGTAATGCGACTAACATTTATCATTTTAGTTACATTACTTTATATATAATTTTTTTAATTATATAACGTGATGTGACATGATCAAAATTACGACATATGAGTCGTGTAATACGTCGTGTCACGTGTGATATGTTTTTCCTTCATTGCGGACAGATAAATTACTTAATTAACAATGGGCGACAGATTTTGAAAATCAGATTTGATCAATAACGGACTGGTTTTGAAGAATTCGGTGTTTTTTATTCTTACCGTAAATTTACGGTACGGGCCTCCAAAGAATTCGGTTAACTTTTTTATTAGTCGTTACCCGTTTGAGTTTCACCGAGCCCTTGGTTCAGAAATCATAAATGGATCAAAGAACGGAGAATCTAAATTAGCCGAAGACGAAGAGGAACACGTTCGAATATCAGGCTCCACACATTCAGTTCTTATCAAATTACCCTCTCGCTCCATTTCCCCTCCTTCCCTTCCTCATCTCTCCTCGACCTCTCTCTCTCTCTCTTTCGCTCCTCTTTTCTTCTTTTGTTTTCCTTTCCCGCCATTATTCTCCCTCCAACCAATTATAATCCACTCACCTCGTGGGCCCGATCTTCACTCCCTCTTACTTCTCTCACCATCCCTCAAGGTCAGTATTCTTCAACCACTACTAGAAATTGGAACACATTTGAATTCGCTCGTTCCAGAACTAATGATACCGTAGAACCTTTTTTTTGTAATTATATTTTCAATTCCCATCACCGTTAGAATGAACACACAACAGAGTCCGTATCCTCTGAGATAGCTGAAGATTTTGGTTTATCTAAAGCTGGGTCTTATTTAATTCGGTGCCTATTCGGAATGCACGGGGCAGTATTATTGTTGCTTTGAGATTCGTGCAGAAAGGATTTGAAATTGAGATTCCACAAATCAACTCAAAATTTGAGATATCTCAGGGGATGCGAATTCCGCACAACACCCCACATATAACATGCAACTCGGTTGGAATCAGTGGTACTGAAAGAGTGTTGCTAACAAACACAACATATCTATATCGCAGATTATGTAATGTAATAGAGGTATGATGGGCTAAACACAATATACAATCTGTGTGAAAGATGTACAATATGTAATAATCATACCAAACACAATATACAATCTGTGTGAAAGATGTACAATATGTAATTCAGTCATACAGACAGCAAAATGGTACAATATTGTGTATAAAGGGTAGGCAACATTTCAAAACAAGGTTTATTTTGGATGTGGTATAAATTATGACGTGAAAATTTCCAATACCATGGAATAACTCTCTACAAGCCAATTGATTTGCTATATAACAATTCCCATATATATCTGCTTCCCTTTTGCATATTCTCAGAACTTAATATTTAAGGATTAACCATAAATTATGTACTCTCTCTTTTTATTTATTTTCAGGCACTTACATAGTGCTTACGGATTCACCTAATGAGAGCTATGACATCTCGGTCATGCATAAAGCATGCATGCCTATACGAAATAAATACGAAGAAACTTAGGAATGTATCAGGAAAGGTCAGAATTCGAGATAAGATGAAAGTTTGTTGTGGGCTTACAAGGGCAAAATGGTCAAATTCTCTTGCAAATTCACACCACATTGATTGTACATTATCTATAGCAAGCATCCCTTTGTCAAAGGTTATTAGAAAATTCTTCCCTTTTCTTCTTTTCAATTAACATAAGGATGAAACAAGGCTTGTGCATACTGCTCGTAAAACTTGCATTGAAAAATAAGGTGCAATCATATTTTAGAGGAATGTGTTTAATCCAAATTCTCGGTTAATTCATGCTTCAAATAGTTTGATTATATTGCTCTATATCTCTCTAGGCTAATTTTCAGAGGAATTGACTTGGAAGTTACTAATCCCCTTTTAATCCAAAAATCAAGTTAATGTATGCTACCAAAGAGTGAATTAGGCCCAAAATCCATCCCTATTCCTAACTGAACACTGTATCTTTCCCACGGCATTTATTATTTATGCGGAAAATTTCATAAAGAACTACAATATTTGACAGGAAAAAGCAGATATCTTAAGACCGCTTACTCCGTCGGTACTCTGGAATAACGTCAAGAGTTGGAGCAGATTGCAGCTTGTGACAATAACCGGAATAGTTGCATGCTCATTTTTAGTAATTCCATCAGCCCATGCAGTTGATGCACTGAAGACATGCACTTGTCTATTGAAGGAATGCCGGTACGTAATCTTGTACACATTACTTGTTCTTTTTTTCCTCCTATCATGCTATAAATTAGCAACAGTTTAAGGTACCACGTCCAGCCGATGCACCCAAGAGATCTTTTTTTTTTATTCCATATTTCTTTGCTTTTGCGCATATTTGCTGGACTTTGGTTGTAAATTTTAGTTAAGCATTGATCCCCACATAAAACCTGAACTGCATGAAATAAATAAAAATATTATGAAATGAAGAAGTTTTGAGATCTTTCCAGCTAGAACTAATATCAGGTTCACCAGATCAGCTTGTGTGTGCAATTCATAAGTTGCTTTCATAACTAATAAAAGAAATTTGGGATTTTTTGTGCAATTATATGTTGATTTTATCAGCATTGAGTTGGCGAAGTGCATAGCAAACCCGTCATGTGCTGCAAATGTAGCATGCTTACAGACTTGCAACAACCGTCCTGATGAAACAGAGTGCCAGGTACAATGCCAGCAGTAGATTCAAACCTTTACATCTTATTTTTTGCCATTCATAAAATATTACAAGGTAGTTCGATTTGATTGTAACATTTTTTTTTCGCAATCGGTAAAGCGAGATAACTATGTTTAGTTGTTTACTAAAACACCATATTCCAATGTTATTGCTAGTTCCATGACCTGTCTGGTGAAATCATAAATTTGAGGTGATGTGCCGATACTTTCTGGTACGTAGAGGTACATCAATACTGAATTTCTTTAAATTTTCTGACAGATAAAATGCGGCGACCTGTTCGAGAACAGTGTTGTTGATCAGTTCAATGAGTGTGCTGTCTCCCGGAAGAAGTGTGTGCCCCGCAAATCAGATCTGGGTGAATTCCCCGAACCCGATCCGGGAGCCCTTGTCAAATCCTTCAACATGTCAGATTTCACTGGGAAGTGGTACATCTCTAGTGGGCTGAACCCAACCTTCGACGCGTTTGATTGTCAGGTTCATGAGTTTAAAGTAGAGGGAGATAGGCTTGTTGGGAATCTGACGTGGAGGATCCGGACCCCAGATACCGGATTCTTTACCCGATCCGCTGTGCAGAAGTTTGTTCAGGACCCCTCCAGACCTGGAATTTTGTATAACCATGATAACGATTATTTGCACTATCAGGATGACTGGTCTCTCTCTCTCTCTCTCTCTCTCTCACACACACACACACACACACAGAGTTATACTTGCGCACACATCAGATACACAAGCTGTATTAACCTGATTTTTCCCTGTTCTATATGTTTTACCAACAAGCTATGATTACGCCGAGGGGTTATGTAGTGGGTGCTGTTAAATGGGTACTATTAAGGTGTACCTATACCAATCAGGCAACTTTTAGCACTACATCAAAAAGAAATTCCAATTCAATAAAGGCTTCATTGTGCCCAATTATGCAGAAATGAACATCGGTACCAAAATTGAAATCCAGTTATTGCTGTATTTATTATGCTTTGTCTAAATCAAATTTAGGTATATTATCTCATCGAAGGTAGAAAACAAGCCTGATGACTACATTTTTGTATACTACCGCGGGCGAAATGATGCATGGGATGGCTACGGAGGCTCAGTGCTATACACAAGAAGCCGCACTGTTCCGGCCACAATAATTCCTGAGCTAGAACGTGCTGCTAAGAGCGTAAACCGTGACTTCTCACAATTCATTCGCACCGACAACACATGTGGGCCCGAGCCGCCATTGGTGGAGAGGATAGAGAAGACAGTGGAGGAGGGGGAGAAGACTATAGTGAGGGAGGTTGAGGAGATAGAAGGGGAGGTGGCACAGTTGGAAAAGACAGAATTGACCCTGCTTCAGAGGCTAGCTGATGGATTCAGTGAGGTAAAGAGAGATGCTGAGAACTTCTTCAAGGGATTGAGTAAGGAAGAAATGGAGGTTTTAGATGGGCTGAAAATGGAAGCAGACGAGGTAGAGAAGCTGTTTGGCCGTGCTTTACCTATAAGGAAATTGCGATAGTCTTTTGTTCCTTTATTGGCGCCAAGGTGAGGGAAGATATATATAAGATAAATTTAGTTAAATTTATTGGGCTTTTTTTAATTTGTATACCCCCCTCAAGAAACATCAAGTTTGGTTTTATGTAATACCGGTATAATTTAAAGAGTTGGCTTTTGCATGTGTACCCATACTGGTACAAAAACATTTAGAAGTACAAGAGATATTAGCTCTCCATAATAAATATATAAAAAAAAACAAGATTATAATTAAAAGTTCATATACCAATTCATGGGTGTGGGTTTGAAGTAAAAGAATTTGGTTTTGGCCAAAAAAAGGAAGAAGAATAACCCCACCTATCATACTGAGAGCTGTTGATCAAGAGAACTGGACATCGCCAGTGAATCAGAAAAATGATCAAGTCTACTGGTGTTGACCAGAATTAGTTAGGCTAATACATGTTGACTGAGATTGGTTGTAATGTGACAACTGTCTTGAATGCCTCTTATATAAACGCATTCTTTGTAAAAGAGTTTGTGAAAATACTGATTCAAATTGGTAATAAAAAAGCAATTCAATTAGAGGAAGTTATTAGGCTGCACTAGCCAGTATAGTGTGTGTGTGTGTGTGTGTGTGTGTGTGTGTGTGTGTGTGTGTGTGTGTGTGTGTGTATATATATATAGTGCATGGCCAAATAGAGAGGTTATTAGCAATCCCTTTCTTTTGTTTAAATTTTTAGGTAAAATATTAATGCGGAGATATTCTCAAGCAATATCAGTTTATCATAATTCATAATACGGCCTTGCTTATAGTTTGGTATCATTTCAGTAAGGTCCGTGAAATTTTTTTTGCTAAATTTGTCTTGGCTTATTTGGGGGTTAAGGAATAGATCTACAGCCAAATGGGGTGTTCACTCCATGATTTTTTTTTTTTTAATTATGTATATTGAAATTGAACCGATTATTTTTTTAAGTTTTTATACGATTTAGCTTCTCACATAAAATGTTAAATGTGTGCTTTTAGCTTAATAAATAGAATGCTATTTTGTTGTGATAGTGAAGACTTGAATTCAAATTCCAACTACCACAAATAATATATTTTACGTTTCTGTCCAATTTAAATTTTCTAATTTTGTCCTGTGTTGAGCTAAGCCTTAATTATTCAGGTTAAATTAGAAATTTTACAATGAACAATTTATATAAAATTGAGTTACACAAGTAAAGCATACGTGCACCATGAGGGTTCAATTGGGAATCAACACCGAATTTACCACCTGAAATTTTGGTGTTCCGGCTTACCACATGAAATAAAAAGTTAATAATCACCCATGTTTATGTTTAGTTACTACTTAAATTTAAGGAAGATTAAATTGCTTACTTATCTTACATTTCGTTTTATAATTTGAGTCGTGCCTTAAATTAATATGTCTAAAGGAGAGAGAAAATTAGAAAATGAATATATGTTTCATAATAGTAGGTCATACAATAAGTACAGAGTAAATTAATCTGTCTGAAGATATAATTATTATCGTATTGTAATTTCATCTTATTCATATTTTACTTGGATAACATGTGTGTAGTACACCTGAAGCCGAAAGAACGAGAGAGAGAGGGAGATAAAATATTTTGGGTCCCATTTCTTGCATAACTGCAGAAGGTTAATTCTCCGATTAGAACTTGCTAGAAGGTGCAATCTAAAGTAGCATCCTATTTTATCCTATCATCTTAAAAAAAAAAAGTTGGAAAACAAGAAGCAAATGTATAAAGGATTAATCAGTAAAAGACCATAACCTATTAACTTGAATAAGCCCAAAATAATACAGACGGCCGTATCCGGGCCGAAACCAATTTTAAAACCTAATACCTATGTTGCATAGATACTGTATCGTACAGATATCAGGTATCGTATACGATACGATACGAGATACAACGATACGCAATTTTCAACACGATATGGGTGATACGATAAGAGTATCGATACGGCAATACGATACATATTGGGTACGAGTATGAGATCATATATGAAGTATTGGGATAACATAGTCTAATACAGACTCATCAAATAACCCCTCACCCCAACTAAACTAGCAGAATGAAATAAAATGGCATCATTATATATACCTTATTCGATAAACATGTGATACGTCCTATCCCGGAGGAGTAGGACGTATGGGGAGAGTGTGAATTAGGATTCTTCCCGTCTTGGATTAATGGGCCGAGATGAGATGATTAGGCTATCGGTTCCCGAAGTGGAAAGGTTTGGAGGTATTCAGACTCTATCCTCTATGATACCTCGTCTGTCTAGCAAAAGATTCGAACCCCATTCCATGGACTGTTTGCCTTAAATAAGTCGTCCCTAACCGTCATTCCGTGTTGTCAGAGCGGTTAGGGGAGTTCACATAGGGGTGGTGACACTTGCATAGATAGCTGAGTCCGGACTGGGCTTTGTCGGACGAGACTTTCTTGGGCTTTGTCGAGTATGGCCCGGTTGAGCTTTGTCGGACTGAGTTATTGCTGGATTATGGATCTTATTTTCTTTGATCTCGGGTTGGCTCCGAATAAGGGCCCAAATACCAGATTGTTTTTGACCCAAGTTCGGTTCGTTGAGGACCTTTGGCACATGGCCCTATCAACATGTATGAAATATTTACCGTATAAGTTTATATTTTCTTCATTAGTACTCTTAATATCTTATATCAAACATTGTACATTCAAACAATCATAATAAATGAATCTCATTGACATCCTTAATTGAGATTAGTTCCACAATTCATACGTCAATCAATTAATGAACAACAAAAAGAGATATCCCATAATAAATTGTCCCTCGTGTATGATTCACGCGGTGCACATTTGAACCGTTAAATAAATTGTATTACATTACCTTGGTAAGAGGATGGAAAGGGAAAGGATATAGGGCTTAGATCACGCAAGTCACATGAGACACTTGCTGTCAATTAAAGTTACATAAAAATCCGATTTTTTATTAATTGAAAATAAAGTAAAAAAAATATCGCGAAAAGGAACCGTTTTGCTGGAAAATCGAAATATAGAAAAAACGGAATTGATTATCCCGTCCCCCGGCCGGTACATAATTTTCTGTCCAGATTAATGCCCCACTAATCCAAATTCTTAACCCCGCTAAGCAAAAAAAAAAAAAAAAAAATCCTGGACGGGATAGATTATCCTGTCCAGCGCTGTAGTAATATATATATATATATATATATATTTTGGGGTTTGGTTTCATATAGGAGAATGAAAAAAAAAACAAAAAAAAATTATTATAGTGATGGACGGGATGGTCTATCATGTTCATTTTTTTTAGTTATATCGCTAATTAAGATCAAGATTAACGGGACGGGATGGTTTATCCCGTCCAGCTATATTGTTTGGACGGAATAAACCATCTTGTTTTTCCTATATTTCGATTTTTCACTAAAACGATATTCTTTCGTGATATTTTTTATTTTATTTTCGATTAATAAAAAAATCGGCATAAAAACACCATTAACATAGGATGCCACGTGGCACGTGCATTGCATCTCACCAACCAAGAATTTTTATTTTTCTATCCTGGTTTTTTATGAAAATAAAGAATCTAACCTTTTATTTATATATTGATTGGTCAAATAAAAATGTTCGGGTCTTGAATTAAAATTTGGTTTACAAAACTAAAATGCGACTCAAGAAATACGAGTCAAATTAAAATGCTAAAAGGAGTGAGAGAGCAATAAGATTATAGGACTGCCACTTATGAGTGCCTCATGTACAAAACAGGGAATTCGTATCCTCTGTATTAACTCTAAAAAGAATATTTTAAGTTAATGTATATGGATAGTTCGATTCTCTTCAAAATCTATGCAGACTAGATTTGCACTAATATTAAAAGCTCCATGTATTATAGGCAAAGATCGGATTGGTTCTGTTTAAAATCGGACGGCCGAGATGTATTAACTCAAAAGATGCTCTTTGTGAGTTAATACAAACGATGCGAACTCCATAACAGAAGAAATGACCACCGAACATAGAGTCTGCATCTTCTGCTGTTGATTTTGTATGAATTCTGAGGAGATAAACTTTCTTATTATTGAATTTCATGATACAAACTCTTTTATGCTACAAGAAAAATATTACCGTTAATTATCTCTATTCTACTTTTGGTACCTATACAGTAGAGTACCGTTTATTTCTTTTCCCTAAATAGAATTTCCTATTTGATCTAATTCTAGCCCTTTGATCAATGATGAACGACTGAGATCAATCCTACTCTATTTCTTCTATAATTTTAACACTCCCCCTCAAGTTAGGAATGTATATATCATACAATCCTAGCTTGCTTGTAATGTTGTCGAATTGTTTCGGATCCAATCCTTTGGTAAAGACATCCGCTAATTGTTCATTGCTTTGTACATACGGTGTCTCTATTTCTTTGGCTTGGACTTTTTCTCTCACAAAATGGCAATCTACTTCTATGTGCTTGGTCCGTTCATGGAACACCGGATTTAATGCGATGTGTCGTGCGGAGTTGTTGTCGCAATACATTTTCATGGGTTGATTGAATTCGATGCCCATATCCTTGAGAAGTTGTTTGAGCCATACTAATTCACTTGCGGTTGAAACCATGGCTCGATACTCCGCCTCCGCGCTAGATCGTGCCACGACGTTTTGTTTCTTGCTTTTCCATGTGACTAAATTTCCGCCTACAAATGTGCAAAAGCCGGTAGTGGATTTTCTATCGAAACTCCCGGCCCAATCTGCATCGGAATAGCCACATATGACATTAGAATTATTGTTTTTCATTAATATTCCTTTACCGGGTGTTTTCTTTAGATACCTTAAAATCTTATTTATGGCCTCTAAGTATGATGTTCTAGGTGAATCCATGAATTTACTAACTTGGCTTACCGAAAATGAAATATCCGGTCGGGTTACGGTAAGATAAAATAATTTTCCTACAATTCTTTGAAATTGATTTATATCATCTAACAATTCACGATCTTCACTATTTAATTTACATTTGCTATCAAAGGGTGTGGAGGCCGGTTTGCAACCTAATTTTCCGGTTTCTTCTGAGAGGTCTAAAATATACTTCCTTTGTGAAATAAAAAGTCCCAACTTAGAGTAAGCTACTTCTATTCCTAAGAAGTATTTTAGATATCCAAGATCCTTGATATCAAATTTCTCCTTCAATTGGCTTTTAATTTTTTTGATTTCATTTATGTTGTTTCCGGTGATTATAATGTCATCGACATATATCAAAATTATGGTAGTGTGTTTACCATTAATTTTTGTGAAGAGAGAATGGTCTGAACTACTAATTTTAAAATCACATAAAATTAAATAAGAGCTAAGCTTGCCATACCATGCTCGAGGAGATTGCTTCAATCCATAGATCGATTTATTTAACCTACACACTAAGTTAGAATTGTTTTGCAATTTATGTCCGGGGGTAGGTTCATGTATACTTCTTCTTCAAGTGTTCCTTGAAGAAAAGCGTTCTTGACATCCATTTGGTATAAATTTCAATTATTGTTTACCGCAATGGAAAATAAAATTCTAATGGTATTCATTTTGGCCACCGGTGCAAAGGTTTCATTGTAATCAATTCCGTATGTTTGGGTATAACCTTTTGCAACTAACCTTGCCTTATATCGTTCAATGGTACTATTGCTATTGTATTTAATTTTATAAATCCATTTACACCCTACCGGTTTTTTTAACTTTGGTAATTGTACAATTATCCAAGTTTCATTTTTTTCTAGAGCTTTTAGCTCTTCTTTCATGGCTTGACACCATACCGGATTTGTAATAGCTTCTTGGTAGCTATTCGGTTCCATTTCTTTTTGGATGGTAGTCAAAAAAGCAAGATGTAAGGGTGAAATATTTTCATATGATAGAAACTCTTCAATAGGATATTGTACCGTATAGGTTACATAATTCCTAAGTCTAGTAGATGGTCGTGTTATTCGTGAAGACCGTCTAACTTCTAAATTTCCTTCTATTTCATTATTATTATTATCAAGATTATTTGTGTTAGTCTCTACTTCAAGATTATCATCGAAATATGATTAACATTTTGTTCACTTTCTTGATCCTCTACATGAGATATTATAGGTCTTACTTGTTCTTGTGTATGTGGGGTCTTAATTATTTCTTTAAAATATGGTTCTTCTTCACAAAATATGACATCCCTAGACATAAATAATTTTTTCCTAACATGATCATAACATTTGTAACCCTTTTTGTAAGTAGAGTATCCCAAAAAAATTGCTTTTGTTGACATATGATCAAGTTTATCTTTTCTTTTAATTTTTACAAAACAAGTACAACCAAACACTCTTAAATGATCAAGATTTATTTTTTGTTGGTAGAGGATTTCTAGTGGACTTTTATTTTTTAAAATAGCGCTTGGTAACCTATTAATTAGATGCGTGGCACAAAGAATGGCATCCGACCAATATTTTTTTGGAACATTATTTTGAAATAATAATGCTCGTGTTATTTCTAATAAGTGTCTATTTTTCCTTTCCGATACTCCATTTTGTTGAGGAGTATTTATGCAAGTTGTTTGATGTATGACTCCTTTTTCTTTAAAAAGATTTATAAAATTTTGGTTTATAAATTCCGTTCCATTATCCGATCTAAAAATTTTAAGTTTACAATTGAATTGATTTTCTACAAGACATAAGAATTCTTTGAAACAATTAAAAACTTCATTTTTTGATTTTAATAAATATAGCCATGTGGATCTAGAAAAATCATCAATAAATATAACAAAATATCTAAATCCATTATAAGAGTCAATTGGGGCCGGACCCCATACATCGGAGTGGACTAAATCAAACATCGCTTCACTTTTACTACAAGATTGAGAAAAGGAAAGCTTTGTTTGTTTTGCCAACTTACAAATGTCACAATTAATACATTTTGAATTTGAAAAATCTAATACACTATTTAGAATCTTGTCGGATGCATGCCCGAGTCTCCTATGCCAAACATCATAATTAATGGATTTTGAGGAAGCACAAAAATCTAATTTTTGCAAGTTGAAAAGATAATGCCCGTTTTCAAGAATTCCTTTCCCAATCTTCCTCCCGGTTACCCGGTCCTGAAATTCAACATTTTTATAAGAAAAAATTGCATTGCAATTGAATTCTTGTGTCAATTTTCCTATAGAAATTAAATTTATAGGAAACGCTTTTAAATATAATACGTTACTTATTTTATGATTACAAACGTTAATTTCTCCTATGCCATCTATTTATACTTTCGTACTATTTGCCACTAAGACATATTGATTATTTTTAGTCAAGTCTAATTTGGTGAAAAAATTTCTATTTCCGAACATATGGTTTGTTGCTCCACTATCTAAAATTATTTGGTCATATAAATTAAAATTTTTTGAGTGAGAAACAATACCACATGAGCTAGGAGCACCTTGATCTTTAAACCACACAGAAAATTGCTGAAATAAGTGCTGCATGGAATCCTGCGACCCGTCTGACCCGTTTCGCATGAAATTTGAGTTAGAGAGGTTGGGTTCGGGTTGGACTTGAGCCATGTAGCCAGTGTTTGATTCGGGTTGAGTCCGCTGAGACATATAACCCGAATTGGGTTCGGATTGAGTCAGAGGAACCCCAGCCGCATATCCCTTCTTCTCTTTTTCTCTTTCGCCCCCTCTACTGATCCCGTCGCCGCCTCTATTCCTCTCTTGAGCCTTCCATTTTTCGGGTTTGAGATGGGGGTGAAGGAACCAGCACCTCTCATGGGTGTGGCCTTCCTTCTTGCAATGAGAGCACACCCCTCCTTTCTTTTGATTTGGCCGAAATTGAGGGTTAGGGTTTTGGTGCCGGAATTGAGTAGCGAAGGCTTGGGTCTCGTGTCCCTCGCCGGAGGAGGCTTGTGGACCGCCCATGGTGAGTCTCCTTGTTTCTTCTCTTTGAATCATTGCAACAGCGGCAGAGGTTTTGGGAAGTTCAGATCCGAGTATGATTTGTGATCGGATCGCTTCATAACTGGAATCGAGACCCGCAAGGTAATGAAATAACTCATCTTGATCGAGTCTTTTTCGGAGCTCTATTGGGTCTGTTGTGAAAGGTCTGTAAATTCGAAGTTCATCGAATTTTTTCTTCATGGCACCGTAGTATTCTGTGTTGGTTTTAGATCCTTGCTTTTCTTGTTCGATTTCTTGCATGAGTCTGAAGACATGCGAGTGGTTTTGTTGTTGGCTGAAAAAGGCTTGTATGTCTTCCCACAATTCTCGTGAGGTGGAACTATGATGGAATAAATCAGAAATTTCTGATTCCATGGAATCAAAGAGCCAAGTCATGACCTTGTGATCTGTGGTTTGCCATTTTCGTAGCGATTGTTTTTCGGTTTCTGTTTTATTTTCTGGATTTGCTATCTTTGGTTTGTTGCTTTCTCCTATGATGAATTCGAGTTTTTCTCGGCTGCTAAGAGATAAGGTCACTGCCCTTGCCCATGATACATAATTCTTGCCATTTAGCAGATTATGGGTGAGTCGAGAGGAGTATGTAGCATCTGATGATTGCTGCCCTTCTTGACTCATTCTCGTTTGTTTATGGTTTCTGACTTTCTGTTATGGGTTTATGGTATGTTGGTTATGCTCTCAGTTTACTGGCATTTGGCTATCAGTATACTGGTAAATGGTACTGTTGCGATTTTTGGAGTTTATGAGATTATCAGACGAAGCTCTGATACCATGTTGATTTTGTATGAATTCTGAGGAGATAAACTTTCTTATTATTGAATTTCATGATACAAGCTCTTTTATGCTACAAGAAAAATATTACCGTTATCTCTATTCTACTTTTGGTACCTATACAGTAGAGTACCGTTTATTTCTTATCCCTAAATAGAATTTCCTATTTGATCTAATCCTAGCCCCTTGATCAATGATGAACGACTGAGATCAATCCTACTCTATTTCTTCTCTAATTTTAACATCTGCATTAACTCAAAAAGAAATCTTTTGAGTTTATTGCATATTAGCCGTCTGATCAAAATCAGAGCCAATCCGGCCCCGCCGATAATGCACAAGACTTCAATATTAGTGCGGATCATCAATCGGACAATTCAGATTTATTAACGCACGTTCCATTAATGCAATACGGTGGATACGAATTCCCGAACATATTATACTCACAATCTGTTTTGTGATATGGAAATTGCGCGTGAGCTGCAACGTTGGTTTGGGATAACTTAGAAGGAGAAATAAGTCAGATGTAAATTATAACTATTTTACTTTTCTTTTTCTTTTTTCTCTTTTTCATTTGTTGATTTTCACTTTTTCTTAAAAAAATGCTACAAAAGGAAATAAAAATTGAAAATTTCGAAAATGAGAAAATTGACGTAAAGTGAAGAGATCAATTTGAATAGCTCTATTAATTGTGTGAAGACCTCTTCCACTAGTGAGATCTGTGCTTTGACTTAGATCTTTGAAAATTCTAACACATCTTTTTAAAAATTCTAGCACATCTTTTGCTTCTATCCTATTTAGAAATTAATACTAATCTTTTAAATTTTAATTATTTAAAAATATTGTGTAATATATTTTAAGACTGAATTCATACATTACATTTATTGTATAATATAAATCTGCAATTTATTCTCGTACTCTTTCTATTAAGTAAAAATTTCAAGTCACCAACTATTTAATATTCACAAGAAATATTTTATTTGAATTTTAAATGTACTACTTTCTACAAAGGACAAATTACATTTGTCTTAGACCAAAAGATAAAAACTGAAGAACCAGCCTTTAATCCAGTAACTAAAGATAATATTCTCCGTGTAGAAGATCGCATGTTCAAATATGAATGAGATGTCCTTTATAGATATTTAAAAATAAGAAGTTTGCTTCAATTTTTATTTTAAAAAATAGTTGAATGACAATTTATTAATCTCTCTCTTAGAAATGAAGACTCGGCCTTTAACTTTAGTTGATACTCTTAAACGGACCTGGAGTACTTCGGGCAAAGCATTGAAAACATTTCGTTTAAAAATCGAAGGGAAATTTTATGTGTACGCCTCAAAAAAATTAAAATTATGTATTTTTTTCTCTAAAATTCATAATATCAGATTTTATTCTTTCAAAATTTGAAGACTCACAAATTTACCCAATTTATTAACTTTTCTATTAAAACTCATTTTAAATATATAAAGTACTCATTTCACCTTTTATTAAAAAATAAAAAATATATAGCGTGTTTAAGATAATTATTTAGTATTCTAATTGGTCAGCTTTGAGAGAGAAATTGTTCATTTTTCATTTTATTACTTGTAGCGCACAAGCAAGCATATGTCTAAATATCACTGTGTATGTGTCACAAGTAGATAAATTGATCATTTGTTCTAGGGAACCGATTAGTTAGAAGACAGAACATTTTTCTTATACATACTACATATTTTTATTTTTTAATAAAGAATAAATGTACATTTTATACATTTAAAATGAGTTTTAAAAGAAAAGTTAATAAATTGAGTAAATTTGTGAATTTTTTTTGTTTTGAAAGTTAGAAGGGTAAATATCATAGTATGAATTTTAGAGACAGAAATACATAGTTTTACAATTTTAAGAGGTATTCACGAAATTCCTCCAAAAATCAAATACAGCCTTATTAAATGTTAGAATTCGAAATATCAGTATTTTATGTCTTTTAAATGCTGATAAACAAATAAAATTGGCACCGAACAAGAGGGAATCACGTCTTCATTTTTGGCTTCTCCCCAGCTGTACTCTTAATCAAAACTCAAAAAGGTTTTCTTTTACTTCTTAATTATATTCTTATAATTTAGTGTTGCATTATTATTATTTCTTTTGTCGCTGTCAGAATTCTGACTAATTGGAACTGGCACACTGTTTCGTTACAAGACTTGGGCTAACTCTTGGTTTTTTTAAGTGGTGATCCCGTATTAAGAAAAGAGTGAGGCTATGGTGCTATATGCATAGCACGGATTGGGTCCGTGCTACGGCTTAAAATTTGACTTTTTAAAATTCTAACGGTCGATCCGAACCGTTCAACATGATTATAAAATGAATATGTACTTGCAAATCAAATTTTACATTTTTTCAATTTTTTTACTGTTTTTTAGATAGGCTGTTTTTGGATGGTCCAGAATGTTCAAATCAAGTGATTTTAGAAAAAAATAGTAAAAAAATTCGAAAAAATGTAAAATTTGGTTTGCAAGTACATATTCATTTTATAATCATGTTGAACGGTTCGGATCGACCGTTAGAATTTTGAAAAGTCAAATTTTGAGCCGTAGTACGGACCCAATTGGTGCTATGCATAGCACCGTAGCCTCACTCTTAAGAAAATGTCGTAGAATTCAGGATTGAAATTTAACCTTTTTAATTATGTGGAAACAAACAATTAAAAAGAATGAAGTTTGAAATAACAAAATTTCCAACTAGAACTCATTGTTTAATTTGGAGGTTAAAAAGGGGACAAATAGGCATATACTCAATGCACGGCATGACGAATTTTATACTAAACAATTTAGTTTTGTTCAAACAAAGAGATGCCTAAAAATGATTAAGAAAGACATAGTATTTATAATTTGAATGTCTTACCCATTCAAATTACAATTCAAATTTGTATGTACTTGATGATTTGGTGTCTTAGGAATATCAAATTCTGATTTTTCTAACCATTGGATTGCCAGAAATATTCGTTGAACTTTGAATTGTTATACAAAACATTGCGTTAAGTCGGACGACATTTTCATTGAACGGATTACAAACAAAGCCAAAAACGTTATAACTCACCGTTGATGCATTACTCACTCAAATGAGTGCGTTACATAAGTCTTGAATTCATTTCACCACCTTTATATGACACAATTACCTATCTAAATATTGAGGAAGAATTGCTCTTGAATAATTTTCAGTTTATTTCTTGAATTCTAATAGCATTTGATTTCCTAAATACAAACTTAAAACAAAATTGTGAGACTAATTTATTCTCGTTTTGAAATCGTTGAATCAAAGTTTGTTTAAAATTGCAGAAAGTGCACAAATAATGTCTGCAGATTTATATTATGATTTGCCGATATTTTCTGTACATATACGATATGGCATTATGGCCTATAAATAACATGAGGTTGGTGGATTTAAGTACATTGTCAGGCCAAAACTAGGTTCTCAAATACTATCATTTCTCAAGAAAGTTGATTTCAAAAACGAAATTTTATACACTACAAGAACTTCAATTTGCCAAACCATAAAAATCAAGAGAAATAATTCCGCGGTATGTTTAATTTCTTAACTCATCAAGTTTCTTATTGAGTTTAACACTAAAACTTATTAAATGGATTTCAAATGATGAATCAAAATTGTTAAAACCTATCTATTTCACGAGTGATGTATTTATATCCAAATTTAATTAATGTAGTATAAAGTGTACTTGTTTTAGGTACCTTGGCAGGTTCCAACTGATTTCAATGGAAATCGGTAGATTTTATCCATTACTTTACAAAAAAAATAGTATAAAGTCAAGTAGTAAAAATAAATAAATAATGAATGTATTAAAATTAACTTATAAATTATTTTTTGTACCTGTTGACTTGATATTAAATTAATTTTAATATTTATAAAATTTGTATGTAAATACATCATTTATGAATAATTATTTTTTTCATTGGTCTACCTTTTTGTTTCATATATTGTATTAGTTAAACTTATACCACACACATCCAGCCATACAATTAAATTTGACAATAATAATGGTTGATTCAACAATTTGAATATGCTTGATGTTGGTTTGCCTCATAGGCTTTGAAGCTCAATTACTATTATAAAGTATCAACACGAACAAAATACATCCTTGCTACATATGAAACGATAAATAATGTATTCCAATTATAACCTATTTTATAGGTTGAGGCTTAGATTAACCTTATGTCTTGTTCTAAGTTTTGTAAAGATAAATTATATTAAAATATGTCAAAGTCTAAAACTATAAATATATACTTTGTCAATTCACTAATCAAGCATTGTTGAAATTAAACTGTTAATGACATATCACTCGACAAATGATCAATTAGTTTCTATATCACACCAAATGTTATATATAGTATCTATGTTAAAATAAGCATATGTTTGTAAATAACACTAATATCATTCTAAAAGAATTGTATTTTAAAGGGACGTATCTACAAGGTATTTAAGAAAATGTTCAAATTTACCACACACACACACAAAAAAAAAATCAGCTCAAAATATATGATGCAACCTGGATAGTATTGAAAATGTCAACAATATAGTGCATAGTCATCAAGTAATGTTGAGTCCGAATCTGCTGCGATTCCGAGATGGATCGCAGGATCCTAAAATTCCGAGATCAACGGTTCAAACTTTTCGGTGCGCGGATCTCGGAAACGTTCTGAAAAAGTAAATTTTCATGCACGCATCTCAAGAAAGACCAACAGTTGAGATGGGATCGCAGGGTCCTGTGATTCTCCGAGAATCGCAGCAGATTTATTTTCAGTAATGTTAGGGTGCAAACTACAAACGACGGATGGAAAACCATAATAAAAGCAAGAACAAACGAGTGAAGGTTCTCTAGTTCTAGTACATTTCTTTTCTGGTACAGTTCTGTTACGAGTCACTGACAAATGGCCCATCAAAAAAGTTTTTATTTGCTGAAGAGCTGATTAGACCAATCCGTCTGTCAGTCGCAAGAAAAAAATGCACAATTTCAGCGTTCTTAGAATAATTAATAGAAATTCCAGCGTGATGTCTGTTTTTTTTTCTTTCCTGTTGTTACTATTGTAAATCCGGTGGTTGATTGTCGTATCTATTAGCTCAATCTTAAACCGACAGTAGTTTTAAAAAAAAAAAAAAAAACAGTAGTTATTTCCTGGCCGAGATTCTTACGACTTTTCACGAACACCATATTATTATTATATTATTTTTGAAATAGACTAACAAGTTACACCGCATTATTATCTGGTATCTTTCTCGCTCTCGCAAAAATTTATAAGCTGCATTTATAACTTCCTTTCATGGTCAGCTGGTTCATGTAATAATACGTAAAGAGTGAGGCTATGGTGCTATGCATAGCACGGATGGGGTCCGTGCTACGGCCAAAAATTTGACTTTTTAAAATTCTAATGGTCGATCCAATCGTTCAATGTGATAACCATATGAATATGTACTTGCAAACTAAATTTTATATTTTTTCGAATTTTTTTACTATTTTTTCAGATAGGTAGAATTTTGATGGTCCAGAATTTTCAGAAAACACTGATTTTTCTACCTATCTAAAAAAATAGTAAAAAAATTCAAAAAAATATAAAATTTAGTTTGCAAGTACATATTCATATGGTTATCACATTGAACGGTTGGATCGACCATTAGGATTTTAAAAAATCAAATTTTTGGCCGTAGCACGGACCCCATCCGTGCTATGCATAGCACCATAGGCTCACTCATACGTAAATAACAGAAGTGAGCAAGGCGGAACCCTTTAATCCCGGTTTTTGTAGCTCTGTTATTCTGTTTTCAAACAATAACTCGCTACACATGTGATGCCTTTAAAGAGGAAAGAAAATATGATATGGATCAGTTCGTATTTAATCAGGCACGAGAACCAATCTCCAATCATGAGTACGCCTAAAACCCTTTCGTCTTTTCCATCTCTAAATTTAGCATCATTGAAACAGAGCAGCGAAGAGGAGAAGAAAGAACAAACAAGAAGAGAATCCAACGATTTCTAGCTTGCATTAGAAGAGAAATCCGGTACTTGTCTATTTTTATTCAGATAGCTTTCTTTTTTCAATCAATTTATTGGAAAATTTCGATTGCTTGCTTCGACTTCTGTCTCATTCATTGTCTCGGTGCCATTTGTTTCGTTATTTTGTTTTTGTTCATTATCGTATGTTCGGTTGGATTGAGAATAAGTTATTTTTTAGATTAGATTATTCGGAATAGTCTATTCGGTGTTTGATTGAATTATAATAGCTAGAATAGGAAATTCAAACTTTTTATCTTATTAGAATAGATTATTTCTAAAAGTTTTGATATTTGACTATTCTAATAAGACAAATGATAGCTATTTTTTATTTGACTATTCTAGTTATTCTTGTTTTACAATTAAATATACTCTAGTTATTTGAGACTCGATTTTCTTCCATTAAATTTATCTGATTATCGTAACTAGTTCAATGACATGTATATGTTGTATTGAATTATCTAAGTACTTTTCTTATACCATAAAAGAATGTGACCTCTACTTTGATCTAACTAGTTAGATGATAATCAAGTTGCATAATATCTAAGTTAATGAAGAAATTATTCCTTCTGATTATATTTGAATTTTTGTTATCTAAGTTATCTAAGATAATAATCGTGCTAGATATTATCTAAGAGTGTGTTAATTAGGATGAATCATAAATTAGCGAGGTTAACAGTTAATTTAAAAGTTCAGAATAATGCTAGCTCAACTTTTTATTGAAATAGCAGGATAGCCGCTAATGAGAGTATAGGAAATTGTTTCGAAATTAATACGGAATGGATTTTCGAATAGCTCGCTAACTCACGTTAGCGCTATCTTGAACCTATCCAAACGCAAAGTTATCTAATATTTCCATCCGATTATATTGAATTTTAGTTATCTAAATTATCGAAGGTAAAATTATCTAATAAGTTATCTAAGATTATTTCCGTCCTATATTTTTTTAGTTCCCGACTAATCAAGTTACAAGCAATTAGTTGGCCCGATTCAACAGAATATAATAGGACCAAAAAAAAACATGTGACGCCATGCTGTGGGCCCCACCTCCTAGGAAAACGGAATTGGCTTCATTTGAACAAACATTCATTTTCAGAGTTGTTTTATTAAATTTTTGGAATACTCAGTGCCTAATCAGCTCGGTTGTATCTGCACCGATTTTTTTATTAATAGAAAAATAAATAAATAAATATCGAAGAAAGAGTATAATTACACGAAATGAATATAAATATTTAATTGCAGGATATTACCATTTTTCTAAAATGAATATAAAGTTTTCATTATGAAACCGGTTCATAATCATTTGATAGTTCATTATAACATTTATCGTAAAAGAGTTGAGATCAGTTAACGATGATTAACATGATAATTTTGATAACACTTCGCAAATCAAACAATAAATATATAAATATATAATAGTTGAAATTTTGTTAGCTTTCTAGATTGGTTGTGTAAGTTTCATATAATTTGAGTGTGATTTGATAAACTATATTATCAATGACCTAATGGTCATTGTAGTACATAGATATTGTAAATTTCAAACCTTTAATGAACGATAAACTTGTATTAAGTTTTATCATTTTTATATACATGTTATGATAAATATATATTATATTTCGATTATTAGATTCAAAAGTATGAATTATTCTTTGTGGTTGTTAATTTGTCAAATTCTTACATTGTTACAGAATTCAATTATTTATTATTTATATTCGTGTTATGATATACATTGAGCAGAACTAGGGTGCTCTTAAGATTGATGAGCTCAACTCCAAAATTTATCACAATAGCTTCAAGGCAAATTCTTCTATGGGCCTAAGGACCTATTTGTAAAATGAGCATATTTTCATTTTCAAAGTTCAAACAGTCGATCCGACCGTTCAACATTTTCTCCATATCAAAATGTACTTGGAGGTCAAATTTTACATTTTTTTGAATTTTTTTATTATTTATTAAGATGGGTACAAAATTCAATGGTCTGAATTTGACTAGTTTTGTAAAATACTTAATAAATAGTAAAAAATTCAGAAAAATGTAAAATTTGACCCAAGTACATTTTAATATGGAGATAATGTTGAACGGTCGGATCAACTGTTTGAACTTTGAAAATAAAAATATGCTCATTTTACAAATAGGTCCTTATACCCATAGAAGCATCCCTCTAGCTTCAAATAACAAATTAAATAGATAAAACCGATTTATTTTACGAGCGATACGTTTACATTTACATGTGAAATTTATAAATTTTCGACTTAATTTAGTATAAAGTCAAGCAGTTTTAAAAAAAAAATTGTAAGTTAATTTTAATGTATTCTTTTTTTCATCATTTTTTTTACCGCTTGACTTTATGCTAAATTAATTCAATGGTTTATAACTTTGATATGTAAATGCATTACTCGTGAAATAGATCGGTTTCAACGGTTTGAATTCGTCATTTGTAGTCAATCCGATAGGTCTTGAATTTAAGCTCACAAAAAACTCTTAAGAACACCCTAGTTTTACTCATATTACATTTCCATTATTGAATGTCAAAAGTATGAATTATTGTTTGTGATTATTAAACTTGTCAAATTCATATATTGTAATAGTCGTTGTAATAATGAGATATTAAAGAAATGAGGAATTAATGAGGACCACCCAGTAAGTTAGTAACTCATTTTGGGTGCGTTTGGATCACTCAAGAATAGAGCTAATTTTGGGTTAGCTCCACTATTCTCAAACCTTGGTGATTCAAACACAAATTAGCAAATTGGGTTAGCTCAAGAATAGCTCTATTCTACTACCCATAGAAATGGTGGGTTAGCAAGAATAGAGTTTGTGAGGTTAGTGATATTAATAAAATATTTGATTCCTCTCAATTAGAGCTAGTTTAAATATTAAAGTCGTATTAAATAAAATATTTAATTAGTATTAAATAAATATAATATTATATTAGATTAGTATTAAATAAAATATTAGTTTAAAAATTAAATGTAATATAATATTAATTAAAAATATAGATTAGTATTAAATAAATATAATATTAAATAAGATTAATATTAAATAAAATATTAGATTAAATATCATATTGTAGTCATTCAAATATTAAATGTAATTAATAATAGTTTAAATATTAAATTAGTATTAAATAAATATAATATCATATTAGATTGGATTAGTATTAAATAAAATATTATATTAAATATAATATCATATTAGTTTAAATACTAAATTAAATATAATATTACTTTAAATATATATTAGTATTAAATAAAATATTAGATCAAATATAATATAATTTTAGTTTAAATATTAAATATAATATAATATTGATTTAAATAATAATGTAATATAATATTACTTTAAATATTAGATTAGATTAAATATAATATAATATTAGTTTAAATATTAAATGTAATGTAATATTAGTTTAAATATTAAATGTAATGTAATATTAGTTTAAATGTTAAATGTAATATAATATTAGTTTAAATATTAGATTAGTATTAAATAAATATAATATCATATTAGATTAATTAATATTAAATAAAATATTAAATTAGTATTAAAAAATATTAGTTTAATTATTGTTTTATTCGTTCCCTCCATCGCTATTTGAAATATACAATCCAAACGAAATTTTTACTAACCCGAATAGTTCAAAGTTAGAGCTATTCTCAAACCACTTGAGTTAGCACTATTCTCAACCACTAACTAAAAAATTGTTATTCTTGTACTAACCCTTACGATCCAAACGTACCATTTATAAAATTCGGCCCAACGTTGTTCGCTGTGAATCAAGCCATATTTTTAATATTAAACAATACACTACACATACACCGTGTTTATTTAATATTTTATAACACTTGAAGCATCTTCTTCTCTTGAGTCGATGGTATTCATCTTTCTTCTCAAGTTTCCTCCAGTTCAACTAGCCATGTAAAAAAGGAGCAAAATTGGCCAATATGAAAAAGAATCACCTTCAAATATTGAATTATTTGATTCACATCATGGTTCAAGGTAGGACAATGTTATTTTCCAGGATAGAGTAAAGACTTTGAATTCAGTCTTTGTAATTGATTTTGAATTTTCTAAAATAGAACAGTTGTCCTATCCTGTGATGAACTGGATCCGTCCTGCCCGTGAAGCAAATTTGCTTCAACTGTTTAAATTTATCAGTCTCTACCAAGCCTTTCAAACAAAACAGAACTATTTAAATTTATCAGTTGAAACTAATCCGAATTTTTTTAAGTTGTTATCACCAAATCTCCTTAGTATAACACGCTAGTCCGGTAACATAAAGAGGTACATTAACAGTGAGTCTCAGAAGTCATAACCAATGCTAATGTGGAACCATCTCCATTTTCACACAAATAAAAGAGTATCCAGTACTCCTCATTATAGTTGGTGATCGCCTGATCGGATCAAATTGAAAGGTGCACGCGTGATGATACATGAGATGATAGCGACAATGGCCTACCGGTTTCTTTCATCAGAAAAGAATTGGGAAACATTGTTGTTATATGGTAAGCGACCAATTAAATATATTAGGCATTTTGTTATAACGGGGCCCACAATTACATAAGACAGTTCGGCTGGAGGTGTTGCCAATTACACAAGTTGTGTAGGGGTGGCAACGAGCTGGCTCGATCCGAGGTAGGTCCTAGCTCAGCTTGTTAATTTTGGATCGAACTACAGTCGAGTGAGATGGAGTTAGGGCATCCGAATTAAAACCTCAGCTTGAAATCGTGACAAACCAGTCCGAGCTAGCTCACGAGCTGACGAGCTGGACTGGGTCTAGATGGATCTTGTTTTAAGAAGAAAATAAATTCTACAAATTTTTTGGATTGAGCTGAACTGAGCTGGACGAGATAGACAGTATAAAATGCACATAAATTCATTCAAATTCACAACTTGATGCCTAGCCGAGCTAGCTCGCGAGCTGACGAGCAAGTTAGGTCCCAGCTTGAACTCGTTAATTATGGATCGAGTTAGTGACGAGCTGACTCGTTAACAGCTCGGTCTAGTAAAGAGCGAGCTGTTAGCAAACGAGTTGGATGCGAGTCACGATCGAGTCACGAGTTTATTTGCCATCCCTACCCAAGTGGTTATTATTTAAAAATTGAGTTGGATGGGTTCACAAGCAACTCCTAATTCATTCTTCCACGTCACCGAAGATTATACGGCACTATGTTTTGAGGGCTACTTTTGCTGGACACGGAGTAGCACTTGGTACCTGAGACCATATATTCATGCAGAAAAAAACATGTTAAATAAAGGACAGCTAAGGCCTAAGAATCAATATCATATATAATAATGTATATAATTCAAGACTTAATTTAAGGTTGACCAAAGTAGCCGTCGGCATCTTTTATGATTGACTTAATGACTTGTATAATATTATTATGAGAGGGTTCCAATACCTCATGCTCTTCATACCTTATCATATCTCATATTTTTGTTTTTAAAGTCTAAACTTTCGATCATAATTGCTCAATATGATATCTATATTAAAATATGTTTTGAAATGAAATTTTATAATTTTAGAAATTTTTTTACTATTTTTTAAGATAGATACAAAATTACTGTTTTTGGACCGTTCAAAAAAAATGATTTTCTACCCATCTTAAAAATAGTAAAACAATTCTAAAATTATAAAATTTCATCCCAACCATATTTTAGTATGGATATCATGTTGAATGGTTCGAATCGACAATTTAGACTTTGAAAATAAAAATATAAAATATGAGGTATGATGAGGTATAAAAGGCATGAGACATGAGGCATTGAACCCTCTTCTATTATTATATGCTGAAATTTGTTAATTAGGCAATCTTTAATTCCACAATTTTTATATTAAAAGGTTCCATTTTTAGAACTTCATGTTTGGAATCATATATCAACTCCACTTAGAATTTTATTCAACTTTCACTATTACAAAGAACTCGCCTATTATATTGAGTACGTATCATTTCATATTACAAAATTAGTCCTTGACAAATGAGAAATCAATCTAAGCAGATCATAAAGTTGGGTACATCCTTTCGCACTTTTCACTGTGACTCACAACTTGTAACTGTCCGTGTCCCTACTCGACGTGCAAATCCACAGTAGATTACACATTACGCATCAACCCAAGTGTGTCCAACCCAAGTTATCGCATTTATCGGAATAAATTCTGCTCTTATTCTAACAGAAAAGCACGGTTCTGTTTTTTCTATTCCAATTATTTAAAATTTTCTACTCACGTGTCAATAAAGAAATTTTTTTCAGGTACGAATATCAATAAATTTAATAGTTAGAATCGGAAAAGCTACAAGCCTCTTTTTCCATTAGAATAACAGTAAAGTGGTATTCCGCATTTATGACGAGCCATTTTGGCATTTGCCCCTTCATCTTTTTTGTACATGGTATCTGGTATCTCTGACCTCTCCATTTTATTCTTCCCTCACTATTGGCGCCATTTATTTTCTTTCCATTCTTGTGTCTTCGCTTCCGCACTCATCCTTCCTTTTCTTCGCCATTTCGTACTCATTCTATCACGTTACCAAATTTCTCACCAGAGGTCACATCATTCGCCAAACCTGGAATTGGGTGGGAATTGGAGGCTCGTACGATGGAGAGCGAAGCGCCGCACCACCATTTTCGCTGGGATGGAGGGAATGATACTCGCGGTACGGACATCGAGAGTAACCTGGCCGGGCCGGGCGTGAGCATGTCGCTGGAGAGAAACGGGTCGGATCACTCGGACCTTCGCGAACCATTAGTTCGAAAGAGAACCATGAATACCACCTCGCAGATTGCTATTGTTGGCGCGAATGTGTACCCAATAGAAAGTCTGGATTACGAGTAAGTAATTTTCATAATTTATTTTTCTTGGTTTCAAATTCGGTTATCATATTTGTTTCTGTTAGAATTTTCAATTTTGGTTGAGAACCTATATTACGTTCCTTTTGAAGATTAAACTTGCCAGCTAGCTCGTACCAGTACCAGATTACCAAGGTGCAGTATTTTTCCCTTTGAACGGTACCACAATCCCGGTAATGTAACACATCCTCTGTAATGCAAGGATGTCCCATTATACTAAACTCAATATTTATTTTTTGTTGTTGCTTTAGAATTGTAGAGAATGATCTGTTCAAGCAAGACTGGAGATCAAGACAAAAGATTCAAATAGTTGAATATATTGTTTTGAAATGGACTCTTGCAATGCTTATTGGCCTCTTGACTGGATTAGTTGGTTTCTTCAATAACATGGCAGTTGAAAATATTGCTGGATTTAAACTTCTATTGACAAGCGATCTCATGCTTAAGCATAGGTAAATTTTGAATTTTCTATTGCATAGCATATGTAGCTGCATTATTACAAGCACTAAATTAGGTTAAATTGTGCTATTTGAGTGCTCAGTTAGTCAATTGATGCTTAAATATTAAGATGATGGTAAATGGGTCCTTATAAAACCCAAAACCAGTTTCATGCACATTATTACTTTCAAGTGAGAAAGAAAACAATTTATTATGTATTTTAATTTAAATAGTTAATCCTTTTTCTAAAAAAAAAATTGTTGTTAAAAAAAAATATTGTTAATTTAATGCATTTGTTGTGGTGGTGCTTCCAGCGCAGATATGCATTAGCATTCTTCACGTATGCGGGTTGCAACATGATTTTGGCAGGTACAGCTGCAGCAATTTGTGCTTACATTGCACCTGCAGCTGCAGGATCTGGAATTCCTGAAGTCAAGGCGTATCTCAATGGAGTTGATGCTCACTCCATTTTGGCTCCTAGCACTCTGTTTGTAAAGGTACCATATAATTGTGACTAAAGGTTATTGTTGTGGATATCACCAAGTATTTTCTCCTATCGAAAACAGTTAATTTTCTTATATTTGCAAAACAAATGCTCAATTCTGTCGTTTGATAAATAATGCATATTCAGCAAAGTATTGACAGATTTTCCTTTACTACAAACAATGTCCTATTTTGTGAGCTCAAATTGGAATTGAAACTAAGTGCTGTCAAAACAAATAACCTGTAAAGCAATTCTGTTGATTTAATATAATAACTGCTTGTTTGGCAATTTTTCCTTGGACTGATGTTAGGTTAAGCACTTTTGTTTTAAAAAGTCTCACGTTATTCTGAATATGTTCGAAATGTTGGGGGGGGTTGATTTGCAAAAGTCACATACAATCCTTCCCTTAATCTCCTCATGTGTTTCTTCTCCCCATTTGCCAGATATTTGGTTCTATTCTTGGTGTATCAGCAGGATTTGTACTAGGCAAAGAGGGGCCCATGGTGCATACAGGGGCTTGTATTGCTAACCTGCTTGGTCAGGGTGGGTCCCGCAAGTACCATCTGACATGGAGAGGGCTCAGATATTTCAAGAATGATAGAGACCGGCGCGACCTCATTACTTGTGGTTCTGCTGCTGGGGTTGCAGCTGCCTTCCGTGCTCCTGTTGGAGGTGTGCTTTTTGCACTTGAAGAAGCTGCTTCATGGTATAAATAAATTATGCTTGTTCAACGAAATTTTTAAAATTATATGAAATCCCAATTAATCGGAACGAATATTGGGACATCTTCGCCGGGATGGAGTAGTGAGTAGTGACCCTTGTTATTTCTATTAGAAAATATTACAAAATACTCTCACTTTCTTCCAAAAAATAAAAATAAAAATAAAATGTTACAAAGGAAGGTAACATATTACATGGCAAAATTCCTTTCATGCAGGAATTGATAGTATCAGTCATTTCCAATCAGACAAGTTATCATAGAGAATGAAAGTGATATCATAATCTGAGAGAGGGGAGGTAGCACAGTTGGTTAGGAAAGAGTCCTAAGACTGTTGGTTACCCAAAAGTCGAGAGTTCAATTCCCCCTCACGACTTCGCAGCTCTGCGAAGGTTTTAAAAAAAAAAAAAGTAATATCATAATCAAAACAGATAAATAAGTTTTTGCTTATAGCAATGAGATTGATGAATTAAAAATCTAAAATTCATAACGGCATCCTCCTGGCATATATACAAAGCTAGAAATAAAGCCAATTTTAAGTTTCTTGTTGCTTTGACAGGTGGCGTAGTGCACTTCTGTGGAGAACTTTCTTCACAACAGCTATTGTTGCTGTGGTACTGAGAGGCCTCATCCAATTCTGTAAGAGCGGGAAATGTGGTTTATTCGGCGAAGGAGGCTTGATAATGTTTGACCTAAGTGAATCTGTCGCCACTTATAGCATGCCGGATTTGATCGCAATTTTGGTTCTAGGTGTAGTTGGTGGTGTATTTGGAGGCCTCTTCAATTTCCTTTTGGATAAGCTCCTTCGCACTTACAGCATTATCAACGAGTATGTAAATTATTCTTTACATTTTACACATAAGCATCACCAACTGCTTAGATTTTCATGCTGGTCCAACCAAATTCTTGTTTATCTGGATAAAAAATTCTAAAATTTGCTCGGCTCAATATCACTTAAATTTATAATAGTGGGGAAAAAGGCTCATTATAATTTTACTCTTTTCATAACAATTAACTAAACTTTGGATGTCATTTACTTCTACCCTTTTATAAAATATGAGATTCAACAAGATGTTCTAATATAATTAATATAATTTGTTCTCAAATTATTCTGTCAGGAGGGGTGCTCCATCTAAGATCCTTCTAACAATCACAATCTCCCTGCTAACCTCATGCTGTTCCTTCGGCCTCCCTTGGTTGGCAAGCTGCACGAAATGCCCGGCCGATGCTGTCGAGCAGTGCCCAACAGTCAGCCGGTCGGGCAACTACAAAAACTTTCAGTGCCCCCCTGGGTACTACAATGGCCTCGCCTCCCTCTTCTTCAACACCAACGATGACGCCATCCGCAACCTCTTCAGCTCTGGCACCCAAAACGAGTTCCACCTCTCCTCTCTCTTCATCTTCTTCACCGCCATCTACAGCCTTGGCATCATCACCTATGGTATTGCTGTCCCGTCTGGTCTTTTCATCCCTGTTATTCTCGCTGGGGCCACTTACGGTAGGATCGTGGGGACCATTCTCGGCCCCATTACCGACCTGGACCCCGGCTTGTTTGCTCTACTCGGTGCCGCCTCTTTTCTTGGTGGTACAATGCGTATGACAGTGTCAGTCTGTGTTATATTGTTAGAGCTCACCAATGAATTGTTGATGCTTCCTTTAGTGATGCTTGTTCTTCTCATATCGAAAACTATTGCTGATGGTTTTAACAAGGGGGTGTATGATCAGATTGTGGTAATGAAGGGGTTGCCATATATGGAGGCCCATGCTGAACCATACATGCGGCACTTGGCAGCCAGGGATGTAATCTCGGGACCGCTTATTAGTTTCTCTGGTGTTGAGCAGGTGGGCAACATAATCCGTGCTTTGCAGTTGACAGGTCATAACGGGTTTCCTGTGGTAGACGAGCCGCCTCTTTCTGATACACCCGAGTTGGTTGGGTTGGTTTTGAGGTCACATCTGTTGGTTTTACTAAATGGGAAGAGGTTTACAAAGGATAGGGTAAGACAGCCACGCGAGAATGTGTTGATGAGATTTGGCGCAAGCGATTTTGGGAAATCAGGTTTGGGTAAAGGACTCAAGTTACAGGATTTGGAGATAACAGATGAGGAGATGGAGATGTATGTAGACATGCACCCGATTGTAAATACCTCACCTTACACTGTTGCTGAGACTATGTCTCTTGCCAAGGCTCAGGTTCTATTTCGGGCTCTCGGATTGAGACATCTCTGTGTCATACCAAAGAATCCTGAAGTAAGAATCTCTTGTGGTATTGTTACTTAGCTGATCATCTATGGTATATTGTAGAACTGCATACCAGTATTGCTGTTTTGATTCAATAATTCCTGAATAACAACTTTATTGTGTACCTAATTTATTGATTCTGGACATTTTCTTGTTGAGCTTCAAACTGCCAGCATAATGTATATGCTTACAAAGATTTCATCTAATAGCCATAATTGGAAATTAAGTATATGCTTAGTGTGTACTTGCTGAATTTTGTTTTACAGGGGCCACCTATTGCTGGAATTTTGACGAGGCATGATTTCATGCCGGAGCATATTCTCGGTCTTTTCCCGCATCTCAAGCCCACGAAACCACTTCGTGCAACAACATGAATTATTTCTTCTTACCATAGGTTTATTTGTGTGGGTTGTGCATTACACTTATGAGAGGCCCCACCTTGTACTTTAATTGTCATTATCTTTTCTATTTGAGGTGGCAAGAGCTCTTTCAGTGGTTTTCTAACCCAAAATCTATGTAATCGGACCTTTTTATCAATCAATCTATGAATATGGGCTATAGACCCTTATTCCTTCCTCAAAAAATAGAATGTTGTTCTTTGGATGTTTTTGGTTACTTTTAAAGGTTCTTATAGAGGAACAGATTGCGCATCTAAAATGTTTTTGCGTTCTATGACTTAGGAAATGTTGTTTTGCTTATTACGATATTGGGACAGGGTAAATTAAATAAATTTGGAAAACAAATCATGTATAATCAAAACTGTTAGAAGTGATGAAATAGGGTTTTACGGTTTTCCCATTAATTGCAGTGTAAAATCAAAACTGTTAGAAATTTTCCACATTTAGTAAATTATATAATATAATCAATCAGATTACAAACATATGTTTAGTAAAAAAAAAAATCAATCATCAGATTTAATAAGGATTAAAATCGTATGTTTAGTAAAGTATTTTGACTTAGAGAGTAGCGATAAAACTGATTTTTCAAATACACATAATAGAGAGAGTTTTTCTATTCATAGTTTCTAAAGATACATTCAGACATCTCTTGTAAGCTCTTTTGGATTGAAATAAAAAATACACATAATTGTCTAAAATAAATGAAATAGGAAATTCAAAACCAATTCTCTGTTAAGCCCGTCGCAAAACTTTTGCGGCCGAAACAAAAAAATTTCAGAGCACAAATTATACCCACAAAGAATCTTTCGGCCTGCAAAGGATTTTGCGACCGAAACAGGAAGTTTCTCGAAAATAAGAATTTCATTTTCTGAATTTTTCCGGCTTGCTCTTATTTTTTTTATCGATCCGGTCCATAAAATCGTCGGCAGCATGCTTCGCATCAGTATGCAACATAATCTTTTCTATATATGTTAACTGCGAAGCAGGAAACAGAAATTAGATGCCGTACGAAATCATGACATAAAACACAGTTTGCTATAATAAAAGCTTTCACCTCTGATTTCATTTCAGGGTGACCAGTCACCAGTGTTGTTGCCTTTGTTTTACCAGGCAACATTTCAAATGCCATAATGTGCCCCAATAGTTTCTTTTGCGTTAAACAATATTTTCTTCTTCTGACTGTCTATTGTCAGAACTTGGCATCTCTTTGATCAATACTCCAAGACCTCAAAAACATCAAATGATAAACTACCTATATTTAAAAGAAATGCACAACAAAAAATTAGTACAGTGGGTACTATATAATTTAAACTAATAAAATCTCTGATACTTTGCGGACATAATGTTTCCGAAATGTTTTCCTAATTCTGCCGAGTTTAATTAAGGGCTTTGTTTGGGCCGTTGTTTTATAATAGACCGAGGGTTTTTCAGTTCAGGCCCAATTAGTTTGAGCCAATCGTAGAGTTCTTATTTAGATTAACACTTAATCTTAACCTGTAAATTATAATCATTATCAAAAGAAGATCACCAAAGAATCGCCAATTTATTAAACCCATTTTGCAACCAAACATTCGGAGCTCATTGTTTGAGTATGGATCCTCTACGTTACCTCATTGTTTGAGTTTGAATCTGAATCGTCCGATCAGTATTCGGGCCAATCCGACTCAAACCTGTAATGTATGCTGGCTAATCCGGCCCAAGTCTGTACACCACCTGTTAAAAATAATACTAATATATAACGGACGGATCAAATTTAAACTCAAACCATGAAGTGACTTAAGGTGATATAAACTCCTTGTAACAGCGCTTGTTAGGAAATTTTGATACCCATTTTTAGATGTGAAACATAAAAAGAATTACTGGTTTACAAATTACAAAATAGCTGAAGAATCTGGGGATGGATTTTACAGTGGTCTAGGCCGTATAGGGGTGCAATCGATGTGGGACCCACAATAGACCCATCTCGTTTACTATGATATCGTTTTGAGTTGGTTTGCTCTTTTTCCTACACACCCGAATCTATTTTCTATTGTGGGATTCCTTTTCACATAAAGGTTTTTAGATATAGTGTGATTTGTAAGCAACCAACCATAGAATAATAATAAGGTGAGAAAAAAAAAGGTGATAGAAAGCAAAGCAAGAAAGATAGATCAGGGATGGTGGATAGCCCAAATCTTACTATTTGTTCCAAGGTCAAAAAGACTGGTCAATTGCATGATCTTTATTTTGTTTACTTTTATTCCTATTTGACTTTTTTTATTTCTTCTCCTTTAACTTTTACTTCATCGGAGACGGTTCGATGGACATCGGACCAAGTCAGAGCTGCCTGACCTGCATCATGATACGCATGTATAATTTTAAAATTCGTACATATCAAGTGCGTATGAATCTTAATATGTATTGAACAGCTCTAATCGGTATTAGACCGATTTGATCACATGCCTATCCAACCAACCCCCCTCCTTCCTCTCGACACACACACTCCGTTATTTAGAAGACAATTTTGTGGTTCTAGTTTAATGGACTTTTTAGGCGATTTTTTTTTTCTGCGTGTTACAAAGCCCGTAGGCTGGAACCATTACATCATAATTCCCAATCTTCCTATTACATTGAACTATTACCAGAATCTATTCCTATAGTTCTCAGTATAAAGTCAAAAAAAAATTATTCCCACTGTGTTCAATCCTTCTTCTCTACCTTTTCTTGCCAGAAGATCAGCCGTGGTGTTCAGTCAGTTCAGATCTCTAGTGATGTATGAGCAGGTGAAACCACTATTTACCTTCAGAATTTCCCATACTTTCAATCAATGTTTTTAAATGTGATTTTTATGCGGTATGCGGAAAGCCACTGCATATTGCATATGCGAATTTTTATACGAACTTATATATAGAGATTTTAAATTAGAATTCATATATATAAATAAGTATGCGGTAATATCGGCCGAATATACGGCCGAAAATGTAGAACCGCATATCTGACCTAATATAGATTTTCTATTCGGATTGCAATCGAATACGAATATGCAGCTGGATATGAAGAACTCACCTTATCTCTTGTTTGCATCTGGCATTAATCAATTATTTAATTCAATAGCATTAAGTTCAATTCTACAAAAGTTCTATAATTAACTTCTTTCATTGTATCAAAAAGAAGAAAAGGAACTTTTCCTTGAATAAAAAGTGACAACTGTCACCGGAATTCTCTCTGAGATTGTCTTTTTAAAATGTCTCAATTTGGTATCCACACAAGGTGATTTGTTCTATTTATTAATTAAATCAAAGATGATATGATATGTACATTATATTGGAGAAAAAGAAGAAAAGATGGTTCGGTGAGGTGGAGTTGTATTTATCAATTGATGATTGAATATTTCCGTACAAGCTTTTATTGTTATCTAGAAAACCTAGTTTGAATAAATTATGTTTCTCACAATTATAAATTTTGGAACTTTCTAAAAAAGGCACCTCAAACTCAAATTTTTTTTTTAAACACAAATTAGAAGGAGGAAAAAGGAGGAAAAAGTAATGGTTAATTTAAAGGTGGATTCTTGTGAGAGAATATTACAATAAAATAAAAATAAAAATAATCCGGGTCATATTTGAAGTTTTTTTCTTGTGTTTTTTTATTCCCTCCGATTAAATGGAGAAGGCTACAGCTTTTTGTCAATTTAAATTTTCAGTTCTAAGATGAAATGATAAACAGGATCCGATTCCAACCAGAGGTGCATGAATCCACCAAAGTCCAAAGTACAGCTTACTTTCAACACCTAGATTTAATCCAAGTGTAGTTGTAATGCATATAAAATATATGAAAAGTTTGCATTATTAGGAAGAAAATAAAAATTACAAATATTTTTTGTAATAATTCGTAAATTTCGTTTTTACGAATTGCTCAAAAATAATTCGAGAGTGTGTTTAACTCATTTATTCATAGGAATAATATGCTATAAATAAAGAGCTAATATATATATTTCAAATTTGTGAAAGCATTTGCATTGAATTTTTTATTTTATTTTTAAGAATGCGCTGGCACTTTATATTTTATTTTCTTGGATGTAGCGTAATTTCTAATTAGAAAAATTATTTTGAGAAATCAATTTCTAAGTGTTTTTATTGGTTCTCATTTCTAACTTTCCGTCGCTCTTAGTAATAATTGTTGATCTGGCTGCCAGAAGCAATTAAAGGTTATTTGCATGAGTATAGAGCTTTACAAATTAAAATTAACTTAAGGAATTTCATGTATAGCCCAATTAATTGCCTATTTTATGAAAACTCAATCTAAATTTATAAAATATTTATTTTTACAATTATTAAAAAAAATATAGCATGTTTAAGAAAAATGTTCAATCTTCTAATTGGTCGGTTGTGAAAAGAAATGATTTATTTCTTACTCATGATGCACACACTAACGTATACCTAAATGCCATTATGTGTACGTTTAAAGAAATGACTCATTTGTTCTCGAAAATTGACCGATTAGAAGACCGAACATTTCTCTTACACAAACTACATATTTTTTTAATAGATGATAAAATGAGTATTTTATATATTTAGAATGAGTTTTAATGAAGAAAATGCAATAAATTGAATATACTTGTGAGTTGTTTAAATTTAGAAGAGTAAGTATCATATTACGAACTTTTAGAGGGAGAAATACGTAATACATAATGTCAATATTTCTTGAGGAGGGATCAAGTTACAACAAATTTACAAATTTGAGTTACAACAAAATTACAACAACTATTTTTTTCATTTTCAAAGTCCAAATCGTCGATCCAAACCGTTCAACATGATCTCCACAATAAAATGTGCTTGCAGATCAAATTTTACATTTTTTTTGAATTTTTTTACTATTTATTAAGTATTTTACAAAAAATAGTCATATTCAGACCATTGAATTTTGTACCCATCTTAATAAATAGTAAAAAATTCAAAAAAAATGTAAAATTTGATCTGCAAGCACATTTTATTGTGGAGATCATGTTGAACGGTTTGGATCGACAATTTGGACTTTGAAAATGAAAAAAATGGTTGTTGTAACTTTGTATTGTAACTTGATCCCTCCTCATATTTCTTTTATAAATATACGTGAAATTTCCCCATTTTTTAATGTTTGACAATTATTTTATTTTATTCTTGATTTTACTAAAGTAGATTCTGAACAGCATTCCTCTACTAGCGTAGGTATATATATATATTCTTCAAAATTATCCAGTACAAGTATATAAAGTAGGGAGATTTAACTGAAAGGACACTGAATCATGTATTCATGTGCAACAATTACCAAATCCAGAGAGGTTGAGAGAGGAATTGAACAGGGAAGAACAGTCTAAAATGAGACAAAAATGCCCCAAACAGAGAGATGATGTGATTTCCTTAGATTTGGTTGTTGCCAAGGTACAAGACTACAAATGCCTGACAACAATCAACAATTTCAGTGTTCCCATCTCCCCCACCTTCCACCTTCCACCTTCCACCTTCCTTTCCTTTTCCAACAACTCATCATCATAGTATATATTTTTCATATTTATTTTTATATTTATTCATCATATTTTTGTGTGGAAATGCTAAGTTAGTGCCTACTCTACTCTACTGCCTGGTATTCATATTCATTCATCACATTTTTTTAGCGCAATTATGTAGAAGAACTTTTAATGCGTGGTGTTTGTTATTATTCTCTCGTTGAAAGTAATAACTGTCTTGTCTACTTGAGCAATTTGATTAAAAATATAGGGATGGGATCAATTTATTAATGTCCTTTAGAGAATGTTAGTATGATTCGTTTGTTTGACGCTATTTGTTTTACGTCGTTTGTTTGTTTGTTAGACATAACATATTGAATAAATCATATTACTAAGATAAAAACGTTATGTGCAATATTGGTATAGGTATGGAATTATGCCAGATAACAAATTTTCTTCAATAAATTTAGTCTTCCTGATTGGATGCACGCTACGATCTTACACGGCATGGTATGATTTTAGTACGTGACTTGTGCTGTCGGTGTTACGTGCTGTAATTATTATTCCGAATAAATTTCACGGTACGTGAACTAATTGGGTTACAATACGGAACACGACACGACACATTACGTAATCAAACATGATTGCACGGGACCCAAAACACTTAAAATTATGTCATTGTTTATCCCACTATTCGTGACTAGCCATATCACGTTTGGTCACCGCGTGAATAATGTGTCGTGATCATTCGCGTTTTATGACCATTTCTAAATTTTTTATTACGACATGACACAACACATTACAATTTGATTTTGACAGGACAAGATACGAAACACAACTCAAGTCATGGCAGGGCAGGGCATGGAACCGATTTACATTCCTGGTCTCCGTATTTATTTTAAAATTTATTTTTTATTTCTCAAAGAAAAAAAAACATAACATAATCATGTTACCGTGATACTGTCAATACTGCATTTTATTAGAGGTTCACATTTAATTTAATGTGGTAAAATACTACAAGTGAAATATATTATATATCCATATTTCGAGAATATCTTTTTTCTAATAAGTAATCGAATCCTTAAATATTGTTGACTAAGAGTAAGATATTATAAAAGATTTCTCAGCATGTCTTGTCACTTATCGGCACTGCATAAAGTGATACTGTCAGTACTGCATTTTATTAGAGGTTCACATTTAATTTAACGTGGTAAAATACTACAAGTGAAATATATTATATATCCATATTTCGAGAATATCGTCATTCTAATAGGTAATCGATCGAATCCTTAAATATTGTTGACTAAGAGTAAAATATTATAAAAGATTTCTCAGCATGTCTTGTCTATTATGAGCACTGCATAAAGTGCAAGCAGGAATCACCCCATCAATTCGTCAATTTCATGAAAAGTAGTCCATAAATTTTGTGAAAAGGAGTTTGTGGGTATAAAAAAATAATGAGATTATCATCGCTTTCCATATAATTTAGATATCCCCCTGCCAATTTGAAAAATACATGCTTATGGTTCGGAAAAATTAATCCCAAAAATCAGGTCTTGTCCCTTGAGTTTTTTTGTTTTTAATAATTACTCCTTTATATTTTCTTAGCATTCGGATAAATGCGTGTATGTTTTCCGATCGATAAAATTACGGGTTGCCTATATAAAATGTTGAAACTTTTTCTACCATTCCATAATAGGTGTCGTAGACAGACATCAAAATGACTAGGAAAAATTGCGTATACGTGCAAATAATGTACATGTCATACTTCAAAATAATAACTAGTTTCTAATAAGTTTCAAAATTATTGAATAAAATTTTATTATCAATAGATGCCACTTTATTAAAAAAAAGAGTAGTTTACTTTTCTCTTTTAACAAGAACCATACATAAAAAAACAAAAATTATTTATGCTTCTGCGGTCCCAAGTTTTGTTCTTTTTCAGAGGTCCCAAGGATTTAATGAGCTTTCACAATTTTGAGGTGACAAGAATCAAGTCATCTGTAGTTCTGTACCATGTTGTCTACCCGAAAAAAAATTTATTGGTAGAAATTAATAGAAAAGAAAAGAGAGAAACAGAAAGAGTACAATAGTTTTTATATTGATAGAAAGATCAGTAGAAATTATATCAATCTTAAAAATCAAAAGTTTTTGGAACGGTATGGATTACACTGGTCTTAACTCAGATTTTTATTTTGCCATACATTATGAAGATAGCGTCACAACGGATCCTGAATTAATGTCCCAACATTTAGATCGGTATAAAATATACCGATCCCAACTTGGGTATTTTTTTTTTGTGCTCCCGTCCCTTCCCCTGCCTCTCTCCTCTCCATTTCTAAACCTTTGAAGTTAAGTTAGAAGAAAGGAGATTGCCGAAACCCTAAAAAAAATTCATGATTTGTTGATCAAATTTAAATCCGTTTGTTAGAATAAGTTTAGATTTGAGAGGAGAAGTCCGCATAATATTAGATCTTTTTTTTGGCCAAGGTATGAAACTTTTTTTAATTTATTAAATCCAAAATTAACTATAGAATTAATTGATATTGTTGATTTTATAAGTAGAAATCTAAATTTCATGAATTTATTATCTCCAGTGACAATGTAGTTTCGATTGAGGCGGTACAATTAATTGGAAACCTAGCAGGTGCTATGAAAGCAACTCAGGTTGAAAGCAATTCACGGTTTTGAGGTATTTGTTTTACAATCAGCTGGTGCTATGATATTTCCACAGATAGTTAGTGTAAGTGTTATTTAGTTATAATGTAATTTAGTTTTTGGTATTGTTAATTTTTTTCTAAAAGCTACCCCAAAATAACTTTGCCAAAAAAAATATAAAAAGTAGTAGTATAACTAACATTCTGATTATGAATTGAGATTAATTTATTTGTACAATAATATTTTTTAAATATGTTAGATTAATTCAGTCTCGTGTACTATAAATTTAGGTATAGACACTAGCAGTTGCTAGCAACTCTGAACAGACTATTCAGTGACTCAGACCCATTGGTTGTCATTATGCTCCATCTATTAAGGCCATCGTCATGACACTGTGTCCACTTATGAAGCTTAAGTGGTTCTTCTACACTAGGCGGATGTCTTTTCTCTTATTTCATGATGTAGTCACAAACATGTGGGTCCTCATTCTCGATTCTTTTCATGCCCTCTACCCATCTATGTGGTTTGAACTTCCTAACACATTCTTTGAATATATCTTTTAGACCATCATCTTTGCATACCTTGAACATATTTTGAGCTATGTGTTGAGCACACAACCGATGATTCGCTTCGCTCCTCTTCTCACACCATTCTAGTTCCGGTTGTTCGAAAACATACCGTATAGCACCATGCGCATATGATATGACACATATACAACCTTCGTCTACAACCTTGGATCAAAACCATCTCATAAACCAACCCCAGTAATCTAATGTCTCTTCTCCCATTATTGCAAATGCCAAAGGTAGGACTTATTGCTATGCGTCATAAGCACAAGCCATATACAGTTTTTCTTTGTACCTACCTGATAGATGTCCAACATCGATACTTATCACCGGCCGGAGATAAGGCCAAGCAGCAATTCATGGACCATACGCTCATGCGACACGTTTGAATATCTGCACCTTGAATTCGTCAGATGGTTCTAACTCAATCTGGAATTTGGTACCTAGAATCAGAGTGAAATGCTTGTATCAAAGGCTTGTATAAATTATAAAATGCTTGTATGAAATGCTTGGTATGATCGAGTCTACTAAACTAAATTTAATAATTTATGCATACCTGGATTTGACACTTGAATAGCAGTCAATAATGGTGTCAACATTTCGTATGTTTTTTCCCAACTCCCAAAAAGGTCTCATATTGCAATTTCTCTCTCTCTTCACAACTTGTTGTACGAGGGCTCTATTGCTGCATACTTAGACTTAACAGCAGCATGCACCTGGTTTACTGTCATCTCCAAATTGACTCTCAATTCTTCTTTAATTAGATTTGCAATCATTCTTGTCGTCATCTGACAGTAATCCAGCTTAGTAGCAATACCTAAACATGAGTGCCGATGTTGTTTCTTAACTATCACCCAAGCTCCTGTGTCGGTTGCTTTGGCATATAATCTCCATTTGCAACTCTCCACTTTACATGTCACCACGTATATGCTTCTGCTACTGTTTTGCACATTTATTTTCAGGTTATTTTCAAACAGAAATTTTCCTAATTCTGTTTGGAAGTGTTCCTTTGATGCAAATTTTTGACCTTCAGATAGAGGATCGTCCAATCTACGGGGAGTGCCAAAAAAATCACGATTCATGTATGGCATTGGCTCTTGCAAATTGAAGGAAGGACATGGATGTTGCATATCCCGGTTCACGAATGGGATTGAGATTCTCCACTCCTTCAATATTTCTTGTACACCAATCTCATTCTTTATCTCCTCTTGTGTTAAATCTACCCCGACATATGGGCCTTCATTGTCAGAAGAAGATGTGTCATCTTCAAATCCAACATTCATCGGATCCGTCGGATTTGGACAATACTCGGTACATGGTGGACTAGGCAATATTGGTGTGCTACTACCTCCTGCTATACTACCCGGGTATAGGTAGTAGCTGGTTTCCGATGTGATTCGTTCTGAATCAATAATTAATTCAAGCACACTAAATTTAACCATTGGAGTTGCATTTTCAATGATCATTTTCCAAATTTCAGGACATTCTACCGAAAATAGGGAATAGAAATACGGTGTTCTAGGTGGTGCTATATTCATTCGTGCTTTAATGGTCAATTTATACTCACTCGGAAGCAATCCAAGATGTGCATGAATCTGCCTCCGTAATTCATCAAGACTTGTGTTTCTAGTCACATAAAATGTACATGCAACACCTAAGTTATAACCTTCTCCTATTTGTGTGCGTATTACTTTGCCTCCGTGGTAAGTGTTGACAAAAACCCTAGTCATTTTTCTGTTACAAAAAAATAATTGTTCTAATTCCATTTTCAATTTTACGGTACTTAATATTCATGTAATATGAAAAAAAAACTTACAATATTTATCAGCTTGAGTCGCTCAACACAATGGTGTTGCCGATATGTTCGTAACTGAATTTTGTGAGATAAACACTAAGGAAGAAGTTTGGTCTGTTTCAAGAAAAAAAAAACGACCACTGCCTGAGGAAGAAGGACACTCGAAAAGAAAAAAAACGGATGCTCAGGGTTTATAAATCCTGATTCAATTGTTTTGATCGGTAAATTTGAAACCGATACAAATGAATAGACATATTTTAATCAAATGTAATGTAGTATTCTTTGATCCTATTAAAGAAACAAGGTTTCATTAATTTGAAAAAATACTCCAATGTTTAGATCGGTAAGAGATTTACAGTTCTAAACTATAACTTTTTAGATTAGTAGGAGATATACAGATCTAAACTATAACTTTTTTATTTCTGTTAGGAGCTGTAATATGTTGCGGCGGAAAAATGTCTAAAAATTAGAAATCTGAGTTAGGATCGGTAATATTGATACGGTTCAAAAATTTGAGACTTTTAGAATCAGTAAAATTTATACTGTTTTTTTTACCAATAAAAAAAAATATTATACTCTTTCTGTTTTTCTCCCTTCTTATCTATTAATTTCTACCAATAAAAATTTTCCGTCTGGCCGCACAGGAAATACGGGACCAAATTCTTCCTCTCGTGAGTCGGGATTTTTTTTAAAAACAGTAAATAAAATAATCGAAGTTAAAAAAACGACATGATGACAGTGATCGTTATAAAAACAGCAAAAACCGAATCGCGCATTCGGTTAAGTTTTTTTTTTCCGCTTCACCGAATCGCGGATTCGGTTAAATTAAATTTTCACACAAGAGATCCCTGAACCGTGTGAATTCCGTGTAACACCATCCTTAACCGAATTGGGAATTCGGTTAAGATTTTTTTTTGATTTTTTTAATTGTTAACCGAATAGGGGATTCGGTTAAGATTTATTTTTGATTTTTTTATTGTTAACCGAATAGGGGATTCGGTTTAAGATTTTTATTTTGATTTTTTTATTGTTAACCGAATAGGGGATTCGGTTAAGAATTTTTTTTGATTTTTTTTATTGTTAACCGAATAGGGGATTCGGTTAAGATTTTTTTTTTATTTTTTTATTGTTAACCGAATAGGGGATTCGGTTAAATAATTTTTTTATTTTTTATTATACGGTATTAACCGAATACCGGATTCGGTGCATTCAAATCAAAAAAAAAAAAAGGGTATTAACCGAATACCGGATTCGGTGCATTCAAATCAAAAAAAAAAAGGGTATTAACCCGTGATTTTTATTTTTACCAAAAAAAAATTATTTTAATATAAATATTTTATTAAATGGTAATTTTTCACCGATAACCCTAGAAGTTTATTCACCGATAACCCTAAAGTTATTTTTATTACAAATAATTATATTATAAAAACTTATCAATAATATAAAATTTCATTTATTATTTTATTAAATGATAATTTTTCACCGATAACTCTAGAAATTTATTCACCGATAACTCTAAAGTTATTTTTATTACAAGAATTATATTATAAAAACTTATCAATAATATAAAATTTCATTTATTATTTTATTAAATGGTAATTTTTCACCGATAACCCTAGAAATTTATTCACCGATAACCCTAAAGTTATTTTTATTACAAAGAATTATATTATAAAAACTTATCAATAATATAAAATTTCATTTATTATTTTATTAAATGGTAATTTTTCACCGATAACTCTAGAAATTTATTCACCGATAACCCTAAAGTTATTTTTATTACAAAGAATTATATTATAAAAACTTATCAATAATATAAAATTTCATTTATTATTTTATTAAATGGTAATTTTTCACCGATAACCCTATAAATTTATTCACCGATAACCCTAAAGTTATTTTTATTACAAAGAATTATATTATAAAAACTTATCAATAATATAAAATTTCATTTATTATTTTATTAATTGGTAATTTTTCACCGATAACTCTAAAAATTTATTCACCGATAACCCTAAAGTTATTTTTATTACAAAGAATTATATTATAAAAACTTATCAATAATATAATTTAACAGATGCTTTGATAATTCTAGGATATTTGTGTACATAAAAAATTTTAACGAACAAATTTTTTATTTAATAAATTCTTTGATAAAATTATTAAATAAAATACATAAAGAAGAGACAAAAAATTATAAATAAATTATGCTTAATACTTCAGAGGGAGTAGATGAGGGGTCTAGAAGGGTAATTTGGAAAAAAGAAAATTAAACAGGTGTATTGCTTTAATTTTTGTGAGAAAAAGGCAAAATTGCCTCATATTCTGTTAAACAAAAAGCAAAAAAAAAAAAAAAAAAATTCACCGAATTCCTAGTTCGGTTAACCAAAAAGCAAAAAAAAAAAAAAAAAAAAAAAAAAAAAAAACTCTTCACCGAATCCCTGATTCGGTTAACCAAAAAGCAAAAAAAAAAAAACTCTTCACCGAATCCCGGATTCGGTTAAGCCAAAAAGCACGGCTTCCGATCTTCTGTGGCAACCCACTGTATCCGCCGTTAAAACCATCAGTTTAACCGAATCCGGGATTCGGTGAAGCAAAAAAATAGCTTAACCGAATCCGCGATTCGGTTTTTGCTGTTTTTATAACAAACGATGCAATCATGTCGTTTTTTTAAATTTGATTATTTTATTTACTGTTTTTAAAAAAAATCCCGTGAGTCGTGACCAACAGTCAACAAATTTAAAAATAAATAAATAAAATGGACTACAGTGAAAAAAGTAAATGCTGAACAGTGAGCAATGGGAAAACGCTTTCGGCCATAGAATAATAAAAGACCTGCCAATAGATATCAATTTTGCCTTTTGAATTTTCATTTTTGCGGTGTTTTTATGTATTTTTAGGTCAGGCATGGTTTGTCACTTGGGAAGTGTTGTAACTTATTTTTTCCTCGTTTGTTTTCTTGCTAGTAGTTTAGAGGAAGGCTACGGTAATTTGCATATTACAGGAAGACTTGTGCTACGGACTCGTATATTTATTTTGAAAGTTCAAACAGTTAATTTAAACCGTTCAACATAATATATAAAAATGTATTTGCAGATCAAATTTTACATTTTTTTTAATTATTAACTAATTTAATTAGATAGACAGAAAATCATTTGATTTGAAAATCTTAGACCATCCAAAAACAATAGTTTTCTATCTATTTAAAAAAATAGCAAGAGAAATTTAAAAAGTTGGTTTGCAAGCTTATTTTCATATGCAGATGATTTTTAATAATTTAGATTGACTGTTTGAACTTTAAAAATAAAAATAAAAATTCACAGTGTAAGTCAATTCGTAATGTGCAGCCTCACTCAGTAGTTTTTTCTATCGGCGAAACTTGATTATATATTTTTGGTAGAGTCATTAATACACAAGTTATTTTGATCATATATTTGGCATCTCCACCATATTCCCGAATGAACTTGCAACTTTAAGCATGGATCTGAAACAATTATAATTTAGTAATTTTGCAAAATCAACAATTTAGTTTGGAAGTGCAGCATAATTTCTTTGTAATTGACAAGAGCATCTCGATTCTTGTAATTACAACAGAGACTTTTTGTCACATTAGTGGGTTCGGCAATTAAAATTGTATGAATGCAGATATTGATATGAAATTAATTAATGAGTAATTGTTAATTGTTGACGTGGCAAAAAGAATATTTTTTTTTGTAATTGTAAGGATGAAGATGGTCTAATAATTACTTCATAAATAAAATAAAATCTGAAATAAATATAAAAGCTTAGAATGTTGGTTGAGTAAATTGTAGTGTGTAATGATTATATATATCTGCGAGCTTACGTGGCACTTTTAGAGAAACTGCTGAATTAACAATATTCTAAGTATCTTCAATTGCAATTATAAGTGTAAGTATTTACAATTCTTTTACAAAGGGGATTGAGATGCTGTAAAAAATATTAGGAGATTGTAATTTTTCTCTCTTTAAATCTGTATCTATTTATTACTCTTTGTGGGCTCAGAAAACATTAATTTTACCGTGTGTTGGTAAAATTGTTTTGAAGTTATCTCTTATTATATATTTGAGTATTCTTTGACAAATCTCAAGATAAAATACTAAAGATATCGGAAAAAAATATATTATATATCGAGAAGGAACTTATTTGACACTCATAATGACTAACAAAAAAAGTTATCAAATAAAAATAAATTGTAAATATATATACTATTATAACAAGATAGGTAGTGTATGAGTCCAGCTACAGTGACATCAATGGTATTTCAGTCTAAATACTACTAATTTGGAAACATATCAAATTGACTTCAAACGATGAATTCAAACCGTTTAAACCGATTTTCTTCACGAGCAATGTATTTACATGTAAAATTTGTAATTTTTTAAATTTATCTAGTATCAAGTCAAGCGGTCAAATGCGAAAGTTTTGTTAAGTTAATTTGAATCCATTCATCTTTTTCATAATTTTCTAACTTCCTGACTTGATTTTAAAATAATTGAAAATAGTTTATAAATTTTACATGTGAGCGCATCACTCATAAAGTAGATCAATGTAAACGCTTTGAATTTGTTTGTCCTTCGTTTGAAGCATATTCGATAAGTTTTGGCCTATCAAATATTAGTCGGATCAAAACGTTAATTTGATAACTTATCAAACGATTTGTAAAACTGACAGTTTAATTTTATCAATATCAGAGCAACAATTACAACTATTCTAAAATTACAAATAGGTACACCTTTACTTACTGTATTTTGATAATTATTTTGTTATCATACTGTATCGATCGTTTGAATACCACCTGTCCTTACAAAAATGTAAAAATAATGTGAAGTATACATCGTACAAGTCAGATCTTTTAGACTTAGACTTAAAGGTACATATTTTACATAATGCGAGTTGTTATATCTCTTTCGTATAAGTTTGATTTAATCATATGATAGTTTCGTAACTGTAGTTATTTCTACTGAAAATACAGTATAAACCTCCGTTCAAATAACAAGAGAGCAAAATCTAGAGAAGATACACGGAACAGATACGTGGGTCCCTTTCAGCAGTCACATCTCCGATAGAAGACAAAAACGACCAGCTCAGAGTGGGGACCACGTGTCGGTCCCACATAAGATATGCAGGATCTCTGGCCCATAGAAATCTTGAGACCTCTCTATGATGGTGGGTCCCACCAGTGGGAAACCGATACTTACGTCGCACTCCATCTACATGCTTCTTTTTGTCTGCGCTCGGTGCACGAATGGTTCACAAGACTGCCTTTGCTGTTGAATAAGTCTAAATCAGTGCGGATTATTAATCATTTATCAATAACACCAACCATCACCAGCTTTTTTATTTTTAGTAATCCGGATATTAATTTGTAAAAATGAGAATAAGGTTATAGTTTTCTTTAATAGTAGAAGAAATACGATTCATTTAATAATCTTCATAGCAATTTAAATTCATCTATTTTTATAATTATCATAAGAAATTTAAATTAATGAGTCTTTATTTAGATTTTAAATTTTTATGATACGATTATAAAAATAATTTTTATGTACAAGTCCAATTTTTTTTTTTATCTCTGCTAAAATTTGACAATGAATTTTCAGCGATGCAAATACTTACTGATACCACTATGAGTGCAAAAAATCACACGAAAAAGAACGACGGACTTATAGAGAGAAGAGAATAAATATATTATTAGTTGCAAATTCTTTATGGATACAAACACAAATGCATATACATTTTCTCATTAACTTGTAAATTACAATAGAATACATCAGTATGCCCAAGTGATAATTAATTTGACGCAAAATCAGTATTAACATGCATATCGAAATATAATTTGAGCAAAGGGAATTAGAGTTTTTCAAACATTAAAGATAGTTCTGTGTTGACCTTATAGGCTATTTTCTGCGATTTTTTAGTTATCATTTCACATCATTTGTATATCTCAAGAGGTGGCAGACATATGCGCCGATATTTTTATTAGTTTTATTAATACCCCAAAAAAAAAACAAATTATCAAATCTGCTCCCACCCCAACTTTATTTTTATTTCTACCCTAACCGCCCGTCAGCTGGGCGGTCCAGTTTCCTTAGCGGACCGCCCAGCAGCTGGGCGGTCCACTTCTCATACCTGACCGCCCAGCTGCTGGGCGGTCCGATATTATTTTTTTTTTTAATAGGCGGTCCGACCCCCCCACTGCCCGCCCATCTCACTCTTTCTCTCTTTTCTTCTCTGCCTCGCCGCCGCCCCGCCGCCCGAAACCTCCAGCCCTCTCTCTCCCTCTCTTCCTCTCTCTCTCTCTCTCTCTCTCTCTCTCTCCCTCTCTCTTCCTCTCTCTCTCTCTCCCTCTCTCTTCCTCTCTCTCTCTCTTCCTCTCTCTCTCTCCCTCTCTTCCTCTCTCTCTCTTCCTCTTCAAATCTGCCCCATCTCTCTCTCTCCTCTCTTTCTCTCTCTCTCTTCCTCTCTCTCTCTCTCTTTCTCTTTCACCCGAACCCTAATTTTCGGCCATTTCCGCGACAATCCGATTATTTTCGAGTAAGTCTCTAAATAATTTTTTTAATTTATATTTTGTATCTTGTATTGGCATTAGAACGATTGGTAGAAATTGAATTGTTAATTATCTTGTGCGGGTTGTTGATTTTCCCGACACGATTGAATTGTTCAAAATAAGGGTTTTTAAAATTAGAATTTGTAGTTTAAGGTTTAGGATTGACAAAACTGAAGTTTATAAATTAGGGTTGAATTGTTAATTATCGTGTGCGGGTGGGTTGTTGATTTTCCCGTCGTGATTTAATTGTTAAAAATTAGGGTTTTCAAGTTTAGGGTTGAATTGTTAAATTAGGGTTTAGGGTTGAATTGTTAAATTAGGGTTGAATTGTTAATTTAGGGTTGAATTGTTAAATTAGCGTTTAAGGTTGAAATGTTAAATTAGGGTTGAATTGTTAATTTAGGGTTGAATTGTTAAATTAGGGTTTATGGTTGAATTGTTAAATTAGGATTGAATTGTTAATTTAGGATTTATAAGATAGAATCTTCTGTTTATTGAAATGTAGGTCAGAACTAGACGGGGGCGTGCATGGGATGCCCCTCTGGAGACGGGGGAGAGTTCGCATGATCACGATGCATAGGCATCCGGTGCAGCGGCATCCGGTGCAGCGGCATCCAGTGCAGAGGCATCAGGTGCAGAGACGTCCGGTGCAGATGCTCCCTTTGGAGATTTTCCCCCGCACCATCCTGACACATTTAGTCCGCTTCTTTGGACCCCACATGTCCGTCACTGTGTCTCACTTGCATCTATGGAGGTACGTTGGATTTGTATTCCTAATTTAAATAGCATTATTTAATATTACAGATATTTAGACGTTTATATTGAAATCATTGTAAAATGCAGGACACGACGATGATGACAGTAAGACATCGCACCCCCGAGATACGATACGTCCGTCACCCGTTGATGGAGCAGTGCATCATGCATCTCGGGTTGTATCAGTTGGCCACTATGACTCACTGTGATATTGACCAGGCTCTCGTTTGCGGTCTAGTGGAGAGATGGCGACCGGAGACGCATACATTTCACCTTCCAGTTGGGGAGATGACAGTCATACTAGGTGACGTCAGCGCCTTATGGGGTTTACGGATAGATGGCGACCCCATCGGTGGTGTCTCAGACCATCCGGACTTGATGAACATGATACCGGAGCTGCTGGGGGCCGCTCCGACGGACTTACAGAAGAAGAAGAAGAAGAAGAAGAAAGGAGAGGAGGAGGAGGAGTACCGGTATTCCAAATACTGTATTAGTCTTGCGGCGCTCCGCAGTTACTTCCACTGGCGTAGGATCACCCCCGATACACGTGACGAGCAGGCCATTCTGAGGTAATCACAAATAGTTGCAAATTAAAATATGTTATGGATTCAACAAAAATTATAGTTATTTATGTCTCTAATTTATATTACAGGTACGTGAGGGCTGTTCGCGCAGAAGCGCAACGCAAGTTTCGGTACGCTTGAGGGCGTACCTTTTAAAACCGCGTTTACACTTCACGAGTAAGGGTTGCAAGTGCACAACCCCTATCGAGTAGTATAATCGGGTATCGATCCACAGGGACGGGCAATTACTAGGTTAGAATCTACCAAACTCAATTAAAAACTAGAAGTGAGAAGGTTTTGGTTTGGTATTTAAGTTCCTAAAAAGGTCAATTCAAGCAATTCAAACAATGTAATAAAATGCTAGAAGAAATGTAAATTGTGTTTTGATTATGGATAAAAGGCGTTTCCAGGGTTTCAGATTTCATCTGTGATCTGCCTCTAGTGGTACGGCCCGTACCAAGTTGGTACGGCTAGGCCGTACTCCACTTGGTAAGGCAAGGCCACACCACTCTGGTAAGACCCGTACTGGCTTGCCAGAACAGAGCTTACCAGTTCGAGTTGATGCATTCCTTGCTGGTACCTCGTGCTAAACTCTTTAGAAAGGTTCAATTGACCATACCTAAGGTTCCTAAGCCTCAACCGTCGTGTGTTGGATCAAGATCTAGGTTGGAATGCAATTGATTGCCTTTTAGGGATTTCTACACCTCAATTCTCATGTGTTGGTACAGATCTACCCTAGCTGGTTGATTGGAGACCTAAGGCACCCTCTAATCTGTCGATTAGAGGAGAATTCAACCTCTCGGCTTCAATTCGAACAAGTCTACCCTAAACAATTGATTTGGTTGAGAGATTGAGATGATCACATGACCTTGATAGGTTCGATCTAAACCTAGAGATTCATCATACACAATCACAGCAATCAAAGCAATAGATGGCAAAGAAAATCACAATCAATCAATCAAAAGAGTTCATACAAGATACAAGTCAAAGAAAGTCAAAGCAAATCAAGAATCCATCTCTAAACCCTAGAAACTGAAATAACTACTCACAGCACATGATCTGATCTAAAAATACAATAAAAGGGATAGAGAAAGCCATGGATCGAAGGAATCGAGTGGAAGAAGCTTGATCCGTCGAGTTTCGCCTCTTTCCTCTTCCTTCCTTCTTGCTCCTAGCTCCTTAGCTCTCTTTCTCTCTCTTACTGTGCTCTCAAATAGATCTGGAATGGAATCAATGTCGAAATTGGAGAGTTCCCCGCTTTAAATAGCCTCTGCCAAAATTTGAATCTGTCAGGCCGCCTTTAAGTACGGCCCGTACCAAATTGGTACGGCCTGGCCGTACCAGGCGTGATGAGCTGAAAAATGGCCAAGTCTGGTGAGACCTGTACCAAGCCTGGTAAGGGTCGTACCTCATCATCTGAATCGCCGTTTCTTCGTGTGTTTTGCTCCAAACCTGCAGAAAACAAACAAACACTCAGCAGTACCAAATTCTAAAGATATATCGATGAAATGCACATGATTCTGGTGAATTAGGGCACGAATCTGGTACTAAAACAGACCTAAAATAGACTAAATATGCGAGGTATCAAGGGCGTTTGTCATGGATTTATGTGGCAGCGTCATGTTTGTCGATTCCAGCGGTGATGCAGTTCCGATTATGTTCCTCTCTCTGCTGAAGGACATTCAGCGACCGTCGAAGTGGAACTGGGGTGGAGCTGTGCTCGCCCACTTATACCGGGGCTTGTGTCATGCTTGTCTGGTAAGTTTGTACAAATATTTTAATTTTTTTATTACAAATATTAGGGTTCCATATTTACCAGAAGTGCACCGCATGTCCAAAATTTAGGCGCCGAACAAGCAGATTGCCGGACCGCTTCTTCTACTCCAGCAGTGGTCCTGGTCGCACATACCGGTGTGTCGGCCTGTTCCTCCAGCTCAGGCGGGGTTATGGATGGGAGATGACCCCGAGAGACGTCCGGGGTACGGTGCCATATGGGCTACTCCCCACACATACGAGGACACGGGCAGGGGGAGAACCGTGGGGATTTCGTATGTCCGGGGTCAGCTCCAGATGCTTCACAAGGCGAGCATCACCTGGTACCTCTATCGTCTGTTCTACGATCGGGGCCTTCTGTGCCCGCTGACATTAGAGCAGAGATATCTCTCGTTTTATCGGGGGTCGTGCGTATGCTTCTGGATAGTTGAGTATCACTATCCTGATCGAGTGCCCCGTCAGTTTGGCTTGGATGCCTATGTCCCTGATTTTCCAGAGTTGGGCGAGCAGCAGACCACCCAGCTGCACAGGTAACTACCCACTGCCTTATTGTTTGTCTATTTTATTACTTGTTCAGCCATACACGTTACTAATTAATTTATATTGCAGCACTAAACACAACAAGCCCAAAGTCGATTGGAGCACACGTTTCTGGGAGCATTACCAGCGTGCTGCATCACCCCAGTTTCACTTATGGACCCCGCCTCTGTTGAGTATTTTAGATATAATGATTTGGTACTCTTTTTGCCTTTAAAATTTATAAACCTTCGTACTCAAAGAATAGGTTAGTTGCAAGCGCACAACCTATCGATTGTAGTATTAAGGTGTCGATCCGCAGGGAGAAAGGGAAACACTAATTTTTAATAAAGAAAATTACTTCTAAAACAAAAGAATAAAAGTAAATGGGGGGGTTTTTGTTCTAAAATCCTAAGGTTGGGTTCAATACCCGAAGAAAGGAGTTTTTAAACAATTAAAAGTAAAAGTAAAAGAAAGACAAATCGGTTTGTTTTCAAGGTTAAGAGAATCTAGGGGTCTTTGGTCTACAATCCCTTGTTAACTCTATTTATTCGGTATTTGCTTAAATTCATGTTTGATTTGATGAGGTTTCTAACCTAATATGTCATTAAGGGTCACTTTCATGAATTAATAACGTGTCTAAGTAATTCGGATTTCACGTTTAAGTCCTTCATCCTAGCTACCTTGACCATAAGCTCTTGTTAGTCTCTCCTCTCCTCAAATATTGGTATTTCACAATTAAGTCCATGACACCAATATCCGATTCGATTTGAGATGTCCTAATTAGGGTTTGACTTCACGGTTAGGTTCTTCACCAAATCCCTAACCTTAATTTCTATAGTTCCGGCTTAGATTAAATTGGTTAGAATCTTAATCTAAACCTAAGGTATTTGCATTCATAATTTGGTACTATCCTATTGATCCTAGTCAATTTTGGTTCTTTTGAAACCAAAACGAGATGCTACAATTCAAGTACTAATTATGTATTTAACACAAATTATTTAAATCACAGAAATTAACAATCAAATCCGATAAAACAATCATAATAAAAGCAAATAATCGAATAAAATAGAATTAAACAAGTTCATGCATAATGACCTAAACCCCTAGAGAGAGAACTACTCCCTCTTGGAGGGAAACATCACAAAGTTTGGCAAAGAATAAAAGGAAATGAAATAAAGAATAATTACACCCTTTGAATCTAAAACCTCTATCTTGCCGAATCTTGCTCAGGAAATCCTTCTTCTCCTTGCTTGAAAGCTTTACCTCCTTCAGAAATTATGGCTAAGAGTTTGTGTATAGAGAGAGAATGAGATATGTTGTGTGTGTTGAATGGAAATGAACCCTCCTTTTAAAGCAAGAGATCATGCCCAATTTAGAGGCTAGAGTGTGGAGTTAGTGGATGCTCTTTTTACATTTCTTTCCTGGCAAGTATGTCTATTTTTGTCTTCTTAAATCGTGTCCTTGGAGTGCCAAAAATAGAATCCGTGTTGAAATTGAGTAATTCTGGCTGAATGCGGGTCATGTCCATCCGCACTGCGGGTGGTCTCACCCGCACTGGGTCTAAATTTCCTTTTTTAACTTTCCTGGATTTTCTGCGAATTCACATGAGTGCGGGTGGAACTGCGTATGGATGACCCGCACTGCGGTTGGATTCTGTGTTTTGATTTTTCTGAAATTGGCTAAGTATTGAGTGCGGATCATAGTGCGGCTCCCAGTGCGTCCGCATTACGCTCGGGAAAAATCCTGCGCAGAGCTGAGTCTCCAGTGCGTCCGAACCCATCCGCACTGCGGGTGGATGACCCGCACTGAGATGTATTTTCATCAATTTGCATCATTTCCTGCATTGAAAAGCCAAATAACCGCAGTAACTTGATTCCAGGTGTATTTTAATCATTTTATATTCTAAACACAAGATATTTGAGGTTGTTTTATGATAAAATCAAGATCAAATGTATATATAATTTATCGTTATCAAAATCCCCCAAGCTTGAACCTTGCTTGTCCTCAAGCAATATCTAACTTGGACTATAATTCGATCTTTTAATTTAACCCTATATCAAGCATATTTTCCTTCAAGAATGATCTTGCTAAAATTAAAATCTCAATGTAAATTTCTACAAATTTAAAGTTCAACCCTTGGTTAATCATACTTCACCCCACAATTCGATTACTCTAACTTTCATTTCCTTAAAGGTTTAGAATTTGCAAACTTTATTCATCCAAATTTACTAAAAGACATGCATTTTTATTTGTGAAGAAAAAATTTCCCTAAGCTTGGCATATTGCAAAATTCACATTTTTGTTGTTCTTGTTTCTCATTTTGATTTTTCTATTTTTCTTTTATTTCATGGCACTATTTTCCCAATCCTCATTTAAACACCGGTTAGTTACAAGTAGCTAACTGTACCCAACCGTTCTAATTCAAGGGTGCTTTGCATGCTCATTGCCTAACCCTTCCACCAACACGAATGTCAATTTTATCGGGAGACTAGTGGAGCAGGAGTGCCAATGACTCATAACCATAAGTACGTCATGTCGCCGTATCATAGGTAAGAGGAGTCGCAAATTTTCAATTTTAAATGTTTCGAACAATTTTCGCAAAAATACACATATCCAAGGGTATTAATTCATATCACATCTAAATTGCTTCCTTAATAAATTTAAACTCCTAATGTTTCAAATTTGTAAGCCTTTATTTCCACAAAGTTTTTCGCCAAATTATGTGGTTATTTCAAACTATTCCAAGGGTATTTTAAAAACTTGTTAAAATTCGCATTAAAATATCTAATTTTTTTGAAAATCACTCAAATTTTATCAAAACTTTTATTTTTGCCAACTTTTAACACAAAAATTAAACGTGATTTTATACTTTATGCATTCTTAGACAATTAAGTCCAATTATGCAAGACTCTATTTTTCATAACCTCGTAAAATACCTTGACAAGTTTGCAATCTCAAGCATTTAAGTTCAAAATTACTAACCCTATTCATGGTCAAGTAAAAATCAAGGTTATAACTCCTAAAAAGTTCGAAAAAAATACAAAAAATTTAAACATGCCTAAACTAAATGCAAGATACAATTGTGAATTTCAATTTTTCATTTAACCCTCCCTCCAGCTTAAACAAAACATTGTCCTCAATGTGTCAATCCATACTAGAAGAGAAAATTAAAAAAAGAAAAATAGAAACTCACAAGATATTGCTCGGTTTAACGTCGGGAGCTCGACTTGTTGAGGCTCAGTTTAAAGGTGGTGGATCATCGAGGGCAATTGCCTCCTTTTCGATGATCGGTTCATCTTGAATGAAATGTTTGAGCCGCTGTCCATTGATCTTAAATGAACTCGTTTTTTCGCTCCAAATTTCGAAGGCACCATGGTTGAAAACTCGTGATACTCGATATGGTCCTTCTTGAAAACTTCTTCCGATGTGTTTGTCGTGCCAATGCTTTGTTTTCTCTTCTTGGTTCAAGGCGGCATTGATTATGGTGGGATGAGTCTCATATGAGCCAAGAGATTTGTATTTGAGGGTTGTTGGCAATGGTTTGAGCTCGACCTTTGGTGCGCCGAAATCGCTCGAAATGGCGAAGATCTGCTCAGATTTAGGCGAGTGCGGGTTAACCATCCGCACTGGATACTCAGTGCGGACGCACTGGGCTCGGTTTTTCGAGTCTGCTGCTTCAGAAGGCTGAGTGCGGCTGGGCTGATCCGCAGTGCGGGTGGATGATCCGCACTCGGGAAAAATTTCACCAATTTGATCATTTTCAGACCTGGTTTCTTCTAGATCTGGGTCGAGTTGTGCATTCACCATTTCTTCCTCCTCATGAGTAGCTAAAATTGAATCTAAAACATCCAATCTACAAATAGAATCATTATCATTTGAAGGGAATTTAATGGCATTAAACATGTGAAAATTTACCTTCTCGCCTCCAATGTCAAATGATATTTTTCCTTCTTTGACATTAATGTTTGCATGGGCTGTGGTTAGGAAGTCCCGTCCCAATAGGAGAGGAGTATGAGTATCCTCCTCCATTTCAACCACCACAAAATCCACCGGGACAAAGTACTTACCTATCATAACTATCACGTCTTCCGCAATTCCCTCGGGATAGCGTACCGTCTTATCGGCTAGTTGTAATGACATTCTTGTGGGTTTCAAGTCAACAAGATTGAGCCTTTGATAGACGGTCTTTGTCATAAGGCTCACACTTGCACCTAAATCACATAGGCACCTCTCGAATTTGGTATTACCTATTGTACATGGAATTGCAAAACTCCCGGGGTCCTTTAATTTCGGAGGTAGCTTGTTTAAGAGAAGAGCGCTACACTCCTCATTAAGGGATACCGTGCCTACTTCCTCAATCGATCTTTTGTTTGATAGAATGTCTTTCAAAAATTTTGCGTAAGAAGGCATGTGAGTAATTGCTTCGGTAAACAGGATGGTAATGTTCAATTTCTTGAGGTGTTCTACGAATTTGGCGTATTGTTGGTCAAGTTTGGGCTTTACTAACCTTTGAGGAAAGGGTATAAACCTATGTGGTGGAATATACTTAGGAGTTTCAGTCGGTTTTACCTTGGCCGGGATAGAATTACCCGGTTCTTGAGATTCTTTCGATGCCAGTGTATCCGCATTGAGAGAAGCTGGAGGTTGTGTCTCCTTGGGTGGTTGTTGCTGCTCTTCAATGGTGGGCATCTTGGGGCCTTCGTATCCCGTGCCGCTCCTCAAAGTTATAGCTTTTGCTTGCTCCCTAGGGTTGATGTCCGGCTTGCCCGGAAGCGTGCCTTGTTGGCGAGAGGACGAAGAGGCTTGTTGTGCTATTTGTGTTTCTAGCATTTTTGTCTTCGTTTCTAAGAACTCGAACTTTTTGTTGAAGTCGATGTTGGTGTTCCTTTGATAATCGATGTACTCTTCCATCATCTTTTCCAACTTGGAGAGTTGAGAGGGACCTTGGTAAGAGTTTTGGTTGAATCGGTATTGGTTGGAATTGTCATTCTCGGTCTTCCATTTGAAGTTCGGATGGTTCCACCTTGTGTCAGGGTTGTAAGAATTGGAATTGAAATTGTCATTTTGCCTAACCTTATTGTAGATCGGGTCGTTCCTCTTATCACCTTGATTATAGAACATGGCATTCACTTGTTCCACATCTTCTCCTTCCAAAAGGACTTGGCAATTGGCGGTGATATGAGTCGCCTCTCCACAAATGCCGCATGAAGCCTTCTTTGTCACGGATTTTGCGTTTTGCATTTGCGCCATTTGATGTTGCAAGGCATCTATTTGGGCTTTCAAGGCGGTAACTTCATCGGTTTTTAGGACTCCCGGTGTGGTTTGTGTTCGTCCACCTCGTTCGGCCGTCCATTCCCTTTGGTTGATCGCCATATCCTCGATCATTAGCATGGCTTGATGGGGATCCATCTTGGACATATTACCTCCCGCGGCTGAATTCAAATGAGTCTTGGTGGCAATTGTGCAACCTGCGAAGAAGAATTGAAAAAGCAACCACATGTCAAGGCCATGGTTAGGGCATAAGCGTTGAAGCTCGGCCCATCTATCCCATGCCTCGGTCAAAGATTCTCCCTCGGCTTGCTTGAAGGTCGTGATCTTCGTTCGAAAGTGCTGGGTTTTGGATGGAGGGAAGTATTTTCCTAAGAATAACTTCTCCATGTCGTCCCATCTTCTTATGTTGTCACGATTCACGGTCCTCAGCCATGTCCTTGCGTTATCACGGAGGGATAGATGGAAGCATTTGAGCTTGAGGTTGTCGAGCTCTTCTCCTTCTCGTGCGAAGGTGCCGCAAGATTCTTCGAATACCGCCAAATGGGCATGTGGATCTTCGTTTAGGGCTCCCCCAAACTGACTTTGGCCAAGCAAGTGGATGAGAGATGGCTTGATTTCGCGTGGATCTTGGCCTTGAGGTATAAAACCGAAGCGGTGGCCTTGTTGGCGGTTATGGCCATTTCCGTTGTTTGGATTGACACCAAACAAAGGATTGTTGTTGAGAATTGGTGGAACATTGTTGTCGTGTGGATGTGGAGGCGGTGGGTTGTTGTGTGGAGGAGGAGGTGGTGGATTGTTATCGAGATCACGAAAAGCTTGGTTGATTAGACCTTCCGGAAGTTCTTCCTCAACAAAGTTGCGTGGCATGCCATATGGTGGATCTAGCCCCGCCATTGGTTGAGGAAGAGAGAGTTCGCCGGCTTTGATCTTCGCGGTTTGGCTCCTTGTGACCGGTGCCAGCGCTCAAATATAAGAGAAGAGTAGAGATGAGATGTGAAAGAGAAAAAATAGAAATAGAGAGTAGTAAATTGCAGAAATTGTAAAAAAAAGGAAATAAACTATTTTTGAATTTTTAATTTTCTGAAAAGTAAATAAGGAAACTAAGAATTAAAAGTATTTTCCTAAAATAAAAACTAGTATCTATCCTATTCTCCCCGGCAACGGCGCCAAAAAGCTTGTTGAGTATTTTAGATATAATGATTTGGTACTCTTTTTGCCTTTAAAATTTATAAACCTTCGTACTCAAAGAATAGGTTAGTTGCAAGCGCACAACCTATCGATTGTAGTATTAAGGTGTCGATCCGCAGGGAGAAAGGGAAACACTAATTTTTAATAAAGAAAATTACTTCTAAAACAAAAGAATAAAAGTAAATGGGGGGGTTTTTGTTCTAAAATCCTAAGGTTGGGTTCAATACCCGAAGAAAGGAGTTTTTAAACAATTAAAAGTAAAAGTAAAAGAAAGACAAATCGGTTTGTTTTCAAGGTTAAGAGAATCTAGGGGTCTTTGGTCTACAATCCCTTGTTAACTCTATTTATTCGGTATTTGCTTAAATTCATGTTTGATTTGATGAGGTTTCTAACCTAATATGTCATTAAGGGTCACTTTCATGAATTAATAACGTGTCTAAGTAATTCGGATTTCACGTTTAAGTCCTTCATCCTAGCTACCTTGACCATAAGCTCTTGTTAGTCTCTCCTCTCCTCAAATATTGGTATTTCACAATTAAGTCCATGACACCAATATCCGATTCGATTTGAGATGTCCTAATTAGGGTTTGACTTCACGGTTAGGTTCTTCACCAAATCCCTAACCTTAATTTCTATAGTTCCGGCTTAGATTAAATTGGTTAGAATCTTAATCTAAACCTAAGGTATTTGCATTCATAATTTGGTACTATCCTATTGATCCTAGTCAATTTTGGTTCTTTTGAAACCAAAACGAGATGCTACAATTCAAGTACTAATTATGTATTTAACACAAATTATTTAAATCACAGAAATTAACAATCAAATCCGATAAAACAATCATAATAAAAGCAAATAATCGAATAAAATAGAATTAAACAAGTTCATGCATAATGACCTAAACCCCTAGAGAGAGAACTACTCCCTCTTGGAGGGAAACATCACAAAGTTTGGCAAAGAATAAAAGGAAATGAAATAAAGAATAATTACACCCTTTGAATCTAAAACCTCTATCTTGCCGAATCTTGCTCAGGAAATCCTTCTTCTCCTTGCTTGAAAGCTTTACCTCCTTCAGAAATTATGGCTAAGAGTTTGTGTATAGAGAGAGAATGAGATATGTTGTGTGTGTTGAATGGAAATGAACCCTCCTTTTAAAGCAAGAGATCATGCCCAATTTAGAGGCTAGAGTGTGGAGTTAGTGGATGCTCTTTTTACATTTCTTTCCTGGCAAGTATGTCTATTTTTGTCTTCTTAAATCGTGTCCTTGGAGTGCCAAAAATAGAATCCGTGTTGAAATTGAGTAATTCTGGCTGAATGCGGGTCATGTCCATCCGCACTGCGGGTGGTCTCACCCGCACTGGGTCTAAATTTCCTTTTTTAACTTTCCTGGATTTTCTGCGAATTCACATGAGTGCGGGTGGAACTGCGTATGGATGACCCGCACTGCGGTTGGATTCTGTGTTTTGATTTTTCTGAAATTGGCTAAGTATTGAGTGCGGATCATAGTGCGGCTCCCAGTGCGTCCGCATTACGCTCGGGAAAAATCCTGCGCAGAGCTGAGTCTCCAGTGCGTCCGAACCCATCCGCACTGCGGGTGGATGACCCGCACTGAGATGTATTTTCATCAATTTGCATCATTTCCTGCATTGAAAAGCCAAATAACCGCAGTAACTTGATTCCAGGTGTATTTTAATCATTTTATATTCTAAACACAAGATATTTGAGGTTGTTTTATGATAAAATCAAGATCAAATGTATATATAATTTATCGTTATCAGCCTCCAGCTCCAGATGCCTCTATGCCGGTCGGGCCTTGGAGATTGCGGTATTTAGTCTGGTACCAGAGATGGGGCATGCCGACGGTTTATCTACAGAGGGACTATGGTGATGCTCTTCGACGGAGACTCACGGGTGAGGGTGACGGATCTAGGACTTACTTGCCTTTCGGCCCGATCCATGCTCGTTCGGTATGTTTAAATGAAACTGACATGCTTAAAAAATTGTAGTTATTTATTCATCTTCTAATAATAATAATGAAAATACATTGTGTGCAGATTTTGACCGCTATTAGAGGAGTAGCACACAGCTTGGTGTGCATGGCGAGAAAAGGTTGGAGAGCGATAGGATGTCAAATGCTCCAACACAGTGCACCGATCGTGGAGGACTCTGGCTGGGACAGGCGCCTCGTTGGTATGTTGCACGATGCCGGGGAAGACATCAATTGGCGCGAGATAAAGGCCACACCACCAGATCCGGAGCAGCCTAGAGCCCCTATCTACGCTAATGAGATGCCGCCACCTCCTACAGGTAATAATATGTCATACAAATGATCATTATTAAGCGTCTCTTTAAAAGATTATTATTATTAATTTATCTTCATTTCTGCAGATGATGACTCGAGTTGGGCGATCCACCAATGGGTGTTAAACAACAACGCGTGGAACGCGTACTACAACGAGCATGGAGTTCCAGTGCAGCATACCGAGGTAGCAAAAGTTCATTATTTAATTAATTTACTCGTTACTTCTATGTCTTTAATTTAACATTGTTTACATACAGGATGAAGCTGCCGCCGCCGCCGTTTTCTCTTTGGATGACCTAGCTCCAGATGAGGGCGGATGGGAGCCAGCTAGCTCCCACTGACCGCAGTATATGGAGCCCAGACAGCACGACGGCGAGGCCAGTGAGAGTGGGGCACAGACTGCAGATGGCTTTGCCGCTGCTATATTTGGCACACCGCCTCCGGCCACGTATCCTCCTACTTGGGAGGCCGATCCGTGGGTGTTGCGTACACAGACGGGGATTCATGGGGAGCATGCATTACACCTGGGGGCGGACCCATGGGCGCGTGAGGCCGTACACGATGACATGCAGGTGGATGAGGTTCACCAGAGGCGTCCGCCGTCGCAGAGAGAGCGCCATGCACCTACTAGGTTGGACCTCTCCGGACCTCGCCCTCGTCGTCGCCGTTAGGGTTTTTATATTTTTTTTAGTTTGATAGGTTTCTAGTATTTTAGTTTGGATTATTATATTTTGTGTTTGGACTGTTATGTTTCATTTTTAGACTTACCATTTAGATTACCTACTTTTGTTGTTTATACTTACCATTTAGATTACTATTTAGATTACCATTTATAAACATTTAAACATTAACAAACTTAATATAAAACTAATCAATTATATTAAAACTACACAATTACATAACATATAAAAATAATCGTCAATTATAAAAATATAATCGTCAACAAATAATAAATATATATCATACAATTTAATATAAAACATTCAAATAAATCATTACAACAATTTAATGTAAAACATTCAAACAAATCATTACAACAATTTAATATAAAACATTCAACCAAATCATTACAACAATTTAATATAAAACATTCAAACAAATTAAAACATAAAACCTTAAAAAAAAAAAAATAACAGAGGACCGCCCAGCAGCTGGGCGGTCAGGTATGAGGAGTGGACCGCCCAGCTGCTGGGCGGTCCGCTAAGGAAACTGGACCGCCCAGCTGACGGGCGGTTAGGGTAGAAATAAAAATAAAGTTGGAGTGGGAGCAGATTTGATAATTTGTTTTTTTTTGGGGTATTAATAAAAATATCGGACATATGCGCAACCATTTTTGGTAGAATTTAATCAAGTTTGATACTATTTAGGTGTGTTTCCTCTGTGAAATGGTAGCTAAAAAAGTTCGGAATTTTTTGGTAAATTTGATATTTGATGGAAACAAATATATAATTAAGCTACTAGCATATATTTTTTATTTGAAAGACTTTCCTACCTTGTATTTCTGAATGGATTTTTTTTTTTTTAAAAACCCTCACTAAATCATCAAAAGTTCTGAAACTAACTTGATTAGAATTTCTTTTACAAAAACCATCACAACCGAAAATGATTCTCGGTATTCAATTTTGAAAACCAGACTCCATGACTAGTATTGAATTTGAATATATTTTGACCTCTTTCCTTCTTATGATGCCGCAGAAAATCTAGGATATGAAAAACCGGTCTTCATGTTCGGTTTGTGGAATTAAAAGACAGAAACCATCCTCGGTTTAGAGAATTAGAAACTAGACATCACTGTGCGAGATGCTACTGACTGGTATTATTAGAGTTTCCAATATGATGTGGCAGTTTCTAATATAGTTTCAGATATGCGGAAGAGTTTCTTATTTAGAAACTATATAGTAATGTTTTTTATTAAGAAACTGTTTATATACTCCATGCTGATCAAATGATTGACTCAAATTATTTCTCATTTTTAATTGTTGCTGATGTGGCTTAATAGAAACTCTCAAATTAATTTCAGAGATGTGAGAGTTAGAAACTTTCTAGACCTTAATTTTTAAAAAGTGGTTAACAGTTATTTTGAAACTCATTTGAGTTGCTGGAATGTAGATGCTCTTAAAAAATGATTTCAAATGAAACCGAATATGAATTTCTGTTTGTGGAAGTAGGAAACCGAACATCATCTTTGGTTTGGCAAAAAGTAAAAAAGAAAAAAACTGAATATCAAGTTCGGTTTGACAAATAAGAAAACCGAAAATGGTCTTCGTTATGCTTTTAAATTGGGACGGGTATGTCTATGTATGACCATTGTGTAGCATTCAATACCGAAAATAATGACCGGTTTTCAAAATTCACTGAAAATCATCTTCAGTAGTGATGGTTTTTAAAAAAAAAATTGTAATTAAGTTGGTTTTCGAACTTTTAATTATTTAGTGATGGTTTCTAAATAAAATTCCTGCCCAGAAAGGGGTTAATTATGTTATGGTCCCTCTATTTTCTCATATTACGATGAAACAAAATAGAACTTGGTTAATTTCCTCGGGACAGTCATCAACTTTTACGAGGCATAAGAAGATATTATAGATTGGTCAAATTGACAAAACATGCGAGTTAGGTCCCACTAATCAGGGGCAATTAGTCTCTTATCAAGGTCTCCTCAGCTAATGAACTTTTGTTAAAATTAATGGTCCAGATTACCTCTAACGGGGCACGACTTGCAAAGTCATAGCACAGGTAGGTCAAAGCAAACTACAGTTCTGGCAAGCGTGCAAGTTCTTGAGCACACCTGTTTCTCAAATTTAATGAAAACACCGAAGGGAAACTTAAAGTTTATTCTTGTTGAAGATGCAAATATTAAATGTAGACCAGGTGCAGGAAGAGATGGTATTGTGGTCGGAGAGTAGACAAGAGATAGATTCCCCGACAACCAAATCTAGAGACCTCCTTCCATTCCGGGTCCCACCGCACGCGTAATGGCCCCACCTCCTTAATCTCTAATCTCTAGAGCGCGAAAAAAGAAAAAAGAAACATGTTCCCTTCGTATGTTTAAATAAAGGCCAGGTGTAGTTAGACGGACAGGTACATTTCCAGTGCTTTCTGGCAAAAAATAAAAAGAAAAAGAAAAGAAACAATATTTCAGTGCTTAAAAGGCTAGTTGGAGTTGGTCTTTGTGCGAGTGTGAGCGTGTGTTCAATTTCTTGAGCTTCGAAGGAAGGAAACTGAGATTCACCAGTTCTACAGAGAGAGAGAGAGAGAGAGGAGTGCTTGGGAAATGGAATTGGAATTAGAATTGGAGAAAGAGAAGGGAGCTGAAATGGAGATGGAAATGGGAATGAGAGTATTGGTGGTGGATGATTCACCTATAGATAGGAAAATTGTAGAAGGTTTGCTCAAGAGAAATGGAAATGGTTTCTTCAAAGGTTGGTTTTGTGCTCTTTTGCTTCTGGTTTTATTTATAAGAGAAACTCCCAATTCAAGTTTCATTACTCAGCAAATAAAGCATATGATGGTATAATTCAAATGAAATACTTCTTTGTATTCACTTTTAAAATTACTTCTTTTGTCTAAGAGATTATTTAGTTTGAGTGTATATCAATCTGAAATATATTGGGTTCTTATTAAAATTTAATTGCAACAGAGACACAAAGTCTTTTGGTAGGTGCAGCTTGTATGAGAGGTTACATACTTTTATTGACAGAATTTAAGCGAAAATTATTATGGGGCCTTAATTTGATTTTAAGTTGCTTGTAGGAACAACTTAGTTTCTCATTTTTCATTAAATACTTTACCAGGAATTAAAGTTTAGCAAAGTTTAGCATGTTGCAATTTTTGTAAGTATTTCTGTTAATAAAATTGAAGTTTACCATTAAATACCTAGTTGCTTGTTGCCTTATTTTCCTGCTTTAAACCCAATTTATTTGAGAAAAATTGCAACATGCTAAACTTTACCAGGAATTAAAGTTGCTGTTGCTTACATCTAGGTTGCAAGGGCAGTAGACTTTTAGCCAATTTTTATTTATTTCATTAACAGAAATTTTGATTCAAACTGTATATTAGTTTTCCCCAACTAATTGCTTTCAAAAAAAGATGCCAATTGACCTGTCCTTTTCCTATAATATTACCTGATTGCGACGAGAGATTTTGTTTTGTTTTTTTTTAAATGAAGCTCGAATTACATCAATTCTTTGTGACGAAAGCACTGTAGATGTTGTTTATTATGTGTTGATTTTATTCTACTTTATATTACAGTTATTGCAGTTGATAGTGGAGTGAAGGCAATGGAACTTCTTCGATTAAACAAACAAAAATCTGAACCTGAATCTCTTGCTTCTAAGGTAAGTTTAAATATACTGTTTTCTTATTTGAATATTTCTAGTTTTTCCTGCAAATAAAAATAAAGAAAGAGAGATCTTTGATTGTTGCATAAGGTACCTATTGATCTTTCTGGATTATTTAGCACTATCTAGGCGAATGTTTGCATCCAGCAAACAGATAGTACTTATTGAAGAACATATTTTATTTGAAGATATCTATTAGGTTAACAGAAAGAGATTTCATTTTTAAACAATTTGACTGAAATATTTTATCTACAGGAAATAAATATTGATATTATCCTCACGGATTATTGTATGCCTGAAATGACTGGCTATGACCTCCTTAGAGCAGTCAAGGTGGGGTATCTTTTTCTTTATTATTTTTTATAACTCCTCTTGTGTTTATTTTTAAATTCTGAAAAGGACTTGCTAGATTCTATATATTAAATGAAAGATATTGTATTTATATCAGGAACAGAACTTTTCAAGAACTATTCCTGTGGTCATAATGTCATCAGAAAATGAGCCCCAGAGAATTAGCAGGTTTGAATTTGATATACATATTTGATATTTCTAAAATTAATTTGCTTATTCTAATATACACTTATATAAGATTAATCATATCAGTCTAATTACTATTTTATATACAGATGTAAAGCAGATGGAGCTGAAGACTTCATCCTAAAACCTCTTCAAACAAATGATGTGCAGAAATTGAGGAATTATGCAAATAGATCCGCAAAACCTTCCAAACTCAAATCTGGCACCAAACGAAAAATGACATCTCAATTGGAGCTTGCATCAGCAATGAACATTACTGAATGGAAACCACACCTGTCTCGAGTTGTAATGGTACGCATTAATCAGTACTCTACTAGATCCCAGCACTGTCATCACCAGACTGGTATGGTGGTACCACACTCTACGAATTGGTCGGTACCGAATGAATCTGGATTCTCTTTCTTTTCTTTGCCTTTTTGGGTTCTTTTTGGGTGAGATATTGGATAGGAATTGTTGCTAGAAATGACAGGTGAACTCATATGTGAATTTTTTTAAAGAATTCTTGATAGGTATTTTAGTCCCTTATTTTCTATATAATATTTCAGGTTTTGAAAAGCTCTCGGCTCGACATCTCCCCTTATTTTCCAGTTGCATGCAAGGTGGTGTTGTTGTTTTATGCAATGCTTTGCCTCAATCAACTGCTCCACAGATGATATCATTGTATAATCGACTAATTTGCAAGGTTCTCGAGATTTAGTGGTTTTTTAATTTGTTTTCTTTTTCTCTTGCTTCCTCCGAAGATACTTGGATGTATTTAGGTCACTAAAAATTTACTAGATTTTGGCTTCCTGTTAATTCACTTCTGCTGAGTATGATTTGGATCACCTAATCAAAGCTAGTTTTGCTAAGAGAAAAGGAAAAGACCAAAAAAAAAAAAGAGGACTGGTTATTGTACAAAGTAATGTTTGTTTAGCAATTAATTATATTTGGTGTTGCTGATGATTTTACTACCTCAAGTTCTCGTAAGTTCAATTCTGCAAGTCTTTTGTTGAAATCTTCAAAACAAATATAACAAGACCAATGGGGGTCGTTAGAAATTAGTTTTGAAATTTGATATTTTACTTTTTTTATTTTTATTGTTATTTTGTTATAACTTTTTTTCTTTTACTGTCTTTTATTCATTTTTTTTAACATGCCTAGTTTATGTATGTTAAGAATTTTGATTGGTTTAGGTTAGGCTTTGCCCATAAGATTAGTGTGACATAATGAGAGACGAGATCAATTAAACAATATCAGTAAAATTATATGCTAAGTTTCCACTTGTAATTTAATACTACAAATTGTGGGAAAACAGACCCGGTACCAACTACCAAGGGTCAATTTACATCGTCTACTTCACATGTAAGACCTGGAGGCCATATCCAAAAGCTACAACTGTACAAAATATTTCACTGGTTAATCATATCTAAAATCCTACCAAAGCTGAAATCATATTCTTTCAGCTGAATTCATGTTGTTTCATTATTTCTTCTTTGAACGGTCCAGATTCACACAAAAGCTTAATTACATGCTTAACCTGTAAAAGACAAACCAAAATATCATATCAAATCCAAAAGACGGGGAAGATGTAAACAAAACCAGCTTTGCAAGAAAGAAACCATATTTCATCGTATTTAAAGGAACACTCAATAGTTCCATACTTTTTGCAAAAGTATCACTTGATAGTTCATGTTTTGTACCCAGAACAGACATTATTTTTCTGTTTGTGGGACATAAAAAATAGTGTCCTCGGTAGAATGTTAACGCTTGCCTTCACAAGCCTCATTTCTTTATACCAAATTAAAATATAGCCAGGAAAATAATTAATTTCTGAAAATTAGTTTGCACGAAGAAGGCACCAAATGTATTTCTTATATTTAAACTTTAAAGGATTAAGTCACTCATTTCAGAGGGGAAATTTAGTTAACGTTTTGCTCAGAGTTAACCTAGCTTTAATCTGTAAAGTTTCAACAACAACAACAACAACCAAGCCTTTAGTCCCAAACAAGTTGGGATAGGCTAGAAATGAAACCCAATCAAAAGGATGGAAATTACTTGCAATTTAGGATTTAGCTGGAAAATATCCAAAGAGAAAGACAACTGAATATACCTGAGCAGTCTCATTTACTAGAAAATTGCCAATGACATTTCGGAAACCTTCATCTAAGATGTAATGGCAACTGTATGTGGTTACTGGGAGGTAACCCCTCTGAATTTTATGTTCTCCTTGTGCACCCGCCTCCACCTTACTCAGGTTCAAATCAATTGCTGCTTCTATTGCCTACATATATTAAATCATATAAATATGATTTCCTTTTACTTCCCTTTTTGTTCTATTCTTTATCTTTACAAATATCTGTTCTTTATCATTGGCAACACCCTCCAGAGTTATGGGCCTATTTGTACATTGCTACTTTTTTTTTCCCTTTGTTCCCTTTTTTGCAAGAAATTGCATCCAATTGTTGGGACTCGAAAGCAATATTGGGCTTAATCCAACTTTGATATTTGGAACTAAAGAGGTGAATCACCTATAGCTATAATATGTGGTTAGGTTATATTAACAATTATTCAAAAATGTTAAGTGCTCCTTTCAGACATTAGGATTAGGGATTAAAGTGTATTTCGCAAATACCACAGAACATCAGCTGTCATGAAAACCTCATTTTCATCTATACCCCTGCAAAATTTTCTGCTTCTACACACTTGGTTTCTTTGAAAAATGGACAAATTATTTTTTGTTTTGCTATTGTTCATCAAGAAGCAGCTATAAGGAGGGAATTTGTGCATTTTTTTGGTAAGGTGATATGATTTGTTTGATGCCTATAGGGGTATACAGCATACTAGTGATATTGCCCATGATCTTTTTTGCTTGTTTGCAGTAAATATGATTATTCAAGTTTTCACAGGGTATGTATCAAATTGACCCTGTGCAGACTAACTAAATAATTCAGTATTGGAATCACATACCAATTATAAAAAAATGTTGGCACTTTACCTGGTAATAACATGCTTCAAAATGCAAATTAGGGAAATATGCATGAGGCAAACAACCCCAAAGTCTACCGAATAAAGTATCGCCTCCAATTAGGTTAAGAGCGCCAGCTACTAATTTTTCGTCCTCTTCTGCAACAATCAGCATTACTTTGTCGCCCATCTTCTCACCCATGTTGTGGAAGAAGTCCCTCGTCAGAAATGCCCGGCCCCACCTGTCAGTCCCATAAATAATGTAAAAATAAGCACACAAGTTAATTCGTTACAATATTTTCATCTTATTACTGTAGAAGGAACAGACTTGTTATCAGTTGTGTTGCGGTAGAATGAGTAGAAGGAATCCCAGTGCTGAGCCTGAATGAAAATTAGAAGACAGCTAATATAACTTCTTATAAAATTTAAAATAATGGAAATATATAATCTAAATTTGATCAGATAATAAGCACCTTAATATCATCACCACGGAGTCTCTTCATTTTCAGATTCTGTGCGGAGATCTGCGGAAGGAATCAATAACAAACAATGATTAGAAAGTGAAGAAATTAACATGAACTTATAAATCAAGATTTTCAATATAACATGTGAATGATCTAAACTAAAAATTCATACCTTCTTCCTTTCTTGCCGAATATTCTTTCTCTTGCTATGCCTCATATCCATCAGAAAATCATCAAAACTAGAATAAGAATTAGAAACTTATGTCCATAGCACAGTGCCCCTGTTTTTAAAAGATGGATAAATGAAAAGTAAAAAGTAATACCATATTAGAGAACAAACCTTTTGTAATTCCTATTTTTCCAATGATACTGCATCCCAGTTCTCTGTAAGAAACCCCTATTCTTCAACTTGTGCCATTCGGTTTCAGATGGAAAAGTAATATGTAATGATGAGACATCCAACTGACAAAGATGTTCCAAAATAGCTTCAGTTCACCAATTAGTTTCAATGTATTTGTCACTACACAAAATCAAGCACAAACAAATGTACCAAGGATTGAAATTTTGGTTGATACTCACTGGTACCAGAACAAACTGTAGCAATACTAGCATATAATATTATTGGTTTTTTCAGGTCATTTTTAGTTACCAATTCTCTCATGTCCTTCAACTAGGCATTTATCGTACATATTATTGGTTTTTTCTGAATAAGCCTCAGCATCATGCAGTTCTAATGCTAATATGTCTAGGTAAAATTTATTTGCTCTTTAAACACTTGGTAGTAGAGATAAGGTCAAACAGGAGAATAAAAAAAAAGTAATCATGAACTTACTTTGATAGTGAGGTCCTTCAATGCTTCTACGAGAACATCAAAGACTTGACTTTTGTAAACAGTATCTCGTACCAAAATCCTCTGACCTGTCACAGGAGTAAACGGCACAGAGCACTGTAACTTTGGGTAGTACGGGTAACCATAGCTATGGTAAGCATCGGCCCATGAATGATCAAACACAAACTCCCCATACGAGTGGCTGCAATTTCAAATTTTATATTAATAGGTCATCATAGATACAAAAAATAAATTAAATTCAAGCTAGGTAGGAATATCAATTGTTGGGTCGGTATGGGTTATCTTAGTGTCTTGCCTATGCCTGATTCAACCCGAAGATTATAAATTTTTGAAGAACATGTTTTGTTTGATTTTGCTTGATTTTCCTCTTTAGGGGGTACTGAGAGGATCACTTGTAGCTTTCAAAAACAACAAAAATCAAGATTCTTAATTGAATTTCAGTAAAAATAAAAGAAAGGGTGCTAAAAATCAACAGATGGCTGGTTAAGCAAGCAGAATATCAGACAAAATCATAGAAAGTGGTATCAGCTCTGAACCTTTTAAGATAAAGAGGAACAACACCTAAAACATTTCCCTTTTCGTCTCTGGCGACAATGTGTTGTGGGACCCACCCCGTCTCCTGCAAGTAAGGTTGTGGTAATTAGAAGAAAAAAAACATATGTTTTGCAACAAAAGTAGTTTAGTTGATCTTAAACCAACCTTTGTAGAGCAGCCAGACTCTTCTAAACTGGAGAGGAATGCATGAGTGGTAAAGGGGTTAAAATGCTCATTGCCAGTTGCATCAATTCCACAAGCATCCCAATCTTCTGAAGAAATTTCCAATATTGAAGACGCAACAGAAACAGAAATCTGTTGCATGTCTACCTACAATGAAGTGATTAAGAGCATCACAACACATGACTACATAAAGTGTGAGTTCATTAAACAGCTAAAAGTTTCATTTTTTTTTTTCTTCCAAATTTTCAATGAGAAATGGTTACATAATAAGTGCAGTTCAGTAAACAGTTAAATTTTTCATTTTTTCTGTTCATGAGAAATCGGAACCTCAGTGGTGGAAGCTGTCACAGGATAGGGGCCCAGTGAAGGGCTCAATTCGCGCGATCCCGAATTTTTCTTAGGCCCCCAAAAAAGCGCATAAATTTTACATTTGGGAGGACCTTTTCGCAAAGTTTGTCTAAAGTAAGGGCCTTCGTGGAATAAATAGAGGGAAGGAGACGCATGAAGGGATAGAGAAGGTCGGAGTATCGCCGATGCTGCCATGAAAGCAGCCAATCAGCAAGCGCCACCTGTCTCCTGATGTCAGAACTCGGAAAGAAGAAGAGTGAGATTTTTGGAGGTAGAAATTTGGTTTGGGGAAGACTCTGGCGAGCGCGACACGTGGAGAGATCCTCATCAAACGATTCAGCAGTTTACTGGCCCATTCATTATCCTTGATTTTCAACTTCTTTTAGTAGGGTTTTAGTCACAACGAACTAAATTACTGTCGTAATTAATTTATCTGGTTAATTCTCACTATTATCTGGAATGAAAGCGAGACTTCACCAAATCAGGTTTAGAGTGTTGGCAAACTGCATCAATAATTTATATTCTTATACATATTTACTCCAAACTTTTCTTCTCAGATCATTTTGTTGACTTTCTTTAGTTTTTTATTTGAGTTGAGTATGGCAGTGTTAAGTGTAAAACTTATATAACAATTTGTGTTATAATGGGATTTAGAATGATAAAAAAAAAAAAAACTGTAAAGATTGCCTACTTCCTATACCAGTACTTTGAATGTTATAATTTTCTGATAACGTCTCTTTGGTTGGTTTGCTTGTGCAATTACATTTTTTTGGTTAGTTTGCTTGTATAGCTTTTGTGTTTGTTTAAATTTACATTAAGTATTTCCGTTAAAAGATGTTGAGGCATGTAATGTGGATGGAATTCATAATCCAGAAAACCTCAGCCAATGAATATCTCCAAGGAAAAAAACAACAACAATAGACAATACAATACCAGTCAGATGGTTAAAACCTAAACATATAACCAAATAATCTCTTTTGTCCAGTATTTGATTGCAATACGCCTCCGTGCAGCTTAATGAGTTTTCTGAAATCCCAAAATTAAACAAAGGATGACCCCAAAGATTTCTCCAACTGAGAGAGGCTCTTTAAGTGAGCTGTCACTAGAACCATGCATTAGAACAAAAAGAAAAACACCATTTTATATACATCCAACAAACTTTAAACAGAAACAAAGTCTTCTTCTTTGGCGACTTACCTAGAAAAAACCCTCAGACAGTCAGTGAAGCGCCATTATCTTCAGTAGTTAGACTTAATATCATTGTAGCTGCTCTAGGAGCCCTGACAATAGAGAAAACGATTTTAGAGATAATTACTGTGATATGTGGCCAAGCTGGACACTTACTCCGAAAGTGAGAAAAAAAAAACATACTACTAATTTCATGATAATTTTCCTTTGTATCTCATTTCTCTTTAGTAAACCTCATGTGTTTGGCAGTCAACAAAAATTAGGAGCAAGAACATTACTCTAAACAAATTAATACACCAAAAGTTTGGGAACAATGTAAAGGCACCAATTGAACAGTGCATTAAAGCAAAGCATTTACAATTCTGCTACTAAATCTTTCTAGAAATCTTCAAATTAGGGCATTATTTGTGACACACCCTTCTGCACTTGCTCCCTTTTTACAACATCATATTTTTCTCGCAAAACTAGAAGCTTCTTCACATTTGCCAACAATTAACATTCTAATCTGGAACAATCCCAAATGATCTTTCCTGATCTACGGCTACTATCTCCTCTCTCTGTTTGAACCTTTCTTTTGGCTAAGATAATAAGTATAATACACCTAAATCTCATGGCAAATATGGAACAACTTTTCAAAGCAAACATGATAAACTGAAGTCTAATAAAGAAACTGAAATTTCATAAGCATAGGAGGCCATTGGAAATTATGCTCAAATTTAAACACCTGAGATTATCTGTAGGACCTACTAGACATTACTAAATAAGTCTGGCCAGTAAAACCGACAAACCCAGCTTTTGTAATTTTTTTAAAATAGATTACCTTTTGATGTGGGTTAATCAAGTCATTTTTTTTAACTTAATGTCTTAATAACATTGCCACCAGGAAAACATCAATTAAAAAGATCCCAAAAAAGACCAAAAATCAGGGCCTTTTTGTACTTTATGAGCAGGATGGCAGATAGTGTTGAAAGCCCTCCCCCCACCCCAAAAAAAATATATAGAATAGTTAACTATATTAAAGGTTTGAATGGTACCACGACTCTGGGGATTGATATAAGGCTGCTGAGCTACCAAAGCACGATGTGAGCATGTCAGTGTTGACTACACCTGGACTAAGTGCAATGACTGCTAGACCAGGAGGCAACTCTTTTGCAACAGACCTTGTCAGACCTTCAACTGCCCATTTTGTGGCACAGTAGGCAGAAACCTGTAACAATGACATGTGATTGAAAACTTCAACTTCATTGTTTTTTTATATATAATTATTTACATTTTCCCTTTGCCAAAATTTAAATGTAACCAAAACAAAAAGTATGGAACCAGTTGGGCCAGGGTTTAAAACATTTGAAAGATGACAGTAGTCACAACAACTTATTTTGGCATGAAGTCACTGTAATTACCAGCATTTACTTGACTGTTGGAACTGATTAAATGTATTGGTCATCTACATTTTCTTGCTTTCATGTTCTAAAATTATTTCAGTCCGTTCGAAAAATCACATGAAACTTTCACGTAGATCTGTGCTCGGACAAAATTAAGAAGATATACCCCAAAATCTGGTAATATATCATTTTTATCTGGTCAAATTATAGCTTACAGACAAGTTAATTCTGTACATAGGAATATACCACGCACAACATATCTTATTCTAGTACAAGTTCATTTGAGAGCTTAATCAAGGCTGAAGCATTACAACATAGACAAATAACAGACATTTGAACTTGGCAAAACTCCTCATAGTACTGTTAAAACTTAGGCCTAACAGTGGAACTGAACTCAAACCAGAAAAGTTCCAATTTTTTTGAAGCTAGCAAGTAATATTTTAGTTTCAAAAAAAAAAAAAAAAAAAAGGATTTACTGAACCTCTGCTGAAGCAGATCTGCCCCAGCCAGACGACATGTTGACAATAATTCCATGTTTCTTTTCTATCAAGAGGGGTAAGAAGTGGCGCAATATATTTGCTGTCCCCTTTATATTCGTGTCAATTACCATGTCAAATTCTTCGGCCGGTATGTCCCATATCTTGTTATTTTGGTTTATCGTCCCCGCATTGTTCACTGTGAATTGCACCCAATTAATATATTACATTGCAAGTTGAACCAACAAACATACAATTATGATGTAATATATATATTAAGATTCAAAGAGCATGCACCTGTTATAGTTAGGCAGTACAAACATGAACATATGCATGCTTTTGGTTCAAATGCATACAGATACACTTTCAATAATAATGTGCCATATTGTAATGAGAACACATACGCATACCTATGATATCAGGTATTAGTCTTGATTCCACCACAAGCTTTGCCAACTCTTTTATGCTGGTATCAGATCTCTTCAACATGAAAAACATACTATTATAAAATGTGAAAGCACCAATATTTGTGCAAAATGCAGAAACAGGGAACCATGTCTCTAATTGAAAGCTCTTCCCAGAAATTAGGATTTAAAGAATTGCAGACAAAAACACGAAAAACATAAAAGACCAAATCCTGATGTTCACAAGGAGGTGATGGCGGTGACCAATGGCGGATCTAAGAAGATCCAATGGGGGTCAATTGACCCCCATTTAATTTTAAAATTTTAGTATTTATGTTTAATTTTCTATATAATTTAGTGTGAAATGTCATTGTACGGTAAAATTGACCTCCATTCTCCGCATAAATTTTTTATATAATTGACTCCCATAGTTCAAAATTTGTTATATAATTGACCCCATATGTGTTTGAACCCCATTGTTCGAAAGTCTGGCTCTGCCCTTGGTGGTGACATCAAGTTATATGTGCAGTAATTATGCTCTCTACTATGTTTCAATATATTTTGGCAGCTGCTGCCAAATTTTCAAAAAAAAAAAAAATTATGCTCTCTAATAACACTACAATTAGAACTCGATTTGGAGTTTAACTTCATAATTAACATGAAAAATTACTTAATAAAGGTAAGATGGCCCACAACTAACGTAGGGGGCTTTGATTGTAGGTGTCGTGTGTGTGTGTGTGTGTGAGAGAGAGAGAGAGAGAGACCACATCAACAGTGGTGATGAGGTGAGGAGAGGCGGAGGAAGAAGAGGAGGCAGCGGCGGAGTTGAGAGAGGCGAGCTCTGTCTGAAGGGAGCTGATCTTATCGGAGGATCTGGCGCACCCGATAACGGAGTGGCCGCGTCGGGCCAGCTCCAGAGCCAGCGCCCGACCCAAACCGCGACTCACGCCCGTTACCAACACCGTCTTCTTCTGAGCCGTTACTCCCATGGCCGCCGCCAGGTGCAGCTTCGTCGTCCCCAAAGTCATGTCTTCTCTTCACTCTCTCTGATCCTCTCGCTCTCTCTCTATCTGGCGCGCTTGGACGACACACGAATTGGTTCGGGTCTCGGATTTGAATACTTCTGGCTTCTACTTCTAGTTTCCACACACAGAAAAGATCAGAAGTTTCTTGCAATAATTGGAAATTTAATGCGCCGAACTGGCCCAAGAGCCCAACGGCCCAACCTAATCTCTACAAAAACCCAATATAATCCAGAAAACCTAAAACGAAAAAACATGGCATAGTATTAAGAAAAAACAATGCACCGCACTCCTCTCAATTATTCTGAATCTGGCCGGAGATCTAATTTTAATTTATTCAACGCTGGACGCTGGTACACATATTTATTCAATTTTAAAGATTACAAACTTTAAAAAAGATAAAAAAAATATCTATTCAATGAGTCATAACTCATAAAACAACACCAGACTATATCAATTTCAACGGTCCCATCTTATTTTGAAACGACACGAATTAATTGAAGGAGAAAATGATTAAGTTCATCGTATCCCTAAAAGAAAATATCAGGATCTATTTTCGATTGACCCACTGTAATAGATCAATTATAAGATATATATGGGGATATGGGTAGACCGTGTTGTCAATGATAGAATATGGATGGGATATTAACGTGATTTAAATGTAAATCTATTAAAAGATTTACACAATTTTTGTGAGGATTCTGATTCAATTTTTTGGTGAGGATTTAAAACAAATCTACATCTAATATTTTAGCGGATTTTCAATATTTACAATAACATAATGTATAAGGAAGTAACTAAATATATCATAATTTCGTATTATAGCAAAGTCGAGCGCATTACTTCAAATTAATTAATATATATGGCATAACCAGATATTATTTTATTAAAAAAAATAGAAGAACGTATAATGGAATACAGTCACAGACATATATTTGCTAATAAAGAGTAATGTGAATTTAAATAATGAGATGAATCTATTTCCAAGATTCACATACAGATCTAATAAACTATTTAATACATTTTTAAATTATCCATGTCAATTTGGATCAAGTTTATATAATAATAGATATTTATTGACAGAACAATATAGTAGTCATGACTAGCATGTGTGCCGTGTGCGACCACAATAAATCTCTTTATTTTGTTTTAATTATATATTGTAGTAAGAAGTACTTAATAACATTATATTCAAATGCATGTTAGAGGTCTAGCAAGATATATGTCGTTATCTTATTAAGGTAATATCAACATCCAACATATATAATACTATGTAATTTATAGTTCCAGACTTCTAGCTAATTATATTAAGATGTACATTCATTAATATTTTTTTCTCCTTTTTGAGACTAAAATGTAGTTTTTATTTCAACATACTATAGTAAAACTATACATGAGTTCTTTGTGACAAACAATAGCTCACTATATTCGTGTGATGTTCTTACGTTATTTTTCATAGTTAGGCAAAAACTCTAGCTACTTGCGTAGAAGCCTCAAATAATTTTAACAAATAAACTTATGTAATGAAATAAGATATTAAAGAAAATCAATATAACTTCATTTAAATTTTTAATATTATGAATTAATAATGAATAGTTTGTATCTATAATATCGGATTGCAATGGAGATGATGGGTTCATAACTTCAGTCTTTAGAACAAGCATGCAAAAACCAAAAACAAATGAAGAACTGAAAATAAAAGAAAATAATTAAAATGAAAATATGTAAATTTTTAGTTTATTTTTTGTTTGCGTCATTATTAATAGTGATGATTTCCCACTAGTAGAAGCTATATAAAAGATATTTCTTACCATTTCAATTTTGTTAATTTTTTCTTATAGCATTCAAGCCTTAATAATAAAAGATTATCACTGAAAGTTTATTACAATATTAATTTGTCTAAGATAATTTATATATATATATAGAGAGAGATGAGCTATGCTACTCCATGGAGTAAAACGCGTTTGTACTTCACGCCGTATTTTTATTTTGAAAGTCCAAACGACTGATCCGAACCGCTCAACATGATCTCCATATTGAAATGTGCTTGGAGACCAAATTTTACATTTTTTGGAATTTTTTTACTATTTATTAAGCCACTTTGAAAATCGCTGATCCGGCAGTCCAGAATTTTTTACTGTTTTTCACTGTTCACCCGGATTTTCAGATTTTCAAAGTGGCTTAATAAATAGTAAAAAAATTCCAAAAAATGTAAAATTTGGTCTCCAAGCACATTTCAATATGGAGATCATGTTGAGCGGTTCGGATCGGTTGTTTGGACTTTCAAAAAAAAATATAGCGGTGTGGAGCACCAATGCGTTTTACTCCATGGAGTAGCATAGCTCAATTATATATATATATAAAGAGAGAGAGGTTGGCTAGGATCAAAGTGGTATGACCAAAATCTTGGTACTACTAATTCGTTTTTGTGATTTTTAAAGTTCAAATAATTAATCTAAAGTGCTCAACGTGTTCTCCATATTAAAATGTACTTGGAGACCAAACTTTACATTTTTTGAGAACTTTTTACTATTTTTTATGGATTTTTGAAAATAACTGTTTTTCAGATTTTATTATTTTTTTTATTATGAAAAACAGTAATTTTCAAAAATCCATAAAAAATAGTAAGAAAATTCAAAAAATATAAAATTTAGTCTCCAAGTACATTTTAATATAGAGAACACGTTGAACAATTCAGATAAACTATTTGATCGTAAAAACTAATTAGTAGTACTAAAATCTTAGTCATACCACTTTAAATCTTAGCCAACATCTCTATGTATATATTCTATGTCGATTACTTGGCGTGAGGTGCAAAGACTAACTTCTAATAAATATTATAATAAAATTGAACGCAAAGCAAAATAACATTTTTTATAGTCCACTTTGTCCTTATTTATTGTTTATTTGACTTGATAACCGTGGAACTATGACTTTGTACGAATATTCGTTGTTTTAAATGATATTAGTGGTCCGTCGACCATTTCAAAAAGATCAAAAATTACTTCAAACCTTTCATCTAGAGTGGAAAAAAACGTGCCCTGCCGTAACTAACACACTCTGACTTTGGTTTCGTGTCATGCCGTGCCGTGATCAAAATGTCAAGGGGTGGTCACGGCACGCGGTCACGCTACGTGAGTCACCCCGTGCCTAAACGTACTGTGACTATACGTGACTCGCGTGACCATTTAATCATAATTTAGGTTAGTTTATTCAAGATTCACCATTAAATCAATATCTAATGGTCCTAATTATACGTGACTCGCGTGACTATGTGTCGTGCCGTGCCGTGCCGTGCCAAAGTTTCAAAAGATAAGCACGACACGCAAATGGTCACAACACGGGACACGCGAGTCACGGCACGTAACTGGCACGCATGCCGTGCCGTTCCGTAACGGAGCCGGCTCCGCCGTGCCATTTTTCCACTCTACTTCCATCTACGTCTCTTGCCTCTTCTCTTCTCCAAAACCTTTGCTGGGAACGGACACCAAGGAACCTTGACAATACAGCAATTCGGATCCAGTGAAGTAACTCAATATTTGGGTTTTGGATTAAGACCGTCCGATTCGAATCCGCGAAAATTCATCGGCAAAGTGAGCGCACACATCCCGACGACGAATTCATATTCCGAGACGATCTCGAGCAACAAATTTGTATCGGACGGTCTCAATCAAAAATTCAAAAATTGGATTACTTTAGGGGATCCGGACCCGACAAGTCAGTGTTTGCTTTGCACTTGGCAAGAATATGCTGTTGCATTGTGTATTCTATGAAATTTATTAATGGCATCCAGCAACTTTTTATTATTTTAAAAAAAGGCATAATTCCGTTTAATATCCAGTGTTTTCAATTAAGCTCTTCTCTTGAGCTTCTAATGTACATTGAAAATTTTATATTTGATTGCTGTTTCTTGCCTTCACTGTCAATGGATTATTGGTTACTTACCAAGGTGTCTTGCAAACATACGGGTACGATAAAGTACATACTGGTATGATGACATTTCAGACCAGATGTCTTAGAAACGCCGTCTATGTATCTCGGTATTAGGAAGGGTATGAATTTGCAGAATCCCATTTCTGGTATTCATTCCTGAGCCCTACAAGAGAAAACGACAACCAATAGAATTCTTTGCTTGATATTTCAATTTGTCATTTTCAACAGGTGTGCAGCATTATTGCTGAACTTTTGTTTCAAACTAATAAATAAGCAAATAATACACGAGTACATAAATATATAATTGAACCAACCGGTCTCCAACCTGCAAGCAAAACAAATGAACAAAGAAAAAAATGAACCGACTAATTCCTCGGGAACTTGAATCCTTCAGCAGACAAAGTAAAAGCTTGTACTACTGTAAAATAAAATCAAAGTTCATCATCACAAAAAAAACGGGCGTAGTACTTGTATATTGCAAAACAACTAGTCCTTAGATCATCTCAATACTACTGATACTATACCGATACCTCCAATTCTTCAATTAATTCAATGCGATTGTGCTTTACAAGCTACTACTAAATTCTTCATCATCTGGCCTTGTTTGAATCTTGTAGCGAAACTTGGGACGCACATCAATCACACCAGGTCTTGCTTCTTCAAAACGGTACCTGCAAGGACCAAAATTGGAAGTTCCTTCTCAAACAAACAACAAAAAATTTCAAGGTACTGTGCTTTCAACTGAAAAAAATGATAATTTCACAAAAGTTCACAGGAAAAAGAAAAAACAGAAAGGATTGTACCTCTTTTCTATAAGAAAGCTCTTAACAGCTGCTGGTAGGGAAGCCTGCCCTTTACTATGGGTACCAGTTCCTGAAATTAACCAGAACAGATCATTTTTAAATCTGGGAAAATGTCAAGTGTAAAAAAAACATAAGAAAATTTTCAGTGGCACAATCAGGCATTCGTCAACACATCGCAAAATTGTACAGACAAAGCAATCCATTAAAAAGTAAACTGTTGGGTACATTCTCGGGACCTTACAAAATGCCAAGTACGGGTAGCTAAATAAACAAAACTACATGGAAAACCTGCAATCTTCATTTAAGGTGACAGCACAGAATATGACATATACCTGTAATGACATGGAGAACATTTTGCCTTGGCCGAGTTGTAGTTGTTGCATCTTTACAAGCGGGCCCCATCTTCAACCTATCAATAGACTCAATCTTAGTTAGGCGCTCCTCCAGTGCACGCACGGCTTCCACTGCATGCAAACCGTGAAGATCTAACTTCGACATGTCATTATTCGCATTTTTTAGCATCAGTATTTCTTTGGCAGCCTTGGCATTCAATTTCTCTGCCTCAGCCCACTCTTCTCGAGCCTGCTGAGACAGCTGACGAGCTGAAACATGATCTCCACACATAAATGCATTGCTGGCTGCTCTTGAGTGGTTGGAAGCAGCTCTGATATAATTTGAAAATATATAAGAGCTATGAGAATGTTTTTTTCATATCAGCAGGTATATATCATGGAAAATTCCACAGAGGTTTATCTATTCTTCTGGTTTAGTTTGATAATTTTATATGTAACACAAGTATCAAAATATACTGGCACCAATGCAGTACAACAAATAACACAAAAGGACCCTGCAAAACAAGAGAGTAATAATAAGCCTTCTTCTGACTACTAACTTCAAAAGGGGAGAGAAGAACAAAATCATTCTATGCAATGCTATCAAAAAAGATAATTACAACTAAAGCTATAGTACAAAACAAGATATGTTGAGAAAGCCACCCCATTTTCTGTAATTTGCTTCACAATTTGCCCCCACCTGTGCATTTATGTCTTCATGAATAAGAAATAAAGGATATTTGGCTACCAAAAAACTAGTCAGGTATATACTGATTCAAAAAATATGATAATCTTGTGTGCTGTAGATCAACATTTTAAGTTAAAAAGATGCTAAAGCATACCTCATCATTTTTAAAGCATCCTTCCTATGGTTGAAGTACACATCATCCTCCTTCTCCAACTCAGGCTCAATTGGTACAGAGAAAATTAACCCATTATCCATAGCATTGAAGCTACTATTATTTTCAGATGATGTACTACTACTACTACCATTTAATACACTATGATTCTCATTGGGCGTGGCTTCTTCCATCAAACCTTTATTTTTATGAACATTTGAGTGACTTTTTTCTTCAGCAAAAGGGGTCTTTCCATCCTCGGAATCATTAGAAATCATAGATTTCAAAATCTGAGACGCCATATTCAGATCATTATTAACACCTTCCAATACATCCTTTATTAAGCCATGATCAGCCCAAGGGTTCGCATCCTTCAACAACTTCACAGGATTTTCTAACGGGTTACAGGGACGAAGAACTGAAGAAAATGGTTTCATCATAGAAGGGCTGGTCCTCATCAGACTGCTTGAGGGACCCGCATGAGTGTTGCCTGAGATAGGAGGGAAGGGATCAGAACTGGATGCATCGATCTTCTCTTTTTGGGGTCGGTGTTGTCTGTCAAAGGCAGCCCACCCATACGTACTTTGAACCCTAGGGCGTTGCATGACTCAATTTGAACCTTCTCTCAAAGAGTAGTGGAACAGAATTGAATGTACAAACAGGCTCGGAGAGAACTAAGTAACTTGTCTTCAGTTAAACTGTAAGCTCTCTGCCAAAATATGGACCTACCTAAATTCAGCATGTAAAATTGCAAGTTAATTTCAAAATTATAATGTAAAAATATTCAATTTCATCTTAAATTACCTAAAGTATCGTCAAATTCTCTCCAAATTGCATGACCTAACCCCTCAGGATCATGACACAATGGCATGACTAAAAAGACAAGACCAAAGATATACATATTTTCTGATTAATTTGGTTGCCCATTCTAACAATTAAGTTTAACAAATTGAACAAATTAAATTAGGAATTACAAACAACAAGAACAATTTCTCAAATAATAAAAAGATAAGCATAAAACGGGAAAACTTACCCTAAATAAGTACTAACAAACCCTAATCCAGAGCTCTCTGAACCAAGGCGTAGAAGAAAGCAGGAACAAGAAATTGAACGATTGAGAGGCGAATTTGAACAGATCGGAGGCTGAGAAGCTTTTGCATCTATTATCCATCAACACAAACGAGCAAATTCGAAATAGGAACTTGGTCGGGTTCCTTTTCTTCGAAAGGGCGAAAGTCGGGGACGGGACGAGAGAGAGGAGAGGAGAGGAGAGGAGACTAATGCGACTACGGCACTTCGCAAATTAATGTCTTTCAACATGGATTTGGATCCAATATGAATCTTATTAATTTTTTGATCCAATAAGAATCATATTGCATCTAACGAGTAACGAGTAACGAACTACAAACAAAAACAAATTTTAATACTGTGAACTCCAATTAAAATATGAAAACATGCTCATGAAATGTGTATATTTAAAATAAAGTGAGGCTAATGGAGTAATGGTACTACACTACTGTGCATAACGCATAATGGTCTCTAATACGGATCAACATTTTCATTAAAGTCTAACCAATCGATCTGAACTCTTCAAAATAATCTCCATCTAAAAATGTGTTTGTATATCAAATTTTACATTTTTTTAAATTTATTTACTATTTTTGAAAGAGTAGAATTAAAATACACTATTAGTTTTGTGCCCAACCATATCTCATGTTTTTTATCTCTATTCTCAAAATTCAAACGATTGATCCTAATCGTTCAACATAATCTCCATATTAAAATGTACTTAGAGATCAAATTTTATATTTTTTGAAAACTTTTTTACTCTTTTTTTAGATAGGTACAAAATCATTGTTTCTGGACCATCCAAAATAAGTAATTTTGTACCTTATCTAAAAAAATAGGAAGGCTAGCTAAAAGTGATTTTGGACCATCCAAGAAAAGAACTAAATTAGATTTTCTTTACTTTATACTCAAAGGTAGTTTAATTAATTTTATTTTTTAAAATAAATTGAGCAGAGAAGGCTAGCTCCGTATAGGGGCGTCATTGACATCCTTTTATTCGTTTATCCGACCCGTACCGTATTCGATAAGACGAATATTAGTAAAAAAAGAAATTGTAAACTTATAGGGTACTGGTACAGGTAAAAAAAAAAATTCGTTATCTAAATGGGTAAGGGTACGGATAAAGTCTATTTTGTACCCGTTACCCGATCGGGTAATTATAAAAAAAATTATATATATTATGTATATTAATGAGCAAGAATATTCATTCTCCAACTACTCTTGATAGTTGTGTTACACTTAATTAATCATTAAAACATGTAAATAAATTAAATAACTTACAACAAATTCCAATTAAGTGTAGACATTTAAAACACATATATCTGTGTGAAATGAATTTAATGTTTTATTTAGTAAATAACAAAAATAATTATTATATTAGTATTATCCGTTATTTATCTGCTACCGTTTCGTTATCCGATAACCATAACAGGTAAGGGTAGAGTACGGGTAAGAAAATTCGTAACAGATAAGGGTAGAATACGGACAAAGACAATTTGTAAGGGGTACGGGTACAAAAATGCTTTCATCCAACCCTTATCATACCTGTTTACACCCCTAGCTTTGTATCAGAGCCAAGTTACGATCCTAGGACTTGTGGATTATGGGTCACCACGCTTCCGCTGCGCCACTCTGATTTTACGTGTGATTGTTTTATTAATTAGTATTTAGTTTAATTGCTAAAATTAGAGGATATTAATTGAAATATACTATAATGATATATGTATGCAATTTCATACTTTCATCTTATTAGATTGGATTAAATATTAATTATGTTGGATTTATTAAAAAAAAATATTGATTAACGAGCTGCACGAACAAAACTAAAATTTATAATATGATAAGAATAAATTATGAAGCGCAACTTCTATTACAGTTAGCAACACCGCACATAATTATGTGTATTCTATATGGATATATACGCAATATGGACAAGTAACAACATGTGATTGTCATTCCTAAATTAGATTTTCTATACTTTTTTACTCAAAGTTATTTTAATAAATATTATTTTTGACAAAAAGAATTGAGCCGAAAAAGGCTAAATTAGATTTTTTCTTTGCTTTCTACTGAAAGATATTTTAATTAATTTTATTTTTGACAAAAAGATTGAGCAGAAAAATCTAGCTCTGCATCAGAACCATGTTACGATCCTGGAACTTGTGGGTTATGGGTCCACCACGCTTCCACTGCGCCACTTTTGTGTGTGATTACACTATTAATTAGTATTTAGTTTAATTGCTTAAATTAGAGGGATATTAATTTAAATATACTAAAAATTGAGCAGAAAATCTAGCTCTGTATCAGAGCCAGGTTTCGATCCTGGGACCTGTGGGTTATGGGCCCACCACGCTTCCGCTGCGCTACTCTGATTTTATGTATGATTATTTTGTTAATTAGTATTTAGTTTAATTGCTAAAATTAGAGAGATATTCATTGAAATATACTAAAAATAATAATATGTGTATGCAATTTCATACTTTCATCTTATTGGATTTGGATCAAATATGCATTACATTGGATTTTGTTAAAAAAATATATATAGATTAACGAGCTTACACATGTTAAACAAAACTAAAATTTATAATATGATAAGAATAAATTATGAGGTGCAACTTCTATTACTATTAGTAGAGTAGAACTAGGGTGTTCTTAAGCTTATCAATTTCCTTTGTGAGCTTAATTCAAAAATCTATTGAATTGGTTTCAAATAATACATCCAAATAGTTAAAATCGATCTATTTCACGAGTGATGCATTTACATGTCATATAAATTTTCGAACTAATTTAGTATAAAGTCAAGCAGTCAAAAAAAGATGATTTATAAGTTAATTTTAATGTGTTCATTTTCATCATTTTTTTACCGCTTGACTTTATATTAAATTAGTTTGAAAATTTTATAAATTTGACATGCAAACTCATCACTCGTGAAGAAGATCGGTTTCAACAATTTGGATGCGTTGCTTGAAATCAATCTGATGAATTTTTTAGTTAAGCTCACAAAGAGACTTGGTGAGCTTAAGAACACACTAGTTCTACTCCCATTAGTAACACTGCACATAATTATGTGTATTCTATAGCGGATATATACATAAGTCCGGCTAATGTCATAACGTTATAACTTCCACCGAAGTTACAACGAGTAAGTTTTAGTGAGTTCAATGTCTGAACAGTCGATCCAAACTACCCAACGTATTCTCCATTTTAAAATGTGCTTGGAGACCAAATTTTATATTTTTAAGAATTTTTTTACGATTTTTTAATATGGAGATCATGTTGAGCGGTTCGGATCGACTGTTCGAACTTTGAAATCAAAGAAACTAATTTGTTATAACTTATTCTGAAATTATAATGATATGACATTAACCGAACTATATATACATTATGGGCAAGTAAACAACATGTGATTATCATTCCAAAGTAGATTTTCAAAGATATTTTAATTAAGTTTATTTTTGACCAAAAAAAAAAATTGAGCAGAAAAAGGCTAAATTAGATTTTCTTTACTTTATACTCAAATATATTTTAAATAATTTTATATATGAAAAAAAAAAATGAGCAAAAGAAACTAGCTCTGTGTCAGTCTATCAGAGCCAGGTTTCAATCCCGAAACCTGTGGTGGGTTATGGGCCCATCACACTTCCGCTGCGTCACTCTGATTTTATGTGTTATTATTTGTTAATTAGTATTTAGTTTAATTGCTAAAATTAGAGAGATATTAATTGAAATGTACTAAAAATAATGATATATGTATGCAATTTCATACTATCATCTTATTGGAATTGAATCAAATATTAATTATATTGGATTTTGTTAAAAAAATATATAGATTAACGAGCTAAACCTGTTAAACAAATCGTCTCGGCCAGAAATTGTCAGTGTGATTTTCAATCTTGCTAATGTGTTGAAGTCCTTAAATTGTTAGTTGATTCATTCATTGCATGCTACACCAACAGTAGCACAAAATGTATCAGAGAGCTAGCGAACATTGAATCCCGCACCATGTGACCTTGCGATATTGGAATTCACATCCTCCCAGGTACGGGAATCTTTTGCAATTAGTGGATTCGGACCGTTCTTTTTAATTTAGCACGAATCTCAAAGCCCAATAATACTGCCTGCGCCCAAATCCCAAAGCAGCTGAGAGTTAATCTCAAAGACTCAAACCGTAAAGTGAGCGAGTGAAATCTTCTGAAGTACCTGGGAGGATACGGATTGGGTTATGACCTGCAATCCCCTCCAATGTCAGATCATCCATCCGGCTTATGAAAAAGATGGAAATCATAAGATCACCCTCCAATGTCATGTAAAATGACATATGACAGGGTATAGAATGTATCTGATATAGTCGTTTAATATGATACATATTCAGCAGGATTAAATTGTTTACAGATTCATTCGATTAATTATGTTGGAAAAATATATATGATATGGTTTCATTTCCTTGGTTTATACTACTCGTTTCTTCTTTTTGGTTTGCAAATTTTTGTTGAACAATTATTGCCAACGAATTAATTTTTCAATAGTTACAAAAAGAAAATCTTCAATAACTTCACAAAGAACACTTAATTAAGCACAGATCTTCCAAAACTTGAGCATACTAAATTGTATAGATGCAATAACCTACGTTAATGAAAAACAGGATGTTACGGAATGGTATTGCACATACTTGGTCACAAAGGAATTTCTCTAAGAACTAGTCTTGGTCTAGTAACAAAAGGCAATGCTCTATGTATGAGAGATCATAGATGCAAATTTCAATTGGACAATCTCTTGTTAATATTTAGAATGTTAGGTGCCCAACCCTCTTCTCCAAAAAAAAAAAAAAATTTAACAAAAAAAATAAAGAACTCCTCTAAGGGGAGAATGAAGGTTAAAGACTCGAGACTTGTGTGACAAATATTTCTGGTAGATATATTACTGTACAGTATCTCCACAGATTTCGAGGAGAAATGAAAGCCTGCGTCTCATACTGCTTCAAAAGTGTAAAAAAAAATGGAAGTCTACCTCCGCGCATTCAGGTCACCTCTTAAGAGTATCCCAAATCTTGAGAACCAGAATTGGCATAATCATATCCCTCTCTCTTCGCCCTTCTTTCCATGCTCTCTCCCTTCTCCAGCTCTGCCATGTTTCCTCAAGCTTGAATCTGAATTTTCATAGTTTTCTTCTTCAATATCATCGTCTTGATGTTTCCTTCTATGGCTCCTTTTCTTACTTGTACTATGCTTCCTCCTTGACTCGGTATCTGATAAATCATCAGAGTATTTATCCCGATGCCTCTTGGATTCCTCTCTCCTACCATCAGTTTCTTCGTCACTGTAACTTTCTTCAGAAACATCTTTCGCTTCGTTGTATCGCTGTCTCCTCTTTGATTCAGTTTTATTTTTAGTACTATCTTTTTTGTGGTATTCTCTGTTGCTTCTCTTTTTGTGCTTATGAGAAGAACTTTCAAGTCTTTCATCATATGAAAAATCATCGGAGTATTTATCCCAACGCCTCTTGGATTCCTCTCTTCTACCATCAGTTTCTTCTTCACTGTAACTTTCTTCAGAAACCTCTTTCGCTTCTTTGTATCGGTGTCTCTTCTTTGATTCAGTTTTATTTTTAGTACTATCTTCTTTGTGGTATTCTTTGTTGCTTCTCTCTTTGTGCTTATGAGAAGAACTTTCAAGTCTTTCATCATATGACCTCTCCCTAGTTGAATGGTGCCTGTCAGAATCAAGGGTCGGTTGTTTTTCAAATCTAGAAGAATCTCTTTTTCTTTTTCTGTTTTCTCTCTCTAAATCAGAGTCATCTCTCAAAGAATCGCGATCACGGCTCTCTTTCTTGCGTCTAGAATCATATCTGGTAATTTGGTGCAAGAGGAAAATAATTAGCATTCAAAATAGGTTTCAGTATTTTCTCCAAAATAAAATGAAAGGCGGAGTCCACATTTGATTGCTGAAATGCAAATATCAATTTGGCCCGAGAGTGTTAAAGAGCAAGGTGTGGTCATTTGATCAATTAAAAGCCTAAAATGGTGCATTTGCAGCCAACACAAAGACCCCACTGATCCACCCATATATGAACCTAATATGAACAGAAACTATTGGAAAATATAATGCAGAAAAAAACCTATCACTTCTGAAACCAACTGATACAAACTCACCCACAACTCAACCAATATGACATGAAAAAACAAAATTTGACCCCCACAAAAACTAACATACACCTATATTCAATTATGACTCAACTGAATACAACACAAAGCCCTACTGACACAAACCCCAATAAGAGCTGACCCAATACTTCACTACTCCTGAGAGCCCATCGGCCACCTTTTCAAACCATCTCCATCCGGCTAAAAAAAAAACAAATCTCCTCACCATTTTGTAAATTCTCTACAGTGGTTCACAATGCCATTATGTATAAACTTGCAGGTATTTAATTGACAATAATTTTGTTAACAGACTAAAGACCAACATCTTTTTTGAAGGTACTTAGGAGACCTTACTGCCCTTAAAGTATGCAAAGCTAATAGAATTTTTATAGATAGCTTAGGGCCTAAGGCATACTTTTGGTGTACATTAAAAAAGGAAAATAAGATGCATATCTCCAAAGAGTTAGGTTTTTTGACAACAATCTTGTTTGATGTGTGAGAGCGGATAAAATAATTCTTAACATCAAAAGATTAAAATTGTAGATATGCTCTCCATTATTTAGATAGGCTGTGTGTCAAATTTGGTGCAATTTGAAGGCTGTGATTGGTCATCAATTGAGCAGTTTACAGTTCAGTCAGTTTATTAAATGATAAAGAGCACAACTATAATTTTTAGTTTTGTATTCTTGATGAATTTAAATTCTTTTGTCATTGTTGTCCAATAAACTATTATCCCTTGCCATCTCTAATAAGCACTTGTATAGTAGTCAAATAAAGTACCCTATCTATCACTGGCATCAGTACAAGTACATGAAGCTAATTATAACTGCAAAATGGAGCTTCACAACTTCTGTTTCATTGTTCATAACTTGTACACTAGTGTTGTAAATAAAGGTATGCGCTCGTCGAACGGACAGGGTACCGCCAAGCGATTAATAGGGAATAATCAGCCAATTAGTCAGGAAAATCTGTGACGATTTGGTCACCGCCAATGATTAATCGGCTTAAATGGTCGTTTTTTACAACACTGTTCTACACAGAAAAATCTCCCATAATGGTTTAGTAAAAAAAGAAATAGAGTAGAGTGAGGCTATGGTACTATGCATAGCGCATATTGGTCTGTACTATGGATCAATATTGTCATTTTCAAAGTCCAAACAGTCGATATTAACCGTTCAACATGATCTCCATATGAAAATGTACCTGTAGATCAAATTTTACATTTTTTTCAAATTCTTTTACTATTTTTTTAGACAGGTAGAAAATCACTTGTTCCAAAAATTATAGAACATTCAAAAGTAGCGATTTTCAACCTATCTAAAAAATAGTACAAAAATTCCAGAAAATGTAAAATTTAGTCTGCCAGTACATTTTCATATGGAGATTATGTCGAATCGTTCAGATGGACTATTTGAACTTTGAAAATGAAGATATTAATCCATAGTACGGACCAATCTGCGCTATGCATAGCACCATAGCCTCACTCAATAAAGTAATAAGATAAAAGGACCTGTCACTGGTAGGAGTCCTTCTCCAGTCAGAGTTCCTCTGCCTCTCAACATCTCCCAGTTCAACTGCCTTGTTGTCATAATATGATTGGTCCGAAAAGCCAAAAAGAGAGACCATCTTATTTATCCAGTACTTTGGTGGGGGTTTGTCCCAATCAGCCCATTCATAATCCCCTCCTGGATTTCTAAAACAGTGCAGAAAATTACATGTACTTCCGCGCGAGCAACTCTAGAAAGTATACAAAAAAACAAAATGAAATTAATGAGAACAATACACTTAGCTTCATGTGTATGCAAGAGAAAAGATGATGCTACATTGGCTTTCGAATTTTACGCTTAAAATTTTATACTCCGAAAGACAAGCAACAATTCTCAAGTAAAACAAAAGTTCTGAATAAAGGGACTTCCAAAGTACATCAAGTCATCTCAACTCAACCTAATCAATTCCTCATCTCCATAATCCATACCCACTCAAAAGTAAATTAAAATAAATAAAGAGTGAGGCTATGGTAATAGGCATATATTACACAGCGGTCCGTGCTATGGACTCATATCTCTATTTTTAAAGTCCAAACAGTCGATTCGAACTGATAACATGATTTTCATATGAAAATGTACTTGTATACCAAATTTTTACATCTTTTAGAATTTTTTTACTATTTTTTAAATAGGTAGGAAATCACTTGATTTGAAAATTCTGGACCATCCAAAAGCAGCAATTTTCTACATATCTAAAAAATAGCAATAAATTCTTAAAATGTAAAATTGGGTCTGCAGGTACATTTTATATGGAGATCATGTTTAACGCTTCAGATCGGCTGTTTGAGCTCTGAAAATAGAGATATAGATCCATAGCACGGGTCAATCCGTCATATGCATATTACCATAGCCTCACTCATAAATAAATACTCTTTTCGTTGAATTCAGCTTTATATTGATTTATTGAAAATGCATAGTAGTTGGTAAAAACATCAAGATTTAACATACACGGAGTATGATGCATGCCATGTATCCACGGTTTCAATGAAATCAGTGGGCATCCCCCCCACTTTATTAAAAAAAAAAAAAAAAAGATGCATGCCATGTAAAGCCTCGTATCACTTGTACCCCTAGAAATTGTAAAACATCATGGAAACCCCTAAGAACCACAAAATAACACAGATGCCACTATAAGCTAATAAACTGTCATCATAGATCCTTCCATTCCTGGGCTATCAAATTCCTTTAATACATATTGGCTAATATAAAAGGTCAAAATTAAAGAGGAACTGTAGTATCCTTGCAAATAAGTAATCAAATATTGGTGAAACAATGCCGGGAGGGGGGCATCAGTAGTAAATAATCTGGTTTCTTTGCAGTGTTATTCACGCTAATTGAGGTTATGCAGGGCTATGCACGAGGCTTTTCAGATATGCAGGGATACACAGATTTTTATAAAAGTGGGGTAACAATTGCAAATGTGAAATATATTGGGTATAAAAAAAATTGGCAAAATGAAATTTGCAAAGACAACCATTATTTACCTTTAGTCTTGATTTCATATATTCACCACAAATGGCAACCTTCCATCTAGTGACGCTGACAAACTCACATGTTATCTGTCAAAAGAGAGGGATAAAGGTTCACCCTTTACTTACAGAAATTATAGCTAAGAAAATAATACTAGAAATAAAACAGAAGCAATTAATCACCTGTTTTCCTGCAAAATAACGGCCATTGATGCTTTCATAAGCAAAAACAGCTGAATCAAAGGATTTGTAATGTACATATACATTTCCACGTAGATGGTATGAGCTGTTTCGACAAACCTAACACAATTTTATGATTACATTCTATACACACCAACAAATAAATAAAATAAATGTCCAAGTTGAAATATAACGTTCCCGCAGTTGCACTGGATTTCAGGAACTCAAAATAAATGATATAGACCTTAAAATTAACAAGTTCCCCGAATTTCAAGAACTCGGTGTGCACGTCTTCATAAAATTCTTCATAAGAGTGTTCAACCTCTTCGTCAGTGCACTGGATTTTCAATGCCAATAAAATACATTCAGTCCAGGAGAAGTAATACTTACATATCATATCCTATGTAAAAGCAAAATTTACTGTATTATTCACAACATAGATCAAAATATCATGCATGCATTGATTAATCAAAAGTAGGATTACTTCACTTTCTCCTATAGTACAAAAGATAGCATCACCTGTAGATTTGATAGTCATGCAAAATCTTCACAAAAGCAATGTCTCAGCAAATTTTAAATAGAGGAGAACTATTCAGCGTCAAGGAGAATTATGTACAATATAAAATTATGAATGACAAACTGTGGTTCCTGAAGACTATATATCTCTATGTATTGAAGTTAAAACCAAGGGCTACAACAAGTAAATTGCTAGATATGCTAGTATACACAAGAATCACAACAGGATACAGAAGCCTGGAATTATTGAACTCCATCTTCAAAACAATGCAATTGGCCAATTTAGACGGATCTATTACCAACAACATTAAAGACAACATATGCTAGTATACACAAGAATCAAAGGATCAGTCATAGAGGGCGTTCGTTAATTTAATTATTTGGTTTCAGTTCTGTTGAATAATAGTCACTTTAAGTTCTATTTCAGTTTGTACTGAAAGAACTACATATTTGCCACTACCATGTTACCGTGATCATTATCAAAAGAACCATTTAATTTGTGGGGAAGTTAAACGGCCAGTATTCTTCCTCAATCAATTAGAAAACCCAAGAAACTGTGTAAAGTGACAGTTCTGAATCAGAACTGCCACCAGTAAAAATGAATGTTAGTTCAACAATTGATAAAGATGTAAAGGGTGTTTCAAAAGCTTAGGATACACAAATGTGGCCAGAGGAGAGCATCGATTTAACAAACCTCAAGCCCCTCATCTAGCTCCCAAGCAAGGCCTGGGCCGACATACATGTTCTTCATTAGTAAGGTGCATGACTTTTCAGGGTAAAAGTGGGCCCGGTTGCACCTCAGCCCAAAACGACACACCCCTGTTTTCAAATGGAAAGGGCAATGTGCTTTGTCCTGCAAAAGAACGAAACAAAAATCAAGAGAATAATCTTGTGACCGCAAACCCTCGGCCAAAGTAGCGGGTATTTTGGACATGACACCCAACAATTACTGTACTTGTAACTAGCACCAGAAACTTTTTAAATTACATCCAGTGACATAAACAATCAATGGCTGCAATATTCTGATTGCAAGGTATGGACACTGACAATACTAGGCCTTAGTGCAGTAAGCCCTTTATCAGTGTAACTAAAAAACAGGATTTTCTATTTCATTTGACTTACAACAGCATGTTTGAATTGACACGTGAAGACTAGGGGCAGTTTGGTCCCTTTTTTTACTTGACTCTTGTTCTACCAATGCACTACAGCTAACAAGCTGCCCAAAGAGGTTCTCCGGTTCTAGATACAAAGACAAGAAATAAAGAAATAAAACCTGCTCAGTTCCGAAATTGGGTGTTTCTTGTGCCATTTTGTTGAGCAACTCCTGTGCAGGAACTGTTGCCACACTACTATGAGAAGAGAAAGCTTCTGACTGGGGAGGAAGTGGGTTTGACGTTGGTCTCTCTGCATCCTGAAAAATTAATTTGATTGATCGTTGATAAATATAATTAGTAGGAAATCAAAGGGAAAACATTAACAAGAAACATGAACACAAGTTGGGAAGAACTAAACCTCTTTCGTTGGTCCCTTTTGAGCATTTGCTTTTGGTACTTTAATTGTTTTCTTCTTGACAATAATCTCATTGCCCTTCCATATTATCTCAGCAGGGCCCGTTTCGACATACTCCCATTCACCATCGTCTCCATCTGATTTCTTCAAGTTTTCCTCTTTATCCTACACATCATAAATTGAAACACAACATCAGTGTGGTTGTCTAATTTCTGGTTCTAATATACACGAATGATACACAATTCCCTCAGTTCTGGTTCCAATATACAAAATTGGCACCATATATGTGGATTCAGCTTCATAACGTATTATAGAAAAACTGAAGAAAATAAGAAAAACAAAAAATGTGATATTGATCTCTACCTTCTCATCCTTATTGGCTTCTTCTAGCAGTTTTCTTTGCCTCTCTGCTTCTTCCTCTTCCTTTTTCTTAGCCTCAATCCACAGTCTTTCTCTCTCCTCAAAAAGACTCCTCTCTCTCTCAGACCTTTCTCTCTCCTCTTCTTCCATTTTCTTTAACCTCAGCTGTTCTTCAGGATCATTCAGCGTAGCCTCCTCTTCTTCCTTCTCTCGAATTGCCATATCCCTTCTCAGTTGCTTCCTCTTCAGCTTCTTCAAAATCTTTCTCTTCTCCTTCCTCGTCATGGCGCTTCCGTCTCCCGTGGAGACGGCGCCGGAAGCCTCCGGCGATCCACCGGCAACAGCTGAATTCTCCATCGGACTACGAGAAGTGCATCACTGGCGTGGCGCTGTTTAGGGTTTAAAGATGTGGATCCATCTTCATTACTTACCGCAGTTACCTTTTTCTTTGGTTAACAAATTTCAGAAACATCCTTCTAAAAAGTCAATGTTACCTTTCAAAATTTTCAAAATTACGTATTTCCTCTCCAAAAATTTAAAATAGTCTTTTCTATAATATTTACTCTTCCAAATTTCAAAACTCACAAATTTAAAATGGTCTTTTCTATGAAACTTATTTTAAATTTATAAAATACTCATTCTATGCAAGCATCATAAATTGGGATCTAAGGTGGTGTTTGGTTGTGAACTAAAGCTAAGGAGGCCTAAATTGATTATTCCAACTTAGACCGGTCTAAATTATTCATGTTTGGTTGAGATCTAAAACTAGATCATGGCTTAAGATATTTCTTGTTTGGTTAGAGTTGGTGGAGAACTAAAGTTTTGGAAACCTAAGTTAGTTAATTATTAATAATAAGATACTAATTAAAATATAATATTAATATATTAATAATAACTATAATATATTATAATATTATTATAATAATTATTTAATATACTAACAATATAAGATATTAATTATATAATTATATATTAATAATAAGATACTAATTATATAATATTAATATATTAATAATAACTATAATATATTATTATATTATTATAATTATTTAATATATTAACAATAAAATAAGATATTAATAATATAATTATATATTAATAATAAGATACAATTATATAATATTAATATATTAATAATAACTATAATATTATTATTTAATATATTAACAATATAACATATTAATTATATAATTTATATTAATAATAATTATTGATAAAAGATACTAATTATATAATATTATTATAATAATTATTTAATATATTAACAATATAAGATATTAATTATATAATTATATACTAATAATAATTATTATTAATAATATACTAATTATATACTAATAATATATTATTATAATTATTCGAGTTAGGCCATGACGTGCAATAAAATTAAATCACCATGTGAAGTGGTTTAATTTAGGCCGGCCTAAAGATCGGCTTATGTCATCTTAGTCCGGCTCAATTAATGCTCGTTTGGTGGAATAACGAGGACTAAACTCCTTATTCCACCCTTTAGGCCACAACCAAAAATGGGGTAAATACATGACGTACCATGCCTAATTACGTCGTGACTTGGGGTATGTGTCGTGCTGTGATTAAGTTCGATTTTTTACTTGTCGGGTTGTGTTGTGATCAAATTCTGAAAGATGGTCACAGCACGTTAGTCACGATGTGTTTTACGTGTTGTGTTGTGTTGTGTTGTGACTAAATTCAGAATGATGGTCATGACACGTTAGTCATCCCATGGCCAAGCACGCTGTGATCACTCGTGATGTGTTCAACCATGACTAGTTACGTTGGTCACGTTTGGTCACATTAACTATTTTTTTTCATGATTTAGTTAGTTTATTCAAGATTTACCATTCGATCAAGATCTAACAATCCTAATTACAAGTGACCCACATGACGTGTTGTGACCTGATCTTTCGTGTGACGTACCATATTGTGTCGTGTTGTAGCAATTTTTTTGAAAAATGATCATATCACGTGAATAGTCACAACACGTGATTGATACATGTATCATACCGTAACGTATCCGATCACGTCGTAATTTTTTACATCCTAATTATAGAGACAAAGGTATATTATAATTTACACAAGTCAAATGGAATAGATTAAGTAAATTTTCATATATATACCCGTGAGCACAGGACATGGATTTTTTTTTTTATAAACTATAATTGAAAAAATAAATTGTACTGAACTAACATGCTTGGTTGATTCAGTATATGAAATAGATATTCAGTTGTCAATCCACAAAAAATAATAATGACACGAAATAAATTAAGGGGAGTGCTATTTAATTTGAAATCAAGAATTCCAATATTAAGATCTGAGAGAATTTTTTTCTTTTTTGTACCAACTTTGCTATTTAATAAATTGTTCTTCCAATCTTTATTTTAAATTATATTATTATTAATAAGGAAACATTTGAGGTATTACCGTATTAGCAATTAATACAATAGCAGGTCTATTTTTGAAAATCATAAATAAGGAATGCAATCATTTTGACTTGCACCTGTATGATCATGATTACAATATAAATTAAGTTACTTTATCTTATAAAAATTAATTTATTGACATTAAAATACAATAAATATTGTCCACAAAAATAATATTATCAATTATTTCTACTCTATTTCGAAATTCTTACTAAGAGGTCATTTGGTGTCTATACATGTGCATTTCTTTTTTAATTTTTATGAACATGCATATTGCAAAAAAAAAAAAAAAAATCTTTTAGCAGTGCTTTGATGATATTTTACAAATTCATAACAAACGTTTTATTTTGAAGATTAACGAATTTTAAGTTGTTTAATTAACAATTTAATCCGCATAAAAACAATATGGTAGTTGATTTTTTTTTTATAGGTTTTGAATTTGTAGAACATATTCCGTTATTTAGAGTCTATAACTGCTATTTCTTGCTCTCAAAATCAGGTCATCCTCTTTTCTAGGTTTTCATTAGTACCAAAAAAGGATTACTTATAAAAATTTATTTAGTATTTAGTGTATATATATATATGAGGAGGGTTCAAATACCTCCATTTTCTGTGCCTCCACTATGCCTCTATTTTTAAAAACGTTAATAAATCAAAATCTAAAACTTAAACGTCAAAATAAAATTGTTAGATGTGATTTATGTTTTTTTTTTCTCTGTGCTCATACAAAAAAAATATCACATTTCGATTTTGTTTTTATGTGAATCAATCATTTGAAAAATCAACGTCTAGAAATTATCCACATTAGTACGTTTTATCAAGAGCACAATCAAAACAAAGTTGAAATGTCATAATTTTTTACACGTGCATAGATAAAATGATGTAGATCATATCCAACGGTTTTATTTTGACTTTTAAGTTTTAAATTTTGGGTTATTGAAGTTCTTAAAAATGGAGGCATCATGGAGGCATTTGAATCCTCCTATGTATATTAGTAAAGTTGGAGGGCAAGCCACCCAACTATTTTAATACCAATAAGAGATTTTCCATCCGGGTTTCAAATTTGCAACCTCTCACACGGAGAGCATTGCCTTTACCACTAGACCAAAAGTTGGTTATCATATTATTATTTCGAACATGTGAACCAATATTTAGTATATTTTTTCACCAAAAATTTATTTTATCTGTATTTAATATCAACATAGAAAATTAAAATTATTTACTTTTGAATTTTTAGTGAAAAAATAGTCTAGTTATTGGACTAGAAATAATTTATCATCACACACAGATTAAAGATTGATTTGTTCCTCCGTTATAAAACACAGTATAACAAAATAAATTTATATCTTGGAATTAAAACAATGCGAAACTTCGGGTCTAATTTGTTGTCAACTGTGGATTTCTTTTCATGATTTTTTTATCGACTAGAAATTGGTATTAATAATGAGAAATAAGAAGCCACAGTTCTAAGATGCATTTCTGTGGAATTTAATTTTCTTCTACTTTGCTTCTTGTGTGCAGGTTTTTATGTCGTCTTTATTTGAACAATCACAATATTGTCTGCATCAAAATGGTAAAACCGCTGATGTTAATGTTAATCGGGAATCCAACAGGTATATACAGGAAATTATTTCATGTTTTTTTTTTAAGGTGAAATGCCTGTAGGCTGTAATATAACCAAGAAATCATAATATGACATACATCAGTGCAGCCCATAGCATGTCATCCTACCAAATGCATTAAAGTTTCCTATGCAGAGAAATACTCACTTTATTAACTTCCTTAATTAATAGCAAGAATTAATTAGAAGCAAAATAATAAGGTATTTAATAAAGAGCAAAATTGAATTAAAAATAAAAAATTCTCCTAGCACTCAAAAGCAAAATTTATACTCTTAAAATAGCACTCCCCATAAATTAAAGATGGACAAGGCTCAAGTAGGATCCAACCGTCCAAGGTATGCACCGACAATATTCAGTACCTTTGAGAAATGGGAGGTAGCACAGTTAGTTAGAAAAAAAGTTATAAAATTTTTGGTTACTCAAAAATTGAGAGTTCAATTTTCTCTCATGACTTCGCAATTTTTGCGAATCTTTTCCAAAAAAGACAATATTCAATACCTTTACAAATTACAATGACATCTTTATCATGAAATAAATTACACCGACGAAGCCACAATGACTCAAAATTGAAATTACACCCTCATCTGTTGGGGTTAAAATGCCTGATTTCGTACTACAATCAAATCCAACATTCTTATTTTTGTTTTAAAAGTTCAAACAATTAATTTGAAACGTTCAACACAATCTTCATATTAAAATTTACTTGATAACTGAATTACGTATTTTTTAGAATATTTTTACTAATTTTTAAGATAAAATATAAAATTATTATTTTGGTTGGTTCAGAATTTTATGATTTTGTACTTATAAAAATATAATAAAAAGTTTTCAAAAAATATAAAATTTAGTCTCTTAACACATTTTAATATGGAAATTATGTTGAGTGTTTCAACTATTTAAATCTTAATAATAAAAATAATGATGTGGAGTATAATTGAAGCAAAAAAAAATAGACATTAATTTTAAACTCTAACAACGTATTACTAATTAGACCAACTAATTAATTACCGGTCATCGGCGCAAATCATTAACCAAAGAAATGAATTAATTATTAAAAGTTCGGTGCCTTAATTTTGCTGCTTTTATGTTCATCAATGAAGGTTTTCATCTCGTCAACAAGCTTCATCCAGTTTTCACCCTTCGTGTAGAGATAGAAGCCATGAAACGAGTCGGGATACAGCGCCAGCCGTACATTGTGCTTCATTCCGTTCAACCACTCATAATATTTCAGCTGCCAGTCTCTGAGTATGTCGTATCCCGCGGCCGCCACCAACACTGGCGGAAACCGCTCCTCTAACTTGGTTGTCGTCCCGAATGGGTGTGCGCACCCATGGTTTCGGTTCGCTCCTTCGGGCAGGAACACCTTCCAGTACCAGTCCATTCTCTCTGTGGTGAGAACCGGGAGGTTTTGGTTCTGAATATCTCCGTCGGTTCGCTCCTCGCCACCAAACATCGGCGTGATTGGTATTGCTCCTTTGATGTTGATCTGATTGAATATGAAATTAAAAGAAATTATTGAATTAATAAGTTGTGAACATTGACTTTTCGGTTAGATGTACATGTGGCAACAGATGCTCAATTTGAAGTTAATTTTTAAAGAGAAAATTGAGTAGCACGTATTTCAAAAGTTAATCGTTACAATTGTTATTACAAATTTGCTTAATTGTTAACAACTGTTTATATTTCAAAAGTTAATCGTTACAATTGTTATTACAAATTTGTTTATAGATGGACATTTACATATTTAAAGACTTTACAATCTGTTTGGTAGTTTGTCAAAACTTGATATTTAGATATGCAAGGGTTGAGACTTGAGACTAATGTTTTGTTAGTACAAAATACTTTTATTCATGTGGTTGAGTTCTAATTTATTATTATAGAGACTTGAATTCAAGCTCCGACTATATATTATGCATTCTAAATTTTAACTTTTGTTTATAAATTTTCTAATGATGCCTCTGTCTGTATAGACTACTTGTGTTTGACGGTGATTGAAAAATAACGCACACTTGGATATTTATTGAGAAGGCTTACAACATCATCAGAAAAGATAGTATGAAGTGTGAAAAGCATCAACAAAGCATAAACAAAGTTGAAATCTGAAAAGATTCGTTTGATAATACGCAACAATATTTTTGTTCTAAATAATTAATTATATTATAAAGTTTCATATTTAACGAACATAAGTGTTTTAAAATGGGAAAAATAAGAGATTTGAGTGTTTTGATAAGAAATAAAAAAGCGTTTAATTTAAAAAGCAGAAATAACATATTTGAGTGTTTTGCTAGAGAAACAAGAAGGTATTTTTAATTTAAAATGAAGAGATAAAAAATTTAACTAGTTTGATAAGAAAATAAGTCATATAGAATGTTTAAGTAATATACTGAAAATTCTCTCTAAATTAGACCCTTACACAGGACTGGGTCCCAGGAGGAAATTTTTTATTGGTAGTAATTAATAGAAAAGAAGAGAGCAAATGGTAAGATTACAGTAATATTTATATTGGTAGTAAGACGGTAGAATTACCGATCTTAACTTTTTTTTAATCTGATGTATAGATAGAGAGAATTTTTATATTTAATTTCTAGTAAAATATGAAAAGTTTTTCAAAAAATAGATGGAATATTTTGATATATCTAAATTTTAAGATACTTTATCTATTTTTGTAAAAAAAAAATTTACTAGAAAAAATTAAAAAAAAAAAAAATAAACTAGTTTAGATCGGTAAAATTCCTACCGATCTAAACTTTTATATTTTTAAAATCAGTAAAATTGCTACCGATCTTAGTACCAATATACATATTATTGTACTCTTACTGTTTGTGTCTCTTCTTTTTTATTAATTACTGCCAATAAAAAATTTCCGTCCCAGGATCCTGACCCATACAGTTGTGTTCTTAGCTGGATGGGTCCGGCCAGGTCAATCAGTTACTTTAAAAAAAGAAAGTGACTGCTCTATCCAGTATACTGTATACATAACAGCATCTTTCCTCACATTTTCTTTTTAACAAAACTAACTTTTAGATTTTTTTTATTGTTGTATAAATAATACCTTCTCCCAACTGTCAACAGTAGCAGCCCACCGACGCGCCACGTGATGAACAATATTTCCACCGGCAGTATCCCCGGCAAGGAAACAACTCCCCAAATCCACATCCAAACCCGACAAGATATCAACGGACCCGAGACCGCACGAATCAAAGAACCTCAACACGTCAACACCGTCGTCGTAAGGCGCCGGGCACCTGTGCTCCGGGGAACGCCTGTAGTTAACCGATGCAATCACCGCACGTAATCCGGAACACATCCTGCGGCCCCAGTCGTCATACGAAACCAAATGGGGTGATCCAAAGGCGAACCCACCCCCGTGAAAATAAACAACTAGAGGGAGCTTTTCGGCTTTTTCTTCGTTCATGGACGGGACGAATATGCGCACGAAGAGGTCTCGGGTTGAGTCGATAATGACATCAGTGGAGCAGACTCCGGATTTGGGTTTGGGGTCGGCAGGAACTAAAGGCTCGAAAAAAGCGAGGAGACGGCGGTTGACGGTGTCATCGTGCCCGATTGCGCGGTTCGTGATGAAGCTGAAGAGGCTGAGTTGGATTCTGGCTTTCAGGGGTATAGAAGGTGCCATGATGAAATGATTGAAGAAGAGAGACAAAATATGAATATGATAGTTACGGTTACTGAGATTGGTTAGGAGATGGAAGGCATTTATACATGCAAGCCATTTATTATTTGAGGATTTTCTATTTCCAACGAATAATGTATCCTAAATTGACTTATTTGCCTACGGGTTGTTAAAGAAAAAGAAAAGACAGAAAGATTTGGCTTAATTAGTAAGTTCCTTGTTTTGATTTAAAAACAGCACACAGTTTTAACGAAAGAGAAAAATGGTTCTTTGCATAATATAAAATAATAGAACGCACAATCTGCTGCAGTCCATGTATTGGAGAAATATTCTTCTTTTAAATTGAATCAAACTATTGAAACCGAACCGATATGATAGTTTTAAAATTTCAACACAAATCAATCACTTCCTCGGAAACATCGATTAAAAATATATAAAGGAAATATATGTTTAGCTCTGAATATATTTAATATGTAGTTTCCTTTTATAAATATATTGTACATGCAAATACTTAATTAATTTTTTTTAACAATAAACTAGTTGTTTTTAAGAGTAGAACGGTAGAACTAGGGTGTTCTTAATTTTTTATCAATTTTTTTTTGTGAACTCAACTCTAAAATCTATCGAATTGGCTTTAAACAATAAACTAAACTGTTGAAATTCATCTACCTTACGAGTGATGTGTCTACATGCAAAAATTTTAAACTTTCGAATTAATTTAGTATAAAGTCAAGCAGTCAAAAGTAGAAGATTTATAAATTAATTTTCATGCATTCATTTTTTGAACGTTTTCTGACCACTTGACTCTATACAAAATTGGTTCAAAAATTAAAATTTTTTACATGTAGACGTATATCTCGTAAGGTAGATGGATTTCAACGGTTTAGATTCGCTGTTTGAAGTGAATTCAATAGATTTTAGAATTGAGTTTATGAAAAAGACTTGATAAACTTAAAAGCACCCTAGTTCTACTCTGTTTTTAATACATAATAATAAATAAATGATCAAGTGATTGTGTATTTTAATATTAAATTATTTACTTCTAATAAAAATCGTTCTTGTAAACGCTACATTATTTTTATGTTTTATTTCACACTTATATATTGATATATTTTTTTATTAAAAGTAATTCGTTCAATATTTAAAAAAATACGCATTCATACCGTCATATTTTTCATGATTATACGATAAAAGTAATTAGGTTTGTATTAAAATTAATTATCTAAGTGTTTAAAAATATAATATATATGTTAAACTTGAACTAAATAAGATCAGAGGTGATAACAAAATAAACACAAAAAAGATTAACTTCTCTCATGAGTCATGACTCAATATATAATTCCTCTAAAAATGGAACAATTTCAATGGAAGCAGATATTATCACTTGAGAGTAAGTCCGATGGGCATTGGACCTACTCTGGTTCGATGAATTTAATCACTGTCGATTTGTTTTAAAATTCGTGCGGAACGCTTTAAACTTCGTGCGTGCTTGTTTCAATTTTCATGCGCACAAATCTTAAATTAGATCAGACGGTCATCATGCTGGTTGAACCTAAAAGTAGGGACCTACTCCGTTCTCAGATATTATATATGCTAGGAAAGGTGATATGAAATCCGTGTTTAATCATTTGTGGACAAGTCGAATTAATGCAAGTAAGATTTTTTTTTCGTTGATTTATTAGATAAGAACATAGAAAAAATTGTTGCTTTATTAGATGAGGGTACAAATACAAACTATGATGTATAATTCCTCTAGTAAAGATTAATTTCTCTTATGACTCAATATATATATAGAGAGCAGCTAACGTCAAAACGTTTGTTCCTGAGTTCAGGAACATATAAGTTTTAAACCGTCCGATCTATTTTAAATTCGTGCCTGATCAGATCTGCTGAGTCGCTGCTTTCGTTGATTTCGCTAATTTGAATTGAGCGGAACGGAATGTTACGCGAACTGGAGAACCCTCGCTCATTTCTCTCCCTTTCTCCCGTGTAACCCAATTTCTCCCCAAACCCAGCCAAGCAGGGCTCCGCTCCTCTCCTCTCTGGGCAATAACAGCCAAGCAGGGTTTGCAATTTGATTGGGCCAGGAGTATTTCGCTCAGATTCGTGTCATATTAAAATGGGCAAGCTCAGATGTTATCTATGCAAATTTGACTGGCAAGTATTTTGCAATTTGACTGGCCCAATCAGCCAAGCAGGGTTCTAGTTTTTAATAAATACTCTCTGGGTTCCGCTCCTCTCCTCTATGGGTTTGTAATTAGCTATTGGTAAGAAAAAAGTTGTATTTTGAATTTCTTTGTTTTGTTGTGTCAGGCCTACGCACAAAATGTTATCTATGCAAAATAAGCATAAATCTAAAAGCAAATGTGCTTATCCATACAAAAGGTAGGGCATTTATTAAAAACTAGAACAAGTAGAAGAAAATTTGGTTGGCAATTTGATTCGGCCAGAAGTATTTCGCTCAAAAATTTGTGCTTTCGCTGTTTCTGCTGATGCAACCACCAAAATCTTGCATAGCTCTTTAACATCCTCAGTTTGAATTATGTGTGCTAGAAGAGGCCTGCATGAGAAATTATCATATTATATAAGTAGATTTAGAACAATAACTAAAAGGTATATCTTGCAATTAACACTTGAAACAAGTGCTTATATGTTAAAGTATCCTATCTCTATACACTTTGTAATTTACAAAATTAGAACAAATATATGTTTTATACCTGTATGTTACTTTAATAGGTTTCATAGCAGCATAATTTAATTGGCTTAGAGGTCCAGAAGGGGGAACAGGCATCCCATTTCGTTGCTGATTTCCCTGATCATAATTACAATGAAAAGTAATTAGAAAAACAAAAATCAAGGACAAGCAGAAACTAAACTTATATGAAATAATGAATCTTTTTTTTCATCTTGGTAATATTGTTGTTTCTGTTACTCTTAGTGATATGGCTAGAACATATTTTATTAAATTCAACTACTATAATTATTATATTTTTTTTTTGTAGATAAATGGATGATTTGGAAGTAGATGAAATAGAAGATATAGTAATAGATGGAGAAGGAGAGGAAAGTATCGAGCCTCATGAAGGGATGGAGTTTGCTAGTGAACAAGTGGCTTACGATTTTTACAACACGTACGGATACATTAATGGATTTAGTATTCGTAAGCAAGCATGCTACATAAGTGCAAAAGGGATAAAAACCACATTGAGAATGGTTTGTTCGAAAGAAGGGAAAACCAGAAAACAAAAGAAGCAAATGGAGGAGACGATTGGTGGGTCAATTGAAAAGACTCCCGAAAAGGAAAGATCGATGCAGAGAAGTGAGTGCAAAGCTTTATGTCATGTTAGGATGCATAAGGATGGCGTTTGGAGGATAACGAGCGTCCACTTAGATCATAATCATCAGTTAGTGCCAAACACTCCATCAAAAAAACGCCATTTAAAATCTCATAAACATATTTCCATGGAAGATAGGACTCAAATCGAGTTGTTGAGTCAGCAAAATGTTCGTGCCAACCAAATTAGAGAATTCATTGCGGACAAGTCCGGGGGTAAAGAGAATCTCCATTTCAGCAAAAAAGATGTTAACAATCACATTACGAAGGTGAAGAAGGGTCTAGTTGGGGTTGATGTTAATGCGATGTTGGACTTCTTTAGGCTTAGGCAACAAAAAGATGCTGAATTTTTTCTTTGAAGTCGAGCCCGATGAAGATAATGTTGCAAAAAATATATTTTGGGTAGATGGTCGTTCAAGAAGAGCATATCGAGAGTTTGGTGATGTCATCATATTTGATACAACCTACAATACCAACAAGTATAGAATGCCTTTTGCTCCATTTGTTGGTGTCAACCATCACCAACAATCGGTATTCTTCGGTTGTGCCCTAGTTAGAGATGAGAAGAAGACACATTTGGTTGGTTGTTCAAAACATGGTTGAAAGTAATGGGTGGAAAGAAACCAAAGACTATCTTTACCGATCAAGATCCGGCGATGAAAGCGGCAATTGAGGAGGTGTTTGGAGGAGGTACCGTGCATAGAGTTTGCATATGGCATGTGTTGAGAAAGGCGCGGGAGCATTTGGGAGTTTTATACGGATCTGTCAAAGAGTTTCAAAATGAATTTATCGCGGTTATTGATTTTAGTTTGACAATTTCAGATTTT